>BLKR01000316.1:0-370000 GCA_011170035.1 Teleogryllus occipitalis | reverse complement strand
AATAACAGGTGCATGTCGGAGCAGTACTCTAGCAAACAGGCACTGGATCACAGGCTATTTTTCCTCGTTCTATCCTCTACCCTTCACTCCCACACACACACACACTCACACATGCTCTATATTGCCACACATTGTCGCTTGTCAGTTCAAAACGCCATTTTTATGCGGATCTCTGACATTACTAATTCTCGCTAGCAGATACATTGCTATTTGATGGTCGGAGATCGCCATTTATTTTTATGGAATAATTTTACTAAAATATTCAGTTCTATAACTCAGTTCCCGCAATAAAACAATCAATACTCTAACGAAACTAATGACCATAGAATTTGACGTGCCTAGAAACATCAATCAATCCATTGATGTCTCTCCATTTCCTCAATTTTCATATTCATCATTAGACCACGGGCTTTTTAAGTGTTAAAATATGCGTTTTAGTTGCCTAAAATAGGTTCTTTCAGTATCTCAGTTAGGGCTTTTTAGGTATTAAAATATGCATTTTAGGTGCCTAAAATAGGTTCTTTCAGTATCTCAGTTAGCTTTTTTAAATGGTAGAATAAGCACAAATAAAACAGGAAATTTACAGAAACAATTTTTTTGCAATTTATTATCTAAACTTCTCAAAGATAAAAACATAGTTCAATATTATATAGAATCAGAATTGTATATTTGGCCATAATACTATTTATGAACTAGTTTAATTGTTTGTCCTCTAGTTAGAATTATTCATACCGCATTTTGTCTCATAATAAATTACTAATACCAAGTTTTATAATCTCCAAGTTTTCAAGAGAAAATGAATGTCACTTATCGGTCAAGATCACTTTTCTTTCGCATAAATTCAATCATTTTATGTTAGAAGCGGAGGCAGGCTTTTCCACGAAGTCAGGAAGTAGTGGCATGGAGACTTCGGTTGTAAGATTCTTATCTTGAATATTAATTTCTCGCTATCTTATAGATTAACGCAACTTAAGATTAATACCATCCTTGTCTGTTGGGGCGACTCAGAAGAATGAAGTTAGAAGAAGCCACAGACGAAAGAAATTAGGCTAACCAGTGTCATTTTAGGTTTTTAAAAGTAAAATAGGCAGCAATATGCATTAAAAATACCACTGGGTCATACCCAATTGCAATTCAAATAAATGTATGTATTTAAGAGAAACTAGTGATGCTAAAACATATAACAAGTTCTACATAAATTTTAATGACAACGCCATAGAAGAAAAATAATGCAATAACGTGACAGGAAAATAAGATAAGTTAAAAGGAAATGAACTTCAGATCATTAGAGTTCGGTAAAATATGTACTATGAAACGGCAAAATACATAAACACGCAACGAAAATGATAAGAATATGAAACAAACATGTAAAAAGAAATATAATATGTAATGTTAAATTCCGCTCTTTTATAGAACATTTACAAACAAAATAAATGCTCACAATTTGAAATTACATTCATGAAATGTGTATTAAAATTTTAAAAATAAATTTTGATAGTCCAATTGGAATACAAAGAGATAATTTTTATTTTCGAGGGAAATGATAGCATGAAAAAATGGGAACTCAATGACCCCTAAACAGTCACTGTAGAATAGTCTTCGTAAGGTACACCACTGTGACAACCAGGTCTGTCATTGCATACTGAACATTGCATTTAGACGGCCACTAGTAAAAGTGATTCTTTCAGGACATACGTAGCCTGCTACAGGTTCAATTTTTAGTACTAGTGCTAAAAGCAAGACAATGCTTAAGGTTTTCAAAGCACAAGTGTATTTAATAGGACTATTCCACGAATGAAATTATGTCCAACAGAGTTCCAAAAAGGGAAAAATATTGAAAATAACTGAAAGCTATGTTAAAATCAAAGAGGTTGTGTTGTAGTACATTCGCGGTTTATTGGACATCGACATAGCGATCGATGTATACCGCCTCCAAGGATAGATGAGTCATCATTTTATATGATCATATTTCAAAATCTCTCTTTAAGGAACAGATTTCATTAAGGGAAAAGTCTCTATATGTTCATAATTGTAATTGTATGAAGACACCGAAAATATTTTGAAGTTTTGCAATTTTCGAGTTTTCGTCGAATATGAGACGTGCACTATTCTCTTAAACGTCCTTCACCCTACCCAACAACAACATTTAATCAAAAACGATAGAACATTTTTTTAAATTTTGAAAATGTCCCAGGCTTCATGTAAAATATTCCCCCAAAATTAAAATATCGGTTTCAAATTTCAGAGATCGATTGAGGAATATCAATTTTGATAGACGAACAGACAGACATACAGACACAGACGACAGACAGACAGACAGATTTTTTCTAAATTAACCAACTGGATTTATCCACTTTTTCAGAGCCCTGTAATGAGAGTTTTTCTGCCGAAAATTCGCCGTTTTTTCGTGCAGCATTACATAAGTTTCTCTTCTCCGTAGTGAGAAAATATAAAAAAAAAAAAAAAAAAAAAAAAAGACATCTTTTTTTCTCGATCAGCGCATTCCACATCCGAACGCGGCGGCGGGCGTGGGCAGCGAGAGGTAGTTAGCAGTCGCGAGCTTCGCTTTTAATTCCGTGGGCGCCACGCGTCGCCCGCGTTTTATTAGCGGTGCCGGATCGAATCCAAACACGCCCGCGGGTCCGGTGCACCACCGCCGCCATCGGCCAGCGCCCGGCGGGTGGGCGGGGAACTAATTGAGTTCTCGGCCTGCTGCACCCGATGCACGAGTGGCGCCACGCGCCCGCATCCGCGACTGCGTTTCGCTCGCCCTCCGCCAGGGGCGCTGCGTGCAGCGGGTGGGTCAGTGGAAAGTCTGGGGGCCAGCCTCGAGGCTGGGAGTAAAACTTGCGGGTTTTCCAAACAAATTAAAAGCACGTAATTATTATGACGTTTGCACAAAATGGTTTGACTTAAAAGGAATTTTGTAAATTACATTTGATCTGGAGTTAAATGTAAATATTCTAAATAACTAAGTTCATCAAACACTTTTCCTCACGTCACTTTATTTTAATTTTCATTAAATTTTGTAATAACTATATTTTTTGACACAATGAATGCGAGTAGAATAATATTCTCTTTCCAATTCGCTTTTGTACGAATAAAGCGTCGAACAAGAAAAAAAACTTTGACTAAATACAGATTTAATTAGTGGATTGTAAAATCAATTGTAATTTTTCCACCATATTTATTGATTTTTTCAATTTATTAATTAATTAATATTTTAATTAATATATTTTTAATTAATTAATTTTAAATCAATTAATTAATGTATTTATGCATATGTTATTTATTTGTTTACGGTATAACGAGCACATAGGTAATCTGAATATGTCCGCGATCATTACTAGCTCAAATTGCACATTCCAAATTTGTTAGTACAATTTTATAAACTTAACAGAAAACGAACACCATACGTATTGTTAAATCAACACAATAATAATTATTGTTATTGTGATACCAATAATTATACAAAAATTATCAGCATAAACAACAATATTTTATTTGCTAGTATTGCCGCAAATGTCATTGCATTACACCGCAATTTCTTTTACTATCAATAAGGAAAAAATGTATTAAAATCCACACAGAAATATGTTAACTAAAGAAGTAGATGATTTGAACATCGTTGAATATTTATCTACTAGAAAACGTTTGTTCCCAAGATGTATTGTACTTATCAAAAATATAATAAATATAGAGCAACTCGTTTAGGGATTTTATTCGTCGTATTTCAGTCTCTACCGCACAAACTTCTGGGATTTTGAAATGCCAAGAATGGTAAAAATGATGATAATCTTTGTATATAATACAAACATAAGACTTGCTCACCTTATTTTCAACTGATCTGACGTCTATGAATGAAAACAATAAGTACAATTAATCGAGCAGTATGTTTTAATAGCCAAAGGCGATTATTCAAAGAATTTTAAGAAAACTCTAATGTACGAGAAGCGTGGGGATTCATATTGGTTAATTTAAATGCCAATTAAAAATGTTCATTTCAGTAATTTATGTTAGCACTAACTAACTTTAAATTGATGCGACTATTTCAATACATAAATTGCCTCTAGCACAGTAAGAACGCTTTCCAGGGAACACATGAAGTCGTTAATGTGCATTCATGATTTATCCTGAAAATAGGTTTTCTTCTCCTGTAAATCACAGAACCCTACACATCTTCGAAAAAAAAAAAAAATCAATATACGAAGAGGTGGGGGAGGAGGATAAAAGACAGTTTGACTTGAACCTGAGAAAACATCACTTCTCCGGCCCAGAACCGTTTTCATTGAATTTGTTAGTCTATGTGTTGGTATACCTGACATCAAATATATCACATACAAATCTTTTTACCAAAATATATTTTATGCCGGAGGAATATAGTTTTATATGCAAGTAACCTTAACTACTCGTCTTCGTTTTTCCTGCTTCGCCACCAGACTCGTCACTTTTCCCTTGTGCACCAATCGTTTTTCGAGACCACATTTTTTTATTGCGTGAACATATTTGGAATTCTCGGCCCCAAGGCACCAATATCTAAAAAAAATATCAATATCCTGAGTATCATCGACTCAGCCCCTTAATATGATTGATGTTTTCATACTTTTCCTACCTATGCTATAGTGAAGGGAGGAAAAGTATTGAAATCACCTTAACAAAATGATCTCCAATATTGGTCGTAAAATCCGTGTTTGACGTTCTTTTCAGCTGTGCCTTCGCACAAACGCCAGTATTAAGGTCTCTTAGTGCGGTTCCAATGATGGTTCAGATTGGTGCAAACGAAAGGGATATTCTGTATGAATGGAGGATGTTTGTTGTTCTTGTTATTAATATAATAACATATAATATGTTATTATATGTTATTATATAATATTAATATGTTTGTTTATTAATTTTTTATTTTCTCGCTACGGAGTAGACAAAGTTATGTAATGCTGCCCAAAACAGCGAATTATCGGCAGAAAAAAGTCTTATTAGAAAGTCCTGGTAACCGAAAAGTGCATACATCCACTTGCTAAATTTAGAAAAAAAATCTTCTAACACATAGTATAGCCAGAATCCATGTTTCGTGGGGTCTTGTTACCGAAAATCGAATGACGGCGAAACGTGTCTGTCTGTGAAAAACGCTAGCAGCTAAACCGTGCAGCCGATTTTCTCCAAAATGGCTGGTCTGGCTGATCTCACGGCCTCTTGAATTTGAAACCGATATTTTAATTTTGGGAGGTACTTTACATGAAGCCCCTGGGATATTTTCAAAATTTTAAAAAATGGCTCTATCGTTTTTTATTAAATTTTGTTGTTGGATAGTGTGAAGGACGTTTAAGAGAATGTCTCATGTTTAAGTGTATGTCTCATGTTCGTTGAAAATCTGATTTTTAGAAAATTGCAAAAATTGAAAATTTTCGGTAACAACTAAAACAACTAAACTAAAATATTAAAAATAGAGACTTTTTCCTTTAATGAAATCTATTCCTTGAAGATATATTTTGAAATCGTTAGGAATTCACCACACTAACGAGATCAATGACCATAGCAGTTGTGCGAGAAAACATCAATCAATCCACCTCTATATGATCGTAATCACAAAGTGTTTGAGGTTTTCAGAACGTTTTTTATATTCTTATGATGATCCTGTCTGAACTGATTATATTTTTATTGAAATTTACGTAGACTATCTCTCAATGTTTCTTCCATTTTTCGCAACGTGTTGGCGTGTTTTTATTTCTCTTTTCCTTTTATCGCACCAGTCCATTAATGGTTCTTTATATTGAATGACCTTGACCTTCTTACAGAATGGAAGACTGTCTTTTGATATCTCTCATTTATTTCCTCCATTTGGGTCATCTACCGAAAATACTTGCTCATGCTTCGCGAATGAAGGATTTCAATGTCTAAAATTGAATGACCTAATAAGAAATGACCCGAGATATTGTTTTGATGAAATTAAGATGTTCAAAATATTTGAACGTATAATCACAGTTTCCATAAATAATGTTCCTGACTATAATATGGGTAGGTGACACTGCAAATTGATCAAACATCATTCTATCTCATTTTATAATTTCTACTTAACATGATTGAATATTGGCGCAACAAGATAAGAATTTAAGCCGGTTATAGATGCAATAGGAACTATGTTTAAAAATTAGAAGGGCTAAAGATAATAAAGAATTTTACGTAGACTGTTAGTGCTACTGTTGAGAACAAAACTAGAGGTGCTACAGAATGGCACAATGACTTTCTCGTAGTAAAGTTTTCTAATTTCCTTTTTGTAGACTGGTACTAAAGTCTTGCCCCTCCTTCTTGCCTGCTGCCATCTATCGCCGCCCAAATTAAGTTTTTTAAAACAATTTTCTCAACTTTTCGGTTTCCAAGTAATAGAATCCAAATATTAATTTAAGATTATTAGAGAATGCTAAAACCTCATCCTAAATAGGAATTTTCATTGAAAAATTTGAAGTCGTATATAAGAAAATGGCGTTAACGTTACTGTAAATGCGAAATTTGAAGCTCTCTTTCGCAAGAATCTATTGAGTTTTCGAAAAAAGTTATTTGAAGTCATTTGAAGCATTTCCTCTCACAAATGCAATAATGTATACAAATTCATCAAAATGTGCGTATTCACGGCGTGAGAGATATTTAAAAAATACATTTGTGTAATTTTTTAAAAAACAAAAGAAAACGCCAAAATGAACTTTACATCATATTAAACAGTGCTATCACCACTATCCCTTTCAACAGTTTGAAGAAAAAAATTGGGGGCATTTTTGAGAAAATGGCGTTTGAGCGTTTCTGAAAATGCGGGATTTTGAGTTCACTTTTACAAAAAACTGTTGTGTTCTTGAGAAACTTTGTTTTGACATTGTTTAAAGCACATGTTCTCATAAATATAATACAGTGAAGAAATCGCATCTAAAGTAAGTATTACCGACGTGAGAGACAACTCAAAAAAATTACATTTTTTGTCATTTTTGAAAATAAACAAAAGAATAGAGCAATATGGCGTTTATGTTATCGTATAGGATTTGTTTGGCACTAACCGTACAAAAAAATGTAAACAAAAATATTTTAGCCGTTTTTGAGAAAATCTTATTTTTGTAATTTTTTAAAATTGCGAATATTGCCTGCACTATTGCATGAACTACTAAAATAATTAAAAAAATGACATGACCGTTATGAAAGAACTCTTTACGGACAACAAATTTCATTTGAAGGAAAAATCTCTATCTTCAACTTTGAAGTTGTAGGAAGACTCCGAAAAAAATCAAATATTGGTAATTTTCGATAATTCAGGGTTAACCGTGAAAATCGGACCTATGCCATACATATTTATAATAGTGTATTTTACTCTATTCTTACAAGAAATTTAAAGAAAAAATTTGAAGCCGATTTGAGAAAATTTTGAAAATGTCCGGGGGGCTTCATGTAAAGTACACCCACAAATTAAAAAATGTTTTTCAAAATCTCAAAGCTTCAACTAGAGCTAGATCGACAGGGCTTTCTTCAATTTAGAAAAGATCGCACGCACGGTTTAGGTGCTAGCAGTGTTCACGGACGGAAGGACGGACGTTTTGAAAAAACACAAACAATTTTTCGGTATCAGGGAACCCCAAAACGTGTATTTCTGTTGAAGTCTCCAAATCGATTTTCCGCAGCATTACATAACTTTCTCTAAACTGCGTATATTACTCCGTATATACGTATGTATACGAAAAGTAAAAACTGATCTACTACACGATTTCAAAATTATATAATTTAATCTTCGAAAAATTTGAAACATTTAATTTCATATTTTTTCTCGCACCTACATTCAGGCCGACTGAAATGAGCACAGAATCTTTCCTTATTTATTCAGTGACATATATAAATGAATGTATAATAATGACATCTTGCTCATTGTAGCGATTTGCAAGATCATCTGTACTGACTTGCAGGGATTACCTGTTTTTTATTTTGTGCTTGGATTGTTTATGACTAATACTCTGCGAGAAAGACTTATATCATATAAAGAATAGTATTCAATATTGTACAATAACACCTGCAAAAGAGATTACAGTAACGGATAAGTCCTTTCAGGAAGTCCGTAAGTAACGCATTGACAATTCAAAGAAAGTTTCATTGATGGATCGTCTGTCATCCATTTCACATTAGCTTAATCATATATAATGTACGCGCTTTCCCATCTGTGATTTTAATGCATGTTTTCAGTTCATAAGTACATGTAGTGTTTGTTAAATTATTGAACTTTGTTGTAAATGGTATTGTTCCTGTACGCTTACATTCGACGATGTTTTAAATATTTTATTTACTTTTTTACTTATGTAATTATCTGTTATGTTGTTCAAGCTTGCATATTTGAGTTTTTTAAGTTGAAACTAGTGAGAACCCGTCAAAATTTGACGGTGACATCTGAGATAAATGTAAAATACTCTGCCCAGACTAATGTTCACAATACGTTGCATTGTTTGTATCTTCAGGGTACAACGAAGATATTCTGTGATGTGGAGTTCCCAAAATTTTGAACACGTATGGCCCATGACCAGGTGGCAATGTAATATCGGCACAAAAGAAAGAGCACTATTATACTGACGGTAATTATTTCTAAAGTTTTTTGATATGTCATCATCTCCTATAAGCAACTGTTTGATTTCTTCTGGCATATTGCTCGAAGGTAATCTTATTTTCCCATTTAAGCAACACAGAGTAAACTGGTTTGCAGAATTTCTCTAACATGGGAAGTACAAATTAGAACAAAACTGACATTTCATAGACAACGACCCAACAGAAAACGAAATGACCTCACTATCACGACACCTACGTTGACTTTCTCTTCCACTGCGTCCAGTTAATGTACGTTTGCGTCTTTTGGGGCGCGTGGGCAAGGATTCGGAATTCGACATAACCTGTGAACTCCACTACTTCAGTACAACCGAGCAAAACTCACTGTCCGAATGTTCTCAACAAAATACACCACAAAAGCAAATACATGCAAACTGTCATCACCACAATGCAATTATTACACTGAAACAAAACCTTGACGAATTGTAAACAAATCTCAACAATCAAAATAAAGCATCAAACAGCGCCACCATCAAGCAGCCGCTCTTTGGAAAAAAACAATTGACTATTGATAAACGTACTATAAAGGAATGATTTAATTAATTGATTTACACCATAAATGTTGGTGTATCAACGCAAACAACATATGATAACACATCTAGGGATCACATTCTTTCATTTAAAAGAAAAAATACTACAATCGGTTCAGTAGAAGCTCTAAACGAAGCCATGGCAAAATACCTTATTTTTTTAAATATATAGATACCTAAATAAGGGGGCGGTGAAATTTTCCTCCGCCCCGGGCAGCTGACACCCACGCTAAGCCACGGGTTTCAGATCCTGCTCGGAAGTGTTTTCCATTGCCATTTGAGGACTCGGGCGAGGGAAGCAGTGCGTGGGAAAGTGACCCGGGAAGTGCGGGAGTCCATTGCGGGTGAATGCCTCGGCAGGGGGTGCACAGCACGGGGGTGGTCAAGAACTCTTGTCCCAGGTCAGGAGATTTATAAGAGGGGTCGGAACCCGCAGTTATCCTGCAATGAGCACCTGGCGGACGAAGCGACCGCCTGGCTGTCATGCTCTGGAATGGATTATGCTTTCACAGGTCTCGGCAATTGATGTTTAGAAATGCTAAGATGATTTTTAAATATATTTTACACATTTGTCAGTTTTAACTGGTGGTGCTACGGAATGGCACAGACTTTCTGTACTAGTTGCTTTTCTAATTGTATTGGTCTGGACTAGCTTTTCGGTCTTGACCCATCATCTTGCCACATCCCACCCAAAGTTTTTTGTTTTTTTTCCTAGGGCTTTTATCCAGCCGACAGCCGGTTGCCCTTTACGTCCCGAAGGGACGCATATTCGACCGTACACTAGACAAACATTCTTGCGGGCTCCTCTGATCTGGGGTCAGCAGAACGCGAGGCCCTCCGCGACAACACACACACAAAGTCAAGGGACAAACAGCCATGCCCAAGGCGGGACTCCAACCCGCGACCCTTCGGACCGAAGCGCTGAGTCGGTACTCGCTCTTAGCCACCTCGGCCATCCAGGTCGGCCCAAAGTTTTTTTCCCATCCATAAATGCAATAATATATACAAATTGCTGAAAATGTGCATATTAATGGCGTGAAATATATATTAAAAAATACCAATAACCAATTGTCAAGACACACGAGTTGTCACGCATTGCCCTAATGATACTTGTCGCCGTTGGTGATATTGGGAGAATTACATAGAAATAGTGGACAAGAATTATATTAGAAACGATTTAAAGAAATGAATAAACGGATTAAAAGTTATATTGAAAATAGGCCTATGATATTCTCAAATATGAAACTTCACGTTAAAAAATATCGCATGTACGGTGTTGTCCATACTCACCACATTCCGCTGTTCCTGAGCGGATGAGTTGAACAGGAAAAATACACAGTTGGAGTGTAGACTCACAGGTAACTTTATTAGAGAATTTTGCATACAGAAACACTGTTACAATGTTGTTTACGACAAGAACTCACTTTTGAGCCTCTGCGCATTCGCCATCTCTTAACGTTACTTAGAGCTCTGTCGGAAAATTAACTCCGCCAGAATAATCGAGTGTATTCACATGACTTTTGTCGTGAATGATTCAAGTTGCGTGATCACGATAAATGCAAAGTATGTCAACTGACGTCCCATGAATATCACATGTAGCAACTGTGATGCCAGATTATATTCCCATGATACATCATATTGGTAGACATCTCTATATACAAGTCAAACAAGTCAAGAAGAGGTGGAATTATGACAATTTCACTTCGTAGATGAAGTTTGAAGGCTCCCTCCGATTGCGATTTGTGCTGGTTTCAGACAGAGAGGTTCCCCCCGCTCCACTCTTCTTGATTCTCCTCTTGCCTGACCGGGAGCGGTAGCTCAGTGCATCAATTGATGTCACTGCAGTGCCTCTGACCGGGAGGTCCTAGGTTCCTACTCCCCACGACGGCAGGATTTTCGACACTAGCTTGTCAGCTAGGTCGAATTCAGTCGCTGTCTGAAGGAGAATTCTAGCGGCCGACTGCTCTGATCGGTAGTTTTCCGTGGTTTCTCCGATCAACACCAGGCGAATGCCGGAGCAGTACCCTACCAAACGGGCCACGGACCGCGCGCGATCTGTCTCTCCCCTTACACACACACATACACACACACACACACACTTACACTAACATGCACCACACTATCACATATTCCGGGAAAGCAGTCGGGAGCTTAGAGCTTGTCCCGGCTGGGGCGGTACCCCGCTGGTGGGAGAGTCGTGGTCAGGGGGAAACCCCACTAGCCGACGGTAGGTCGGCGCCGGATCTCGCCATCCAGCGGGGGAAGATCACCGCCATCTCCCGCGAAAAAAACATGCACTACACTAACGGGACTAATGACCAAAGAAGTTGACGCGCCCGGAAACACGAAAAAATCAAATCAAATCACACTCCTCTTACTCGGGCAAGTGCCTGCGTGCGTGCTCGAGTACTCCCATTATCGTAGCATTAGAAAGAAAAAATCTAATTATCTAAGACATGTACCATACAGGTTAAGCATACATGCGTAAGCGACTACGTACCACACGGTTACGCATAGGGTCGTATTTGTGAAGCTCTGCCAGCAGAGCTCTTAGGAGCCTGCCATCTGGTGGCTTGCTAGGAGGACAAGGGGCGACTGGAATTGGCCGGGGGCCGTTCATAATTCGCAAAACCGAAAACTGGCAGCCTGCTAGGCCTGGCAGGCCCCTGTCTGAGGTTTATAAATACGGCCCATATTGTTTTATAAGTTTGTGCATTCTCGAACGTTAGCGCACTATCGATCTTCTGCGCATGAGCAGTTCAAGTTTCGCATCACTTTTGTGCTTCAACGCATGCGCAGAAGATCAATAGTCCTGTCCGCTACGGCGTGTACAAACTGCCTTTTCTATGTTATGTACGTTGTTCCTTCTTTCTGAGTTTTGCCGTGACTTTTCAACCTCGGGGAGAGCGTTACTTTGCGCAACGTGAGAAGTGCGACGTCCGCGCAAGCGCCGCCCTGCGTGGGGCGCCGTGGGATGGCGTGGGTGTGTGGGTGCGTGGGTGCGTGGGGTGTGGGCGCCGCGCCGCTGAAGCACGCATGGGAGAGCGCAGGTCGGTTGACCCACACCGGGCAGATGCGTGGACAGTGATTCAAAATTGCCTTTGGACCTCTGAAAATGGGTTCGCCACTTATTGATTGATTCTTTTGTGTTTCTAGGCACTGGTATGATCATTAATCCCGTAAGTGTGTTATTTCTGGTGTGGTGGATGAGATACTCCCAGCCCTACACGTCGACTCACGAGGATCCTCCTCCTGGTCTCTCCGCCAGCGAGGCACATACAACACTCGTTGTCCTGTGTAGAACTCGTGAACAATGAATACTAGTTAGTTATTCCTTATTTTACGTGGCGAAAGTTGGGCCATCGGGCCCGCTCTTCCGTGACCTCGCAAATTTCTCTACGCTGCTTTCACCATCCAGCGGGGAAAGAAAGGGGGGATGAAACATGAGATTTGAATTTCGCTCAGAGGCTTCTTTTAAGTTTGAAGTTCTTTTACATGAAGTAAATCTACAACAAGGGACAGCCGGTTTCATTTCCTCCCGAAGGAAGGCGTTCGAAGAATTTTTTTGCTCTGGAAAATCCACTGGTTCGGTCGGGATACAAGGGCTGTAAATGTAATTTTTCGTGTCCCCTTTAGGATTCGAGTTGGGGTTCGTATGCTGTAATCTATAAAATGAGACCTTTTTGAAACTTCTATTACTTTTTTGAAGGTTTATCTTTCTGAATAGCCACTCAATGGATAAACAGTGGATAAACAGGTTTCGAGCAGAATCTCAAAATCTTACATTAAATATACAATCCGATATTCTTTTATGGTTATCATGTGTTAGACCTAGAAACCTATCCAGGTGTCCCTCTCCGATCTTTTTGAATTTTTAATATATTTTAAGGTGTGTAGAAATGAGACTGAGGTGGTTTTTTCTGTCAATGAAAATTTTAAAGATGGCATCACTTACCATCAGAAGAGGCATACAAAACTGGCTTTACATTTTCGCAAATAGGAAAAAATAATCTGAAAAAAATACTATACTTCTCTTTAAAACAATATCGACGTGTGTTCGCATTTTTCGACAAAGATGTGTTTAAAGGATTTTCTATATGATACTCTAAATTTCTCTTCAATAAGTTTGGACAGTAATTCCTAACGGTAAGTATTAAACTTTAAAAAGAGGGGAACGAGATAGATAAATGGAATAGAAACGGAATATTCGGGGC
This sequence comes from Teleogryllus occipitalis, assembly GCA_011170035.1. Lineage (NCBI taxonomy): Eukaryota > Metazoa > Arthropoda > Insecta > Orthoptera > Gryllidae > Teleogryllus > Teleogryllus occipitalis. The sequence continues at coordinate 356,637 of BLKR01000316.1, read as the reverse complement.
GGAGTTGGGCAAACAGGGTTGACGACGTAGGAGTACGGGCTTTAGGGGAAGGTGAGTGGAGCCAGAAGAGCGAGCGGATGGGGCAAAGCGGGGGTGGGGGGCAGAGCGGGGGTGTGAGGGGGGGGGGAAGGAGCGAGGCTGGTCGAGGCAAGGAGAGGCGGTCAGGGCGGGCGGAGCAGACAAGTCGGAGCGAGCAGGTGAACGGAGTCGGTAGATAGCAGTCGGAGCAGACAAGTCGGATTGATAAAGCGGGCGGGTCGGGCGAAGGTAGGGATGGCAGAAAAACATCGATGGTTCTAAAACATCGATGTTTTCCACCAGAAACATAGATATATTAACATCGATATTTTGCTATCGATGTTTTCTTCACGTCCATATTTTGTTGCAAAAACATCGATGTTTTTTAATTTTTTAATTTTTTTTATTATGGGGTTTAGGCACGTAGGCATCCTCTTTATCACGGTGCACATTTCCCCTTTGCAATCTGAGGGAATCTTAGGTGGTTTTACTTCGATGGTGTATAAACGGAACTGGCTAAAGGGTAAAGTAGCAAAACACGATGTTCTTTATTGTTAATTGTATTCTTTACATTCGATAATAATTTTTATTAACATGCTGGTAACCAAGCAATCAAATATATCCCTTTTACGTACTGTAATTAAAAATGGATGAAAAATAGCATGTTTATTAGTCTATAATTCAAACATCGTTATTTTAAACATCGATGTTTTTTCGTCGACATTTTCATCGATATCGTAAAGCCTTTAGCGATGTTCGAAACATCGATGTGTCGATGTTGTAGTAAAATTAGCCATCACTAGCCGGAGCAGGCAGGGCGAGCGGCCGGGCAGGGCGGAGCGGGCCAGGGCGGGGTAGGATGCGGTCGAAAGGAGGGTGGGTAGAGCGGGCGTGCGTGAGAGAGGGATGGAAAGAGAGCGTGCGTGGGAGAGAGGGAAGGCTGCAGAGGGCGTGTGGGAGGGAAGGAAGAGTGGAGAGGGAGAGAGGAGTGGGCGGGGTGGGCGGGAGGGATAGAGGGAGGATGGAGACGGATGTTGAGAATGGGGTAGGAGGGGAGAGAGCAGTGGGAGGAAGGGTGGAGAGTGAGGGACGGGAAGAGGACGGGTGGACACGGCCTGCGAGAGGGATACAGGGAGAACGGGGAGGAAGGAGAGAATGGTGAGGGAGGTTCAGATGGAGAAGGTGAGGTGGTCAGTGCCGGGCGGGAAGACGAGCAACAGCCACCCGCGCCGCGCAGCAGATTTTCTGTGCCTCCCCTCCCCCTCCCGGCCGGTTATCTAAGCGTCCGCCGCCAACGCCACCGCCGGCAGCGCCGCGCGCCTCCGCCTCCGCCGCCTCCGCCGCCGCCTCCGCCGCCTCCGCCGCCTCCGCCGCCGCCGCCGCCTCCGCCGCCGCCGCCGCCTCCGCCGCCTCCGCCGCCTCCGCCGCCTCCGCCGCCACCGCCGCCAGCGCCGCCAGCGCCGCGCGCCGCCGCCGCCGCCTCCCGCGCTTAAGACGTTCGTTGCGTAAGCGCGACCCGCATCACCGCACGCTTCGTCGCACACGCCACCGCGCACGTGACCCGCTCCCCGCTCCTCGCTCCCCGCGTCACGCCCCTCGGCATTTCATTTTGCGGCGCCGGGGTGATGATGATTGATGGTGATCATCATCATTATCCTGAAAAAACCGCAGGTTGTATTTCAACTCCTGTAATATTCTACTGCGATAATATCGTATCCTTACGCATTCCTCGCGCAGGTGTTCCAGTATCTCACTTCATCGTCTTGGCCATCTCCTTCTGCTGCGCTTGCAGTTTTGTTGTTTTCTCGTCTTAGTGGAGCACCTGCTAGATCTTGAGGTCAGTTTGCTCGGGTGATTACCACGTATTGACTCTTACGGCGTGTATTTCGTGCATTTACTCACACGTGGTTAGCGCAATTTACATAGGAATATCTGTGTCCTAATTGTTTCATGGATTCAGTCATTTGGACCATTTCGAAAACGATATTGAGCCATATTGTCGTCATAGTGCGATATTTTATATTGACGAAGTTGAAGTTGCATTTTGAAGGATACATTCGATTTCAAAAATATTTTTTTCTCTTAAAATATTGTACCATGGACGTGTAATTTCATATGACTTCAACGAATATTTAAAACCTTACAATAAGCCTGTGGGTTGAATTAGGATGAAGTAGCTACTATTTGTGCTAACATATTTTCCGTCGCCAAATATTTGTACCTATAGATGAATATTACGTGATACTGAAGTCGACCTCGAGCATAACCTGAGGAAATTTTTTAGATCTCATCTCTGGGAGCTTTTTAAATCACATTACTTTATTTCATTCTTCAGAAGTAGTTCGAGTATCTCTATTGAGTCCCTCACAGAGGGAACTTTAGAAAAAGAGGGTGCCCTTCCTAAAAAATGGAATACTGGATCTACAATTCGCAAACCTCAAGTTCGAGAAAAATGAGTATTATGGAAAGCTGTGCTGCGACCGCAGAGCGCTTCGTCGGTCGGGTTTCGGATTTCCATTATCGCCGCTCGGCCGATTCCTACCCCGGGCCCCAGATCTTGGCGAAGCCCCGCCGCCCGCTCGAAATAGCTGTTTGCGCCCGCGAGCGGCGGCGTTTCGCGTTGTAGGCGGCGTGATAGCGCCCCCTGGCGTCCGTATCGGTGGCGGCGCGGACGTCAGCGCGGCGGCGGTACGTGCCACAGAGCACCCGCCGCCCCTTCGCCCCCCGAGTGTCAGGCCAGCGCTACGTGGGCGGAGAGGCGCCACGCGATACCCGGTCACTGGTCTTTTATTATGCCGCCCGATACGGTCCCTCTGTCTTTACCCCTTCGTCTCCGCTTCCCTGCCACTGCACTCTGCTACCCCTTCCCCCCGCCTCCTACTGTCACCGACATCTTCTGCTCCTCCGCCTCCGCCACACCAGAACGGCCCGCGCCATCGGTGCCCCTCCCTCTACCGCCCCCGCCTCCACCCTTCCATCTCTGCCTTCGTCACCTCGTCTCCTCACTCTCGTCATCGCCCCTGCCGTTACAGTCTCCGCTACCTCCCCCGCCTCCTCCTCCGCATTGATAATAACGGCGACGCCGCCGTCGTCCCCGCACCGCCCCTGCCACCACAGCGATCTCCGCTCCTTTCCCCGCCGCGCCGTTCGCAGAGAGTATCGCCCTCGTTTCCTGGTCCTTCGCCCCCACCAGCCCTAACCCCACCTCGTCACCACCGGTGCCCACCCCCACTTCCGCCTTCGCCTTCACCCCTCCGGCTCCGCCGTCGCCACCTCTTCCCCCGCCGCGATTTCGTCAGTATCGCTCCTCCTGCTCCATCACTACTACGACCGTCGTCGCGCCCGCCGTTCCCGCTGCAGTCCAACCACCACAGGTCCCTCCGCCCCCTCTTCTGTAACGCGTCCTCCTATCACCGCCATCTCCTCTTCCTCCGTCTCCATCAGCGTCGCCCCCGCTGCCGTCGTCCCTGCCGTCGCCCCGTTTGCCTCCTCCGTCTTCACCCCTCCATTTCCGCCTCGCTCCGCCATCGCTCCTGCCGCCACAGCTCTTCCCCCACCGCGTTCTCTGCAGTATCGCAGCCGTCTACTGCTTCTCCGCCTCCACCAGCAGCGCCGTCTCCGCCACCCCCATTTCCCGCGCCGCCCCACCGCTCCCGCCACCCCTTCCTCCCTGCCGTCCCCGCCGCCCCGCCGCCCCGCCGCCCCGCCGCCCCGCCGCCCCGCCGCCCCGCCGCCCCGCCGCCCCGCCGCCCCGCCGCCCCGCCGCCCCCGCCGTCCCCGCCGCCCCCACCGCCGCCCCCGCCGTCTCGACTACTCCGTCTCCGCCTCGCTCTCACCATCACTCCTGCCGCCACAGCTTCCTCCGCTACCTCTTTCCTCCTATCGCCACCGCCTCCATCACCCCCAGTGCCGCCTCCACAGCTTCCGCCGCGGCGCCGCCGATCGTCCGAGATGCCCTTTATAACAAAGTGCTGCATCGCACGATCACGCAGAAACGCCGTGCGGCGCGCGGCGCCGATGTGCCCGTCATTGTCGCTAAGGGCGTGCTCTACTTCGCCACCCCGCAAATTGCCTACCTACCCCCGGCGCATCTGTGACGCGGCGGAAACGGCCTGACAAGAGAGGCCAGCCACGTCTTTTCTGGATCAATTTCGCCCCGCGCGCCGATGGGAACTTGCGGTCGGCGCTGGGGGAGCAGCCAATTGACAGTTTCCGTGGGAGGATTTGCGCTAATCTTGGGGCGGTCCGAAGACTGAAGATGCCCACGCTGACATAATGAAGAGTGTTGGCGACGAGCGTCTGTGGAGAGTAATGAGGTAGGTATGTGAACGATGCCGGAGGAAATCTTCGGACACAATGCTCACACAATTGCTAGCAGTTCCAGGAATAGACTTCCAGGAGAGAATGGTAGATTAACAGGTATGTTTTTATGTAAAGGGCAAACGTACGTGTCTTTAAGTTCAGTACACAACTACGTCACTGACCGTGAAGTACTCTTTATTCATACGTTCAGAAGCCATACACAGATATTTGAGAGAAAAACTTCTTTATGTAGTTTTTGAAAAACTTTTGCGATTTGACGCAAAATTAAGCGAAGGGCAACTAATATTTTGAGAAAAAACACCATTATGCATCTTTCTCTATACTTATATGACAAACTAAAACAGCCAGAACTGAAGAGAAATTTTACTCTGCCGTTTGCATATATAGTTCTGAAGTATAGTTCATTACAAAAATGTCGAATGATTGATTCACTAATTAGAGCTAGCAGACGCGTTATCGACTTAGGTCATTGTCCCGTAAGTGTATTGCATTGAGTGTATTGCCTGAGGCAGCGGTGATCTCCCCACACTGGTTGGAGTGTTCCGGCGCCGACCTACACGTCGGGTTGCCGGGTTTTCCTCAACCAGGTATCTCCCACCAGCGGGGCACTGTCCCTACCGAGATAAACCTTAAGCTCTGGACTGCATTCCTGAATTATGTGGTAGTGTTCTACATGTAAGTGTATGTGTGTGTAAGTGAAGGTTGAGAATAGGGTATGGAAGAGGAAGGAAAAATGGCGGGAGGTTCATGGCCCGTTTTGTAAGGTTACTGCCCCGGCATTCAAATTGTGTTGATCGGAGAAATAACGGAAAACTACCGATCAGAGCAGCCGGTCGCTACAATTCTTCTACAGACAGACTTTTAGCTATGCAGCAAGTGTCGAAAATCCTGCTACCGTCGGGACTCGAACCTTAGGACCTTCCGTTCACGGCACATTTTATCGGCATAGAAATTGAAGCATTACTTTTTCTCATCATGATATCAGGTTACTACTATTGCAGGATGAAACCTAATAACGAATAAGCAATAATTATAATAAATAACACACAAATCCGTCTAGTTCTACAAGCCATTTGTGACTCAAGATCTCTTTAAAGAGCGTTCGATTTTCTTCGATCGGTAAGGCATGAAACCACAGGAGTGAAGTTTAATATTTGTATTTGAACATGGTTCGTATGCGTGGTGGCCAAACTGGAGACTTCGAAACCGGTTTGGTTAGGTGCGAGTTTCCAATAATATATTCATTGTGCATATTCAAGAGATTGGGCGCTTGACGAATTTTCTGTCCAGATATTTACAACTCTCAATTCATCTGGCAAAGATTTAATTAGCGATACAGAGCGGGCAGTAGATTCATGTTTAAGGACTTACACTTTGTCCACATCTCAATGAGCGAATAAAGCTCCCCATATTATTGACAATATCAGAACACAAATTAGTGAATTTGTTATCACTTCTTTTGTGTGAAATACTGGGATCTCCACTAATTAACACGATAACAAAAGCATACATATTTGTTTTATTAACAATGGTATTTTTAAATAACCCTCATGTATTGATTATAGAGGAATGTACACGACAATTAAAATTGGGAATAATTACTAGCTGTAATGAAGTGAGTGAAGGGGTTCCTTAATAGCCTTTCGGCACCAGTTGAGGGCTTCTGCCGTGAAATCTGAATCGAACAAAACAGAATCACATCCGTCGTTAGCGTTAATCGTGTGGGTAATGCCAAATCGGGCACATTCAGTAGACACATGTCCCATTTTTATAACCAATATATTGTTATTTTAGTAAAGCATATCTAGTTTACCTTATCAGCGCAGTTAATTAGTTTGAAACCTTGAACAACATCGGTTGAGCAACCATTGACAACAGTATTAGTAATGTTCTGCTCTCGTAGAATTCCATTCGTACATTGAAGTAAAACCGAGAGACAATGTTGAGGACCCTAGGGGTTGGCTATTTCCAAGGAACCGAAACAACACTTCTCTCCGCAAATATCGCTCGTTCTAAGAATAAACACTGGCAATGTGGACAAACGATTGGCGAGCGCGTCTGTCTGGGTGGCACAGTAACTCCGCGGGGCGGCTGACCCCGCCCCCACGCAGCCAGCCGCGCGCGAACCCGATAACGCGTGGCCTCGGTGTGGCAATGCCCAGCGCCGAGATACACACAATGGCGATAGCCCATTGTCTTCGGCGAAAGCCTGCGATGACTCGGAGGATCTTCGCGCTATCTGTGTTGGGGGCGGCCGCCTCCGCCGTCGCTGTCGTCACCGCACCCCTCGACGCCCCCGCTGCCACCCACTCGCGCGGATTCAGCCCACCATTCGGCGGCGGGGGGGGGGGCATCGGTCAGTCTTGAATGCATATATGTTTGGTCAATATCTAAAGACAATAAAATGTACTAGAATAAATTGGAAAAAATGTATTGTCTTTATTCAATAATTCTTGACCCGTTATAATTATATGTCAAATGGTTTTGGAGTGTGGGTCACAAAGGTGATTAAACGCTGCCAAATTGTTGCCGCGACGCTCGTCTGCCGCGCAAGTCTGAACGTGCTCATACTAAGTAGGGCCCGGATTTTAATAACCTAAAAATCAGCGAAATATGCAAGCATTTATGACCTAAAACCTATATAAATATGACCTAAAAAAATGAAATATGACATTATACAAGTTTATTTTTTAAAAGTTCCTGTTAAATTTTTAGGTATAACAAATACAAAATTCACTCAAGAATAGATTGTGAGTACGGTACATACGGCTTGCAGTCTTTGGAACTATCTACCATTAAAAAAAAAGAAATTGCTTGTGTCTGTAAAACTAATCAAGTACAGTACAATAAAACCCATCAAACCAAGCAACTTGCTTTACTACTGCATACTTCTTTTTTAAAATAATCCTTCTCTTTCAAATAATCCTTTGTAGTATAATTTTTGAGTGTATTTGTGACAATATCACCTGATATATTGTCTTGCGAGACACATTTTCAAGCCTTTTATTCTTGTGTCCTTAAAAATATGACCTGTATATGCATTTGGGGCAAAATCTGGCCAAAATATGACATTTTACTAAAAACGGTCCTTAAAATTATGACAAATATATGCATTTCTGGCAGAATTTGGTCCACATATGACCTTTCACTAAAAACTCTGTAAATATGACTTTATAAGCACAATAAAAATACGTTTTCCTGATCGACAATACCTGGATTCGTGCATAAATTGTTTTAAAATTCACCCCAAGGTTCAGAAAAAATATATGACTTGTCATTAAAATCCGGGCCCTACTCATAAGCCAACATGGAACGCAAAGTTTCCGCGGCGGACATTCCATCCAGGCTGCGGATCTTCCGCGTCGGTCTGTGAAAGCCTTTCTCCTCCAGATTCGGGATCGTGTCACCCCACCGCTCATGATGTTCTCGGTCCAGCTATTTCACCCACCGTCTCCAGTCCCCCTCGTCGCCAACGCTACCAACAAACACCGCGGCCGTGAGAATTAGGAGCCGTTAGGCCTCCATCTCCTCATTACATATCCCCACCTCCTCCTTTTTCGCACCCACCTACCCGCAGTCAACCAACGCGCTTGGCGCTCCGGTCGTTGCAGGTAATTCTGCATTACCATTTCTTTCTCTCCGCCACACCTTCACAATGACTTCTTTGTTGTGGCTTGCTGCTACCTCCGACGCCGTTTCCCCGTCTACGACGGGCGTGCCCAAACCAGAGGCCCTAGTGCTACCGCTGAGGTCATTCGTAGGCTCACGGATTGCTAGCACCCGGGCCACGCGCAATACTTCATGAGTTTCAGAAACTCTACTAGTTTCATGGAGAAGACCGCCACCACTGCCTGTCCAACGTGATGCATCTCTTGTGGTAAATACTTGTCTTAGCAGTAGGAGCGAATAAAACAAAACAACTTACGTTTTCGTGTTACAAATCGGAAGAGGATTAATATTTACAAGCTATTTTTTTTTCAATTTTTCTTCTGGTGTCGTTTGCATGATTGTTCAGTCGACTTGTTCTCAGGAGTACGTCGGTCGACTTGGTCTCACAGAGCGCACGTTGCTAATGTAACTTGTGTGCTGCGCGGCGGACGACCCGCAGAGGTGGAATCAGAGACAGATCTCATCCCCTTCAAATCGTTGGGGATGCGGCCTTTCAATGCTCCGGACATTTCCCGGACCACGATATTCTGAATCCAGCACGAAGGGCAGGTCTGGTCAAAAATGAGCCCACTGCCGCATCAATGGGTTCTACTCGATTGATTAGTGATTCCGAGCGCATCATCTGCTGTCATTAGTCCCGTGAGTGTCGTGGATGTTTTTTCTCGTGAAGGTTGCGGTGATCTTCCTCCGCTGGATGACGAGATCCGGTCCCGACCTACTGTCGGCTAAGGGGGTTTTCACAACCTGGTATCTCTCACCAGCAGGGGACTGCCTCAGCTGGAACAAGCTCGGAGCTCCCAGCCAGTCTCCCGGCATGTGTGTAGTGCATGTAAGTTAAAGTGTGTGAGTAAGGAGTGAGAATAGGACAAGAATGAAGAAGGAAATATCGCGGTCCGTGTCTCAATTATTTGGGTGCTGCTCCGGCATTCGTCTGGATTTGATCGCAGAAACCACGGAAAACTACTGGTCAAAGCAGCCGGCCGCTAGAATTCCCCTCCAGCCAGCGAGTGAATCGACCTAACTATCGAGCCAGTATCGAAAATCCTGCCATGGTCGGGTCTCGACCTTCCGGTCAGAGGCACTGCAGTGACATCAGTTGATGCCCTGAGGTACCTCTCCCGGTGGGTTTTTCTGCCACGAAGTGGCCAAATCTTTTCCACGAGCGCTTGCGCCCGCCCACGCCGGGAGTCGCTAACCGGTTCGCGGTTTCTGGCGGGCGCGGGCGGCGGTGGGTGCGTGTGGGCGCGCGAGCTGGCGGCCGCCGCCGCCGCCGCCCCCGCGCGCCCAGCGTCTTGCTCCGCCTCTGCCGCTGTTTACGCGAGCGGAGCGCTGGCAAAAAAGAGGACGGCGCCGCCGGAATGCCATTAATGGATCCTTTAATACGATAATAAAAGCATCGAAGGCGCTCGCAACTCGACTAGCTGCCGGGCAATGGGGGCGGTCGAGAGGGGGGGGGAGAGGCGACTTGAGACGGAGTATGGTGGAAGACGCTGCAATGGAGAAACTGTTGTGAACGGAATCGTTAAGAAATCTGGGCCGAGATTCAGGGTACTCAGCAAATGAGAGTGACTGGAAAGCACGTTGTGCGGGTGAGGTGAGCATCAGAGATGAAAAATAGAGATACAAGGGCAAAAATTGATTTGAATGGAATTCTTCACCTTAAATTGAGTGATGATGCATATTCTTTCGTCTAATGTATATCTTAATTTCAAATTCGCGTATGTTACGAATATTCGCCAATCTTAGCGTTCCTATGCAATAACTGTAATATTATTTTCTGTCGTAAACATATAACATGGGACATTTGTATTTAAAAGTCTCTGAGACAACACGTACAAATAATTATTATCGCCTTAGAAAAAAATTAATATGTATCAACACAATCATGATGTATACGGAACCTGGCGAGGTAGCAACATGACGGGGATTGGTAATTTCTTGTGGGTGTGAATAAGCAAGAACACATAGTGTTCAAAATAGTTCACATTGAGAAGAAATAGGGCGGACGTTTTTCTAAGGGGTAGGTGGATCTGGATTGTGATGGTAAAATTCCAAATTATCAAATATTTCGATCGTTGTCGATGTTTGAGCACGGCATACTGTGTGCACATGGGGAATATGAGAATAGGGATTTTAAGCACAGCAGAGCGTCTAACAATCGACAGCAATATCGACTTCTGTTCATACGCAGTTCGCGTTGCGTAAACGCAGGAACCCAAAAGTGGTATAGAGTGGTCGAAATATTGCTGACAGCAATTTGCTGATGATTGCAGTAGGGAACGCTTTGCTACAAGTCCTCCTGAAAACAAATTCGACGTATTCAGGTAGCCGAGATATCGGTTCTCGAAATATTGAATTTATTACTTTGTTATTCGTACAACATGCAAATACATTACTTGGGTGTTGAGTGGGCCTGAGCCCAACTCCCAGATCTGGAAAAGGAACATAGAACATGACTACTCTGGTTATGAGTACTATCAAAAATTGAGAATAATAAATAATTTGAGAATAAGAACTGCTATCGAAAATGACAAAGAACGTATATAACGTTCAGTTCTGGTATTTCGAAGTATTGAATGCCTTGGTGCAGCGACCAGCCTGAATCTCAATTACACGGGACTCAGAAAGGAACACCAGTTATGGAAGTGAATGTGAACGAAATCGCAAAACAATACGTGTTGACTGATTGTTAGTGATTCAGGACGCGTCAATGGCTAAGTCTCATAAGTGTAGGGCATTTTTTTTATCCGTGGGAGGTGACGGTGGTCTTTACCCACTGGATGGCGAGATCTGGCGCCGACCTAAACGTCGGCTAGCGGGGTTTTCCCTAAACAGGTATCTCCTAGCGGGACACCGCCCCAGCCGGGACAAGCTCTAAGCTCCTGACCGGTCTCCCGGCATGTGTGGTAGAGTAATGCTTGTTAGTGTAAGAGTGCGTAAGGAGTGAGGATAGGACAAGGGAGGGGAAGAAAAGACCGCGCGAGGTCCGTGGCCCATTTTTTAGGGTACTACAAGAATTCTCTTCCAGACTGCGACCGAATTCGACCTAGCTGACAAGCTATTCCGGAAAATCCTACCACCGTCGAACCTAGGACCTCCCGGCCAGAGGCACAGCATGGACATCAATTGCTGACATAAGCCACCTCTCCCGGTACAGTAGGTATTCTGAAAATAAACATCCCATAGAAAGTTAAAAGAAACACATGCCCATTACCACGTGGAAGTATGAGCCACCCCTCCCGATATAGTACGTATTCTGAAAATGTAAACATCCCATAGACAATTAAAAGAAACATGCCCATCACCACGTGGAAGCATGTAACGCCCCGGTGCTAGGGCGCCGCAGCCCCAGTTGCGCGGGACCGAAAAAGGAGCGCGGTGGTCGCGTCACCTGCGGACGAAACCGCGCGCGGGGGCGGCGTGGGCGGCGGCGGGGGCGGGGCGGGGAGCGAGGGGGAGTGGGTCGGCGTTGGCCGCGGCGGAAAGCGAACCCGGACCAAGGCCGAGAGCCATCTACGGTGCGCGGCAAGGCCAAGGGCTGGCTGGCGGTGACAGACGGGCTTCCGTGGGCGGCGGCGGCGGCGGCGGCGGCGGTGGCGGTGGGACTCACGCGCAGCGGTGCCGCCCCCGCCGAGTCGTGCCATTTCGCCCCCGCCGCTCGATTTACATGTTTCTCAACCGCGGTCACAGTTTGTTCACGTTAAGATACATTTCGTTTTTTAAGAGTCTAGTACTTGTGGTTGAAGGTCAGACCTGAATGAATAAGTGATTTATTGATGTATATGACGAGATGTTGATTCGATATGAATGTCGACGGTGCAATGGTGGATTGACATGCAGAGGAAACGGGAGGACTCCGAAATATCCAGCATAGAATCCGCTTTCTCCACCCCAAATTCTGCATCGATTGACTTGCTTTTGAATCCCGGTATTCAGAGGTGGAAATTTAGCACTCAGTTATCGCTACGCTACGCTTGTGGATTCCACAAGGTCTGTAGTTAAAGTAACTGGAGATAGGATTTTAGTTATTGCTGTCACATATATCTGTACTCAATCTTGAGCGTACGCGAAGGTGGATATTTCGACCTTGATATCCTCCCCTTTCCTGGACATATGATCAGAGGAAGGGTTTCTTTCCCTCCACTGAGGGGTGGATGTAGGAAGGTGATCATGCAAGGTGAATAATTTTGATATATGGACGGGATGATTATGTATTGTATTGATTATGATTATGTATTGTTTTGCATTGTATGCCAACCAAGCCAATATGACATGGTGAAAATACCTATGCTTTGCATGGGACTAGCACCTGCAGCCACCGGTACCGAGAGCTTGGTCGATACGTCCAGCCTTAGCTCCACAGAGCACCGAGCGCGGTTACTCTGTAATCCAGTGAATATAAAGTTACTAGCTGAATGTGGTGACGCAGACTCTTTAAACTGGTTTTAATATTTTCATATGTTAAAACTTTTTACCTCGTTAGTTCTAAATAAAAATAAACTTTAAACATATAGTTGTCTGGTCCTTTTAAGACGTCTAAATGTGACGGACATAGCTTATTCGAATACTTCCCAAGAAAGTGGAGTTGGTCATTAAAAGTATAGTGCAATTTCCACCACTCCCTGGATCAAACATTCTTCTTTGGGAACTCAACTACTATCGCTCATCATTGTGTCAACGTGTCGCCTCAACAGCTGGTTACCGCGACGAATAAACAACCCATCGCATATGAAATGGCCTGTCGCATTTTTGCAGAAGAAAAGATGCAGAAATTTAAACATGAGAGAGGCACGTTTGAATATACGTGTTGAAAAATTAAACTGCGAAGTTGAACTGCGTGTTGAAAAATTAAACGAGCAACTGTAGAAAAAATATCAGAGGTCCTTGGGAAGAAAAGGACTTTGTTTCAGCTCCAGCAGGATCGTTTTCAGTAAATCTATCATCAACCCTGCCGTAGTACCCTAACAACCAAACCATGGACCCCGCGCGATCGTTCTTCCTTGTCTTATGCTTACACACACACTTACATGCACTACACTATCACATATGACGGACGACCAGACAGGAGCTTAGACGTTGTCCCGGCTGGGGCGATGCCCCGCTGGTGGAAGATACCTGGTTGGGGTGAAAATCCCGCTTCCGACGGGTAGGTCGGCGCTGGATCTCGCCATCCATCGAGGAAAGATCAGATACATCCAGCGATAAAAACATGCACTCCACATACAGGATTAATTACCTTTGTAGTTGAAGCGCCTGGAATCACTAATCAATCAATCGATTATCGCTGCCCGTTCTCGAAATTATAACGCTGATATTAATAGGGAAAAATACCGTTCGATATCACTATTGCTTTCATTAGTGTCCACAATGAATAAGTAATTAATTCATAAATTAATTAAACAATTTTTAATGGAATAATTGTAAATAAAATTATTATCCTAAATGGTTCAATTCATTCTATTAGATATAAAAGCGCAAACATTTTAGAAATCATGATATAATAATACAAAAATATACATATTTTTTCATTCTTCGTTTCCCTTTAAAATTTGAATTCTGGAGTCTGAAATTTTTAATAAAATCTTTGTTCTAGGCCCTATTTATAATTACATTCACAGATGAAATTTTTGATTAGAACACAAATTAATTATCTATTTACCAGACATCGCAAATTTCCCAGTTCTTGCCATTAAGTAAACTTCCAAGTCCATTTAGGAGGAATTTAAGTTTGTTAAGTTCACACTACAATTCTAAAAACCTCGAGAAATTAGTGATATTTTCTCAAGATGATCAGACTTAGCAGATGACTAGCGTGATGTAACATAATAATCCCAGGCCCTTAATAGCAATGCTTACACAAATAGTTTAGCATCTCGCAAATTCTAAACAGGAGTAATCAACGTCAATGTTTTGTCTGCGGGATGCGCAACACGCCGGCGGCCGCCTCCTGCGCCCTGAGGGGCGGTGTTCGAACCCCGTGAGCGCCTCTTAGGCAGCGTGTGGGGGCGGCGGCGGGGCGGGGGTGGGGGGCGGATGGTGTGACGCCACGCGGCGCTGCCGGACAGCTGTGTCGCGCCGCGGTAATTATCTGTAAACACGGCGGCTGCTGCGGTGGCGGCGGCGCCGGCGGCGGAGGTGGTGGCGGGGGCGGGGGTGGGGGTGGGGGGTGGGGGCTGCGAAAGCGCCACCGGCCGTGGCGCACCCGTGCGCACGTCGCACGCGCTGCGCTCGCGTCGCCGCCGCCGCCGCCGCCCCCGGCCCGCCCCCGGCCGCCGCGGGTCAACGCTGCCGCCCCCGCCGCGCGCGACCGCTTACGCAAGTGCCCGCCTGCCTCCCCCCCCCCCGCCGCAGCCGTCGGACAGTGGGTCGTCCGAAGGATGCACAGTTGTAAGACGACTTATAAAGTACGGGTCAGGCTGCGTTTTGCTCATTGCTGCTGCCTCTGCAGCAAATTCTGACCGGAAGATGTAGGGTTCGGGTCCCGTCGGTGGCGGATTTGCACTTTCTCCCTACGGAGTAAACAGAACGTTATGTAATGCTAGGCGAAAAAACGGCGATTTTTCGGCAGTAAAACTTATTATTACATTCTTTAAAATCGTTTAACACGTGATGTAACCAGAATCCTAATTTTGTGGGTCGTTAATACTAAATTGACGGCAAAACATCTGTCCGTCTGTGAACCACGCTAGCGTCTAAACCGTTCGGCCTACTTTCTCTAATAATGATATTCCACAATTCATCTAGCTGATGTCGCGGCCCGTAGAATTTGAAACCGACATTTCAATTTCGGGCCGGCTCCATCGTTTTTGATGAAATTTTGTTGTTGGGTAATGTGAAGAACGTTTAGGAGAATGGCGCAGGTCTCATGTTCGCGGAAAACCCTGATTTTTCGAAAATTCCAAAAGTTCAAAAGTTTTTCTGAGTCTTCCTACAACTAAAATATCAAAGAAATTTGTTCCCTTAATGAAATCTGTTCCTTACACATAGACTTTGAAATAACGTCATGTACAATTTTTCGAACATATGAGTACTTTTCGCGTAATTTTGCATGAAAATACGGGTGAAAAAGTACGTGATGTTTTAGCAGCACTTATTTATTCTATGTTTTACACACATAGGGCCAACTGAGCTGTCAGAAGGAAATTACAAAGCCGATCCGTTATGCAATTAAGTAATAATTTCCCTTATCAACAAACGATACGGCAAAGTCATAAAGTAACAACACCGTTATATATATATATATATATATATATATATATATATATATATATATATATATTCTAACATTAATTCTGTTCTTGAATTTATTACAGAGTTGCACAAAAACTTTCTAGAAACTAACTGTACCTAGAAAATGTATAGTGAAGCCATACTGCAAGATTGGGTGGCTTGGGCATCAACGTGTGTCACTGGCGTCTCTCACCCGGAGGTCCTAGGATTTGGTTCCCGACGGTGGCATGATTTTCGACACTAGCTCGATAGCTAGGTCGAGTACAAGCGCAGTCTGGAGGATAATTCTAGCGGACGACTGCTCTAGACTGTACTATTCCGTTATTTCTCCGATCAACACCAGGCGAGAGCCAGATCCGTACTCTAACAAACGGACCACAGATCGTGCGCCATTTTCCTTCCTCTTACTCGTTCTATCCTCTCCTATTACACACACACACACACACAAACACACATACACACACACTTATATGCACTGCACTACCACACACGTCGAGAGGCCAGTCGGAATCCTGGGGCTTATCCCGGCTGGGGCCGATGCCCTTCTAGGAGGAGATAACTGGAAGGGGAATCCCCTGAGTGCCAAGGCCTCGTCGTCTCCGGATATCATCATCTAGCGGGAAAAGGACTAACGCCATTTCCCGAAAAAAAAATTCACTACATTGTTGGGGCTACTTACCATACTAGATAATGTGTCCGGAATCAACCAACCAATTATGAGCCATGGAGTATACTTGATAATATATCATAATTTATGAATTTCATCGAATTCAACCCTTATATACATCGGCGCATATGTATATTGCTTACCTCATATATAGTGGCACATCATCGGAATGGGGAAGAGTTCATGGCGCATGAGGTGTCCCCTAGAAGCCCATGACTGTTCGCAATTAGAAATCTTATTAATTTTCATTATAAACTAAAACTATTCAATATTTCTTTTGCATACGGTGTAAAGAATTATAAATTATCGAATATACATACTTTTAAACTGAGTATAACACAAAATTCTTTACTATAAACCCTCGGTTCGGCTGGACACTTACAGCCCCTCCCCATAGGAAAATATTGGTTTTGCGAACGCCTCTTTGCTTCTGTGAAATTTCAATTACTCCGTCTGTTCTTTTGCACAGGAACATCGAGTTTCGTTAATTTTCCATGTCGGTTTACAATTCAATCGATACACTGATCCGGCGCAAAGCAATTGCTTCCATTTTGATATCTATTCCAAGTAACAATCGAAGGCCCCTTCGCGGATATTTAATCACTACCAGATTCGTGAATGCAACCTATGTTTTAGAATGATATTCCCTTGTTTGTGATTTCATATTTATTTATTTATTTATTTATTTACGTCAAAAAACAGTTAAAAACTGCGTATGACGGGCTATGGGGAAAAGTGAATTGTGTGCACATTTTCAAAATTCTGTGATCCCTACACTAAATCATATACTACTTAAGTTTTGAATTTTGAAAGGGAGAAAAAAAAACAAAAAAACTCCCATGTAATAAAATCGATTTTCAAGGATAAATAAGCAATAAATTTTGAATTTTGAAAGGGAGAAAAAAAACAAAAAAACTCCCATGTAATAAAATCGATTTTCAAGGATAAATAAGCAATAAATTTTGAATTTTGAAGGGGAGAAAAAAACAAAAAAACTCCCATGTAATAAAATCTATTTTCAAGGATAAATAAGCAATAAATTTTGGCTCTTATTACTTCCTGCCGCGACAACGTGGAAACGATAATTTGAATAATTGTATTTCCCACTGAATTCTAGAAGACGTGCACAGAAAATGAAGTTACATTTATGTCCAGAAGCAAAACAAGGGGCCATCTCAGCATTTGCTCAATGGATCAGGGAAACTGGACGAAAAACCTGATCGAGATGGGGGTCATTGACCCGGAAGCTGTGTTACAATAGTTGTTACAGGTTGTTTATACTCATTTATACAGTCCAAATGGTAATTAATGCATTATGTATCATTGTTAAAATTAATGTTACTTTTCTTGTGATGCTCAGTATAGTCTCTAATTGTATAGAAACAGTTATGCAGCAGAAACGATTTCACTTGTGATTTAAACTTTTCTATTGAATTTAATCGTTTAATGTCATCTGGCAAAGTGTTGTAAAATAATGTACATGTATTGTATGTGAATTTTTTGTAATGAGCTGTTGATACTGTCACCTGATGAATATGATTTCTACGTCGAGTGTTATAGTAATAGACTTCGGCATTTTCTGAAAATATATTCCCGCCCTTAAGCAAGTCATTTTTTACAAAAACCACTGATTCGTAAATAAAAAGACACGGTAATGGTAGAATTCCTAGATTAATGAAGATAGGCTTACAAGAATCACGTGGGTGGGATTTGGTTATTATTCGTACAATTCGTTTTTGTAATCTAAAAGTCTGGGAGCTATAAGATGTATTTCCCCAGAATATTATGCCATATCTCAGGCGGGAATGAACATTCGCGAAGTATACACAACGAGCAGTATGAAGGCTGACTGAATTTGCAAGAATTCTGAACGCGTAGCATAATGAACTTAATTTTGTGTTCAATTCATTTAAATGGACGTTCCATTTAAGGTTTGACTGAATTGAGAGACCTAAAAATTTTGTTGCATTAACATGAGTCAATGGTACACTGTTCATTTTCAATGGAGCACAGAATTGTTTATTTGAAATGGAAAACTGCATTAAAACCGTTTTCTTTTCGTTTACTATTAATTTGTTATTTCGGAACCAATTTGAAACATCTGATATTGTACTATTTACGGTTTCTTTATTGCAAAGGATGTTCGTATCATCCGCAAAGAGAACCGTTCTTCCGTTTCGAATCGTCGAGGGCATATCGTTTACGTAAAGTAGGAACAGAATAGGGCCTAAAATCGATCCTTGAGGAACTCCACATGCAACGGGCAAAGAGTCGGAAAGGTGCGTACGTAATGTTCCATCATTCCAGTAAGGTATTTCAACTTTCTGAGATCGTTGTTTAAGGTACGAACATAACCAATCTAGAGCAATACCACGGATTCCATATGAAGGTAATTTTGAAAGTAAAATGTCATGATCAATGATGTCAAAAGCTTTTGAGAGATCTAAAAATAATCCAATAGGTGCCTCGTTTTGATCTAATGATGAGGCGACATCTTTAAGAAAAGAAAATATAGCTGTTTCCGTTGATTTTGATTTTCTAAATCCATGTTGGCAATCTGAAAGCGCGTCGTGTTTAGTGAGAAAGGTTTCCATTCGTACGTAAAAAAGTCTCTCTAATATTTTTGAAAAAACTGATAGAAGAGAGATGGGCCGATAATTTTGAATTTCATTTTTGTTGCCTTTTTTGAAGAGCGGCTTAATTTTAGCTGTTTTGAAAATATCTGGAAACGTTCCAGTGCATAAAGATGCATTAAATATGTGAGTTAACGGGTGTATAATGGCATACGCACAAGTCTTTAACAAAGAATCTGGGAATTCATCTAAACCGGACGAATATTTATTTTTTAGTTTACCGATTATTTTGAGAATTTCATAGGAAGAAGTTTCGAAAACGAACATTGTGTCTAAAATTTTGGGTGCACTGTCTGTTTTTGAATTTTGTGCCTGAAGACCCTTAGTGAGATCGGCAGCAATTCTCGAAAAGTATTGGTTAAAGAGACTAGCCACTGTTGCCGGATCGTTGACATTTATATCGTTATATTTTAAAACAACATTCTCTACGGGTTTTCTAGTTGATTTGGTAGTATTTTTTATTATATTCCACATTGATTTTGTTTTATTATTTGAGTTCAAAATATCCTGATCGTTTTTCATGATTTTTGCCTGCCTTATGACTTTTCGTAACAATGTTTTGTATTTTTTAAAGTAGATAAGGAAATCTTGAGATACGTCATGACGTTTAGAAATGAAAGAAAGAATTCGCTTGTTTTTACAAGATGTCCTAATCCCTTGTGTTATCCAAGAATTGCTTTTCCGTGAAATATTTAATTTTCGTTTTTGAAGAGGAAAGCAAGTGTTAAAATGAATTGAAAGAGTTGAAAAAAAAAATTATATTTCTCGTTTGTATCAACAGTATTATAAACCGCTTCCCATGACTCCTGCATCAAGTAGTCTATGAATAATTTAATTTTACTTTTAGTAAACAATCTAGTCATACGTGTATTATTTATTGTGTCAGTGATCGCATTTCTTATAATGGTAAGAATTTGTGCATCGTGGTCACTGTATCCTAAATCTTTTGTTTCAACTTCATATCGAGTAGTAGTTTTGTTAATTATAATTTGATCAATTGCCTTCATCGAATTTTGTGTGATCCGTGTAGGTACATTAATTGTAATGTCTAAATTGAAGGAATTAATTAAATTGAGAAACTTTTCTTTCTCGCAAGATTCGACCAGAAAATCAATGTTAAAATCTCCGCATACAACAATGGATTCAAAAGAGCGATTGCTGACTTTGTTAAGTGTTATCTCCAGGTTTTCTAAGAACAAAATATAATCTGCAGTTCTCTTTGTTGGAGGTCTGTAAATGCAAAGTATTATCACTTTTAGTGAAGTAAGATGTACAACAGAAATTTCGAAAATATTTTCAATGGAATACACATTTAATTCTGCCAAGGGGATAGAATCAATATTATTTCTAACGTAAATACAAGAACCACCATACGTAGGACCTTTATGCGATTCTCTCTCTCTACAATAAAAGCCTGCGAGGTAAAAGTTTGGAATTTGGAAAATGCTAAGTTCATTAGGAGATAACCAATGTTCTGTAAAGCAAAGAACGTCCGTTTGATTTAGATCGCTCTGTAGAGCTGCCTCGATAAACTCAGTTTTATTTGAAAGGGACTGAACATTATGGTGAAGAATGTTTATTTTTTGCAAGTACCTACACGAATGTTTTTCTGCTGCATCTGACTGTAGTTGCTATATATTTACTCCATTTTTACCTCGAGTGCGTGGTCGAAGGTTGTAGTGTGTCCGGGCAGTGACAGGTTGTGAGGAAGATGGGGCATCAGATGAAGACGAATTGGTAGTGGGAATGGGAGAAACGGGAGTAGGTTCAGAGGAAGAGGCAACAGGGTTCGAAATAAGGGTGGGGGGTGGAGAACGTAAGGAAGGCGAAAGGGACGGATTTTTGGCAGGAGACTGCGTAGGACTGGAGTTGATGATGTATTGTGCAAGTTTGTTACCGACTGCATGTTTTCCAGCAAGGTTCATGTGAAGACCATGCCGGGTGAAGTGTTTTGCTGAGAGGAAATTCATTTCAAAAAGTGTGACATTTGTTTCTCTCAGCTGCAGTTTCAATTGTTGGTTTGCGTGCTTAATCTCGCTGCATAGTGTTGGTCTGTTGTACCAGAAGGGCAGAGTCGAGACTACAATGTTAGTATTTTGGGCGGCACATTGTAATTTGTTGACATGTTGTTCAGGTGTAAAGTTACCGCCCAAGTTAATGTCATTCTGCCCTCCTATGATAATGACTGTGTCCTGATTGGTCATTGTTTTCGTGTGGGTGTCCAATTCTGCAGTCACATCTGCAAACCTCCCGTTAGGTTTAAAAATAGATGAGACTGAGAAATTGGAGGGTAACTTCCTACTGAGAATGGAGGAAAGATGGCGGCCATGACTGTCAGCTAAAATAAGTACCTGTTTTTTAGGCTCAGTAGGAATGTCTTTGTTTTCAAGTGAGCTAGGATGCGCAGCTTTACGTGTTTTGGTTTTGACGCGCTTCCTAGCCTGTTTGCGTTGGTTTGTGCATGTATTTGTCGATGGTAGAGAAGGGTGGTGAGGATCAGGAAGGCGAGGAAAATCTGTTTCATAATCTAAAACACTAAATTTGTTTTGAGTTGTGACTGGATGCGGTGTCTGTGTCTTTTGTACAGTCACGGGTGTACGGTTGGTATTATTCGCAGTGTTGCCGACTTGTACCCAACCGTCTGTGTAGAGAACGACCTCTTCCAACCTTCGGATATGTTGATCTAAATTATTGTTTATGTGTGTGAAGGCTTTCAGAAGGTCGGCTTTGAGACTGTAGAGAGTAAAGAGAGTAGAACGAACAGTAGCCATGTCACGAATGCGTTTTAATGTACGTGATAAAATTGAAATAAATACAAGAAAACCCAGATAAGAGCAACAAAACCTAGCTTTGTATTTTAAAAGTGTTAAATTGATGTGTATTAAATAAGTTAAAAATCAAGATTCAATGCAAAAACTAGAAGGTATGCTACGCACAATTCTAATGGAGCTAGTACTTACGAAATTTGGCAATGTGGCTACGTAGAATTTCGTCAACTTAAGCTGCAACTGTTTAATACAATCAGTAGATTATACGTTACCGTAATTAGATAAAAGATAATATCTGAAAGTTTGTCTTCAATATATAGAATAAGATTTGAAACAAATTCACTTTGATACACTGTCCTCGTAACGTTCAAAAATTCGTTTAAAATTCGTAATCTGTTTGTCTTGGTTATAGCCAAAAAATCAGTTGAAATTATATTCTCAGATAACCTGCAACAAGTAATAAAAGCACTTAAAACACACTAGGCACTGTCAAATCGCTAAAAGTAGTAGATATTCACAAAAAATGAAGAGTTCACAAAAAATGATTCACAAAAAATGAATTTAATTATTATTTATTCATATTAAAATGCAAGTTTAAAAATGAAGAGGGAAATATTGACAATTCCAGTGTTTGATGTTGAACGAGAAAGGTGTACTGGAATTCCTTTTAAACTCTTCGTACGGGACAGAACTGTTGACAGAAATGTAGTAAACGTCTCTTTTATAAATTTTCTTATGCAAAGAAAACTAACTCGTAATTGGGTAATATCCCCTCTGTTTTACTTTGACAAATTTTCATAACAAGTTTTGTTAGAACTCGTTTTCTGCTATTGAGAACTTTTGCCATGGCTTTAATAAGCGCGGCGCATGTCTGTTAGAATTTTTTCTATAATTAGGTTACTTTTTGAGTTTTTTCTGATTTTTTTGAGAACTCTAGAACTCTTTGGTCGCCATTGGGAACTCTTATAACACTATTTCGATTTTTCCGATTTTGCCGGCAGCCCTTTCGAATTTAATTTTTGCTGTTTTTGTTTTAATTTTGCACATTTTTTTTCAAACTTTTCGAGAACGTTTTGTTTGCGTCTCAGAGCTCTCTAAATATTTAGGATTTTCAAATTTCACCCCGCCAAATTCACTCACCTCACTATTCACTGGCGTCGCCTAGCTGTCTTAGTCGCTGTCGCCAGAAGATTCGATTTCCTTCAGAGCGAGGTTACTGAACGATGTTTTTTGCCTCTCTTCGAGGAAGAAATTTAATTTCTGTACATATAAAATATGCATGATATAATTTTTACTTTGTTTATTATATCACTACACACATCGCAAATTCCATAGTAATGCCTTCCTGCCTGTCCGCCCCCACTCCTGTTGTAAGAGGGCACCTGCCAGTCGAACAAATAGGAGGCACATTAAGCCTGGAATACAACGGCAACCTATTTCCGGAGACCATTTATAATTTGATTGATTCTACACTAATTAGTAACGAAGGAGTGGTCCGAATTTCATCTTACCAGTCATCATGTATCTGCAGAAAAAGAGTGAGAAAGACGAGCTTCAAATCACTAGAATATTCATGAGTACATTATGATTTAAATGAATTTAATTACTGTTTATTACTTTTATCTATAATCACGGATACAACTGTCTCGTCTGTTTCTCTAGTTGCCTCCGTCATCGTTGTCAGCGTGTTCTCTATCAGACGTACCATTCTGAGGCGACTTATTAAGCACGGAGTCGAAGGGCAACATCTTTCAGGGACGTTTCAAATTCCGCTGATGGGTTGATGGGTTGCGACGTAGCAACGGAATAGTATATCGTTGTGTCAGTTTCCTTCGATCCGTCCTAGGTCTCTCCAATCGCTCTGAGCTGAAATAATACACTAACAACTCTACCGATGAATTAAAAAAATGTATTATCATTATTATTATTATTATTATTATTATTATTATTATTATTATTATTATTATTATTATTACTATTATTTGTTTTCTTTTCACTAGAAAAAGTGTCGGAGGACAATCTCAAGACATTTGTATTATTATATTATTATTATTATTATTATTATTATTATTATTATTATCATTATTTTTATTATTATTACTATTATTATTATACAATTATGTCTCTGGATGTTGTCCCAGGATTGAAGTGACCTTACGGGCTTTTGCCAAGTGAAGGCCCTTTCCGATTTTGATTTTGGAGTAGGATATATGTACTAGGCGTGAGTCACACTGCTATCCAGAAACTTCCTAACTATTTTGCATGTGTTGAGGATTGTAACTTTTTGTAATTCTATATACAATGTTTTTGTCAGGTTTAACTGTTGTAGGCTATTATACAAGGTTTTGGGATGACTCCAGTTGTGGATACAATGATGGGTACCGTGTAAACTTTCTCCATTTTCCATAGCTGTTTTATTTCTATTGCTAGTTCAGTGTACTTGGAAATCTTTTCCATGTGGGAGGACTGAAGGTTGTGTTTATTTGGGATTGCGATATCTATTAAGTAGGTGATTTTATTAATTTTATCAATTAACGTGATGTCTGGCCGATTGTGTGCTATTATTTTGTCTATAATTATGGTTCTATTCCAGTATAACTTGCAAGCAGAATTTTCCATTATTGTTGTTGGTGTGTACTTGTAATATAGCTGCTTGATTTCCAGAAGATTCCAGTTTAATGCAATCCTTTGGTGAAGAATTTTGGTTACCTGGTCATGTCTGTGTGGTAAATATTTTGCAGCCGAATGTTTATTAATTATTATTATTATTATTATTATTATTATTATTATTATTATTATTATTATTATTTAATGTTTATAAGCGTCCACGGCTCAGTAAAGTCTGTCTAGTGATCCAGGTGTGCTTCCCGTCAGACGTCCAAAGTGGAAGGGCGTCATTTTTTACGGCCCTATCAGATATGAGTGATGTGATTCAAGGACGTTCACATGTGTTGTGCCAATTGCTCTGATTTTCAGTTATTCCACTACTCCGAAAACATTTAATTTTCGTTCCACAAGTTTTGCGGGCGCGCTTTGTCGATTTCGATGCAACATCAACATTTTTACAAGTATTGTATTTGTTTAATTCATTTTTCCTTTAACCCGTGAAGTCAGCAGCATCTATTCCTTTCCTTAAAACGGACTTTTATTCTCGCGTGACGTCTGACTACAGAGAAACCTTTTCAAAGTCAACCGGTTGCAATGAAATGTAGTTTACTACAGATTCGCACAATCCTTATAAAGTAATCGACTAATCTGTCTCGGTCCGTCACTCAAGCTCAGCCCCCTTCCGGTCGACCAATCGAGACAAATGAGATGCCATTCAACGTGTGTAGGTTTCCTGGTGTGGAAATGACAGTATTTTGGGGATCCTTTGAAAATATTCTCAGAGAATTATCGAAAATACGTTTTTAATTTTTAGCATCTAAAACGCGTTTTGGGACAGTTTTAAGGCACACACCGAGGTAATCTACAGAGCTCTGATTCATTTGACAAGACAAATCGATTGTGTCAAATATTTTCCCGTAATTCAGGCAGACATGTCCCAGTAAACAAAGCAGACCTACATCGCCGTAGCGGCTCCTGCGCTGGAGTCGAGATTAATAATCTTCTATCTCACGCTTCTGCTGTTCCCCCCGTCACATTCACATTTCTAATACATTAGTGACGATAGATTCAGAGCATTCAATTAGCATTATCTACAAGTAGCCCATTTCATCTATTTCTTCTGAAATGTGTGGCCACAATATCGGAGAAATTAATTGGAAACCTTGATTGATTGATTGATTGATAGCGATTCCGTGTGAGTCAACTGCTAAGGTCATTAGTCCCGTAAGTGTATTACATGTTTTTCTTCGGGAGGTAGCGATGATCTTTCCCCGCTGGATGGCGAGATCCGCAAGCGACCTACCGTCGGCTAGCGAGGCCCCCTTATAGCTTATCCCTCCCCAACCAGGATAAGCTATAAGGTCCCGGCCAGATATCCGGGCATGTGTGGTAGTGTGGTGCATGTTAGTGTGAGTAAGGAGTGAGGATAGGACAAGGAAGAGGAAAGAAAGATCGTGCGAGGTCCGTGGCCCGTTTATTAAGGTACTGCTCCGGCATTCGCCTGGTATTGATCGAAGAAACCCACGGACAGAACTATCGAACAGAGCAGCTGACCGCTAGAATTCTCCTCCAGACAGGGACTGAATTCGACCTAGCTGGCTAGCTAGTGTCGAAAATCCTTCCACCGTCAGGACTCGAACCTAGAACCTCCCGGTCTGAGGCACTGCAATGACATCAGTTGATGCCCTGAGCCGCCTCTCCCGGTTTGGAAATCATTCACATGGTTGCTCGTTCATGAACTTGTAAAACACACAAGTTTGTTTATATCTCTACCGAATGAATTCCAGTCCTCTACCGAATGCTTTATATCGGCGAAATAATTCAGGTTTATTTGATTCGGTTCTACCGACATGAATTTCGACCTTGTTCGTCACAACCGGTCGGACGCAGTACGATCACATCAGAATGCCTATTTCTATGATTCCCATGGGTTCGATTCCTGGTCGAGGCAAAAATATAGTTGCAGCTTTCCTCTTCCTAACGACCAGCATAGTCTCTAACGGTAGAGGCTGCAACTTTTTGCCCGCGCAGATCGCCCGCGCGGACACAATGCGTGGGTGGCGGCGCTGTGTATCGGAGAGGCGCGCGGCCGCGACCGCGCTGGCGGCCGTGACGCGCATGGGGGAGGGGGGGGGGGCGGCGCGGCGCGGGGCCCGCGAGAACTGTGGCGCCGTCGGCGGTGACCCGACGCCGGGGAGCGCTCATCTCGCGGCGGAGGCCACGCGACGCTCACGGACACGTTCGCGGCGATAGCGGCGGAGGACGCGGAGGGAGGGGGCGGGGCTGGACAGTCGGTGCAACTGGTTGTTAAGGCGGCTCCACACATTCGTCATTCAACGGGAGCGGTAGCTCAGTGCATCAACTGATGTCACTGCAGTGCCTCTGATCGGAAGGTCCTAGGTTCCCACTCCCCACGGCGGCAGGATTTTCGACACTAGCTTCTCAGCTAGGTCGAATTCAGTCGCTGTCTGGAGGAGAATTCTAGCGGCCGACTGCTCTGATCGTTAGTTTTCCGTGGTTTATCCGATTAACACCCGGCGAATGCCGGAACAGTACCCTAACAAACGGGCCACGGACCGCGCGCGATCTGTCCTTCCTCTTCCTTGTCCTATTCTCTCCCCTTACACACGCACACTTACACTAACATGCACTACACTACCACATATTCCGGGAGACTGGTCGGGAACATAGAGCTTGTCCCGGCTGGGGCGGTGCCTCGCTGGTGGTATAGTCCTGGTTATGGGGAGACCCCACTAGCCGAAGGTAGGTCGGCGCCGGATCTCGCCATCCAGCGGGGGAAGATCACCGCCATCTCCCGAGAAAAAACATGTACTACACTAACGGGACTAATGACCAAAGCAGTTGACGCGCCCGGAAACACGAAAAAATCAATCAATCAATCGTAATTCGGTCAACACCGAGCAACCGCTCGCCGAATCCCGAGTAGTGTGGATGAGTTGCTTGCTATTTGCCGAGTGACGAACATTGGTGGTTCGCCCTACCCACCGCGTGTCGGTCTTTTGGACACATCAAAGGGAGCGAACATTCGCCGAACACGTCAGCTGCTCGGCGAATGCCGCATGTGTGGAGCCACCTTTACAGCTAAAGGACGGAATATAGTGAACTAGCGTACCCGTGAGAGATCTCGTGCTTGTTAAACCCCACCCTAATTTTTCCGTAGAGTATCGTGAAACTGAAACATGGGAACAGGTGGTCCGTTTACATTGAACTTACTTCCTCAATACGGTACACAGCTAGTGTAGACCATGGCAAAATGTTACATGAATGGTTGCACTACACGCTTAAGAAACTGTTCGGCATCAAGCAACTATTAATAATACTTCTAGTAGTTGCTACGAGAGCAAATCTTGAATTAATAATTATTCAAATAAACCTCGTCAGTCTGCGCAAACCACATAGAAAGCGTAATTGTATGATGGAGGAATCTAATCCTTCTAAACGTGACGTCACTAAGATGGTTATCAGCTCCAAGGGCTGAAATATAGGTCATGGAGGGATATATTCTGTATTGTCTGACCCGACGCCGGAATATGTGTCGTATTGGTAGTATCGATAAGAACCGAACAGGCAAAAATTTAATATAATGTCTAAGAAAATCCCATTCTGTAAATTACGGTGTGAAAAACGTTTCTTTGAGGCCTTTGGTCTCAAAAGTTTAGTTCTTTAGGCCCTAGAACGCTTCGTTTAGGAATTATTTAACGATATAGCCGACCGACAGGTTGCATTTAACTTGAATATTCGATGCGTTTTTTAAACAAATCCTTCATATTTCGAAGTGCAATTTGTCACGTCTCTGTGAAATTCTCTTTCTTTTGAGGCCTCATTTATAAAGATATCACATTTCCCAATGAACACCGTTTGTCTGTGAGTTTTAACGGGCACATAGTCTCCTATATTATTATATTATTATTTCAGTTATATATATTCGTTAAAACTCACAGACATACGGTGTTCATTAAGGTATGTTATTAGCGATGAGCCGATCATTTCGGACTTCTTCCGGTTAATGCTGGCGCCTTGGTTGCATGCGAGTTGTTGATTGGTTGAATGATTATTTTGTGTTTCCGAGCGTGTCAACTACTATGCTCGTTAGTCCCGTAAGTATAAGGAATGTTTCATTATGGAAGATGCGGTGTTCCTCCCCTGCTGGATGGCGAGATCCAGGGCTGACCTACAAATCGTTTTGGAGGGTTTTCCCCAATGTGGCATCTTCCATCAGCGGGGCACAGCCCTAGCCTGGATAAGCTCTACGCTCCCGACAGATTTGCATTGAGGGTTTCATGGATTAATATTTCCAGTAGCGTGGGTGACGGATGAGAATGTTGCGGGTGGTCGAAATCGGTTTGTGGTTAGAGAGACGGCGAGCAGTCTGGGAGGGAGTGGGGCAGCAAGATGGGCGGGGAGGTAGCATTGACGGAGGGGCGTAGCGGGGGAGGGGGCTTGGTATCAAGAGCAGCGAGGTGGAGGGCACAAGAATTGTGGAAGTGACCTTGGTCCGAATCTTCGGAATTCCCAATCACGTGGGCGCAACTTCTGCACTTGTGGAAGGGGAAAGCCACTGTGGAAAAGACACGCATCGCGCCACGAACGTGTAGGCGGTGATCTCGAAGCTCTAAAAAGTCGCTGGCTAACTGTTTTCGTAAACATTTTTTTATAATCATCAGAAAAGCCAGTGTTATAGTGCAATTTCTATCTATTATATCTCTCAAATGTATTAATTGATTCATAAGCTTTCAGCGATTTTACACTTCCTAACATTGGTACAAAGGACTTTTCCATATCGTTGAACTGTCGAGATATTTCTTCCCGCGTTCTCTCGAAATTTATTAACTCGAATTGCTAGTTATCTGAATTTATTTTATTCCTATTTAGATCCGTGGAAATTAATCCATGCTATTTCAGAACATTTTGGTGGCGCTTAAAACATCGTGGATTTGCTGATTACA
This sequence comes from Teleogryllus occipitalis, assembly GCA_011170035.1. Classification (NCBI taxonomy): domain Eukaryota; kingdom Metazoa; phylum Arthropoda; class Insecta; order Orthoptera; family Gryllidae; genus Teleogryllus; species Teleogryllus occipitalis. The sequence continues at coordinate 327,755 of BLKR01000316.1, read as the reverse complement.
TCCATTAAAATGTAATGCATGGGTATTTTTAGGTGTGTTTCAAAAAGGCATATATTTTAAAACCGAGGTATTTTCATGTATGAAATTTGCTCTCCATAAATGTGATTTAATTATTGAGTTTTACTCCGTAATGCAAATTAGTAAATTGTGTAATTAGTGGAAAATTTTCCGTATTTAGATGAAGTTTCAATTAGTGACAAATGTAGAAAGAGATATCAGTAGGGAACGGATTTCCATTTAATTACGTTTTTACAGGAACTATATACCTGCATTCTATAATATTTTTTGATTTTACAAGACATTCTGAATGAATTGGAACTATTTTTATTTTACATATTTTTACAAATTTTGGTATAATTAACTATTTTTTCATATTTTAACCACCACTACTACTACCACTACCACTACTACATATTTCGGTATATTTAAATATATTTATACGTCGAAACGGAGTATGTCAGATTCGCGTTTGCATTATTTGTTACGGAATCACCTTTCTTAAAATTCAAATGTAATGCTACTGGATTTCTATGACCATAAATTCGCCATAATTTTCACCCCCCCTCGCCGCTTACTGCGTTTTCGGAGTCAAGAATGAGCGGATTTCTGTGATCAAAAGTAATTTCAACCACGATTTTGCTCATGTTTCAAACAGCACATCCGTTACTAGATCGAAAATTAACAAATATATTTTACAGAAAATTGTCTTGCGCATTGTTCGATTGGGGGGGGGGAGGTAAACCCCTCCCGCGTGATCCATCACTGGCTACACGGTACTTCTTGGAACACTGTCTTCTCGTAAACATTGTAATATATGCTTTGCACGTATTTTGTATTTCGAATAAAATTCATGTGTGGTGAAATCTAGTGTAGAATTACTTCTGTAGAGGTTGAACCTACTTTCAGTCACTCCGAATGCTTGTTAAGAACTCTTTGGCGACGTTCTATGCTCGGAAAATGCTTGTAGAGAACAATTTTAAACACAATAATGAATTTTTAATTTACATATTTCCTATTTTTTCGTACAAATTTTTGGAAAAATAGGAATATATTTATGTACATATTTTGCATTTTTATTACAATCAATTCCGTTCCCTAGATACCAGTGTTTAACAAAATTGCAGTTAAAACATTTGGACAAAGATGCGTTTAGCAAGAATACATAATAATGTCAATTCTATTGTAATTCAGTAAATTTTAATTCATTTAGAAATAAAATTATAATCGTTAGAAAGAGATACGGAAAGAGATACGTATTGAGAATATAAAAGATTCAACAGTCATTTTTCATTTTATTTATTTTCGTAATTACATATTTTTTCGAAACAACATTTTAAGCCAACTGGGATGCGAAAAGATGAGTTTTTGACTCGTAGGAGGAAGAGGAAGATAATGAGGTGATAAAAGGGCATTTAGTTAAAGAAAAAACAACAATGTGAACATGAATGAAAGAAGTATCTGATAGTCTCTTCCTCGAATACAGTTAACAGTAAAAAGAAAAAAAAATCGCACGCAGTAAAGCAATATGTTTGCACGCGGGTTAAACACACAAATAAAACACGCAAGTACTAATGAATGCACAGGCTTAGTAAAAACAGCTTCAGTGAAATGCAGTGTTACAGGATTGTGAAATCCTCGTTTAACTTCCTTAAAACACAGCTGAGAGAATGAGATAAGAAAAACGTATTAAATCCAAACGATGAATAGTTGTCTAAGAAACGATGCGTTTTACATTACCGTGAAAGAATCGTATGAGTTCGGTAAACAACAACAGTTAATACATGCTCCATTCAGCAATAATTATTTCCTGATTACAAATGTACGAAGTTACGACAAAAGTTGAATATTTTTTGGTTCTTTCAGTGTTTAGATCCGAAGAAGAATTTGTGTCATCCATGGAAGTGATCGAATTTACACCAAAGATATGAATCCAGGATAAAAAATCAAATTGGATTACAACGTCCGAAACCCTGCAGTCGCGCTCTTACTTTAATACTAAGAATAAATTCTACGAAGAATATTCAAATGTGTCAAATATTCCTGTAATGTTCAAATGTAAGGAAGTGTCAAATATTCCTTAGTTTATTACCAGGGCTCGGATTCTGATTACATGGCATCTTTTCATTGGTGCATTCTAGATGTAGCTAACTTGTAAATGAATGTTTCTCTCATATAGGTGATAGAATATAGTTATTGGGTCATTTTGTTGTAATTTTTTACCGTCAATTATTAAGTCATTTTTTCGGACTTTGGCGTCATTTTTGTCATTTTTACGCATTTTGTTTCCTTTTCGTGTTTTTTGTTAGTGAATGTTTAATGAATATATAATGACACACTAAAAGAAAGTTTTTATTGTATCATCAGTACGTGACGAAATTCAGTATCGCAGCGCACTCTGTTTTTTTAACTCTCAAACTTACACGGATCTTGGTAACTTCCTAGACCTTTCAAGCCTGACGGTTGGAAAATCGGAGCTAAGAATTACAATTCCTCCTAAAATACTTTATATTCAATATAATTTTATAAAAAAAAAAGATATTTAAAATTGCAAAATTCATCGAATAAACAAACATTTTTGTACATTTGAGGGTATCTAAAATATTAGGTAATTTTCTCATTTTTAAAATAATTTTATAGGCCATTTACCTCCTAATTTTAAGTCATTTTCAAAGAATTTTTAGATCATCAGAATCCGAGACCTGTTTATTAGACAGTTTAGGCTTATGGAGTACGTATTTTATCCCAAAAGGTGACGGTGTTCCTTTCCTTATCCGCTGGAACGTGAGCTCCATTGTCGACCTATGAGGAAGTTTCCGGGTTTCCACTCCAGGTATCTCCCCAACCGAGTTAAGCCGCGCTAGGCAATGTAAACAAGTGTGTTTCGACAGTTACACTACATGTTTTCGACATTTTTAACACGGCATCGGCGAAACGCATAATTATGGAAACCAGTAGGCGTGCATATCCACTTGTGTTCCTTGGCTTTGTGCCTGTGAGTGGGCGTGCGGCGTCGCATGCCGAAGCTGGTCCCAGCGAGCGGTGGCGGCCGGAGATGAACGCGTGGGCGCTGCCCGCGCGGCCGCCTTCCCCCTCCCCCTCCCCCTCCCTCGCCCCGCGAGGCAAAAACGCGGCTGCCCCGCATTCTCCAGTCGCGCGCCGTCATGCGGGACCGCGCCCGGCCGCTCGCCCGCCACCGCCACCCCACACGCCACCCTCCCTGCGCTCCGCCCCCATGACGCTTCCTGCACTCCACGCTGCCCATCCCCGCCCCCATGCCACACCACCCCACACACCACCCTCTCTGCCGCCCCGCCCCCATGACGCTTCCTGCACTCCACGCTACCCATCCCCGCCCCCATGCCACACCACGCCCCCTTCACTGCCCATCGCCACCCCACACGCCACCCTCTCTGCCGCCCCGCCCCCATGACGCTTCCCGACACTCCACGCTGCCCATCCCCGCCCCCACGCCGCACTCCCCCCACGCCACCCCCTCTGCCCCTGCAATCGCCGCCTCCGCCCCCGTGTCCCCTTGCGCCGCCCCCACGCCACACCACACCGCCCCTCACTGCCCATCACCACCCCACACTCCACCCTCGCTGCCGCCGCAATCGCCGCCTCCGCCCCCGTGTCCCCTTGCGCCGCCCCCATGACGCCTCACGACGCACACAGTAGCTATGCCATTCTTCGCCCACCCCAACCCGCCCCCATGCCACTCCGCGCCGCCCCTCACATCGCAACCACGTTGTACACACGACGCCCCTCGCCACCCAGCGCCATGGCCCACATCTGACTGTCGCTGCCTGTGCCGCCTCCCCTCTTCCAGGTCGCTTTCATATTGCCCATTTGCTCCAACGCAAGCCCAGTCGCCACTTGTCGCTGACTGTGATTTCAACACCACAGATGCACGCACCCACCTTCTCACACACCACCATTGGTGCGAATATCCGACCATGACCAACACCATAGCTACACAACCACCGTCATCTCTTTTGGCATTCCTATTCCACCTCCATCTCTCCCGCATCGCCATCGCATCTTGCGCCATTCCCTACATCCTGCCCCAATTGTCTCTCCCCTCCATTTCTGCCGCCATCTGCGCGTCTTCCATCACCTCCACCTCCTTCGCCTTCTCCGCCGTCCCCTTCACCGCCGCCGCCGCCGCCAACGCTGCCTGACTTAGCACAACCGCTCGATTAATATGTAAACAGGCCCGGGAATTGTTTTAAACGCGCGCCCAGGGCGGTGGCGGCGGTGGCGGCGGCGGCGGCGGTCGGGCGCCCGTGGCCGTCTCAATTAACCTGCGGCCCACAAAAACGCGCGTATTGTCTACATAATTGCGTGTCCGCGGGGCGGCGTGAGGGCGTGCTTTGTGCGGCCGCTTATCTGACGGCTCTCGGACAAGGCGGTGGCGGCGGCAGAGCAGGACGAGGAGGAGCAGGCTGCGTGGTGGCGACGGCACAAGGACTACGCCTTGAGGAAAGTGGGGCTGGGGTAACGGTCGCAGTGGATGGTGATGTCGGAGAGATGAGATGGTGGAAATGGCAGAGGGAACAGTAGGTGTTTTGGCGGGTGGTGTGAGTACGGGTGGGGTTAGATGTGGTGGTAGTGGGGCTCACAAGTGTTGCCTCAATGGCGAAGAGAGGTGGGTGTGGCCCAGCGTCAGCAAAAACCGTGGTGGGGACAACGGGAGCAGAAGAAGGAGAATGAGGAGGAGGTGCTGGCGGTAATACTGGTAGTGGTAGCAGTGGCACTTGCGGCGAGGGTGGCGGGGTGTGTGTGGCGGTGGTGGAGGAGCGGGGTGACGGCAGGGGCGGAGACGGGTGTGGCGGCGACCGTGGCAGCGGAGGTGGCGACGGGGTAGGGGCGAGGTGGCGGGTTGGGAGTGGTGAGGGTGTCGGCAGGGGTGGCGGTGGGGATGGCGGCGGGGGTGGCGGCAGTGGTGAGAATAGATGCGCGAGCAAGGCTCGGTTGACTGATTGATTGATTGATTGTTTCGTGTTTCCGGGCGCGACAACTGCTTTGCTCATTAGTCCCGTTAGTGTAGTGCATGTTTTTCTCTCGGGAGATGGCGGTGATCTTCCCCCGCTGGATGGCGAGATTCGGCGCCGACCTACCGTCGGCTAGTGGGGTTTCCCCCTAACCAGGACTCTCCCAGCAGCAGGGCACCTCTCCAGCCGGGACAAGCTTTAGATGCCCGACCGATCTCCCGGCGTGTGTGGTAGTGTAGTGCATGTTAGTGTAAGTGTGTGTGTGTGTAAGGGGTGAGGATAGGACAATAAAGAGGAAGGACAGATCGCGCGCGGTCCGTAGCCCGTTTGTTAGGGTACTGCTCCGGCATTCGCCTGGGGTTGATCGGAGAAACCACGGAAAACTACTGATCAGAGCAGCGGGCCGCTAGAATTCTCCTCCAGACGGCGACTGCATTCGACCTAGCTGAAGAGCCAGTGTCGGCAAGGCTCGGGAGGGAGGGCAGTGGCGTGGGATTGGCGTTAGCGGAAGAAGTTGCGGAAAGGCAAGGCCGAAGGTGAAGGTGATGGTGATCACAAAACAGCAATGAGGATGGTGATGGACAAAAGCGGAAAGTAGTGGAATCGGTTGCTAAGACGTGAGGATGAAGGTGGTAGACTATTGGTGACAATGCTGGTTAATGGTGTAGCCTGATACTTCGACTATTTCAGAGCACTAGCATCGGGGGTCGGAGAAGCGAGAGGGGGCGGGGCGACGCGGGGTGGGCTGAGGTGAAGCGGGGTAAGTCGTGGCGGGTTGAGGTGAAGCGGAATAAGGCGTGCGGGGTGAGGCGAGGCGGAGTAAGGCGTCGTGAGTTGAGACACGGCGGGTTGGTGTTTGGCGAAAGGAGGTGTGGCTGGTTGAGGGGAGGCGGAATAAGGCGTGGCGGGATGTGGCGAGTGGGGCGAGGCGGGGTAAGTCGCAGTGGGTTGAGACAAGGCAGGTTGATGCGTAGCGGAATGAGGCGAGGCGGGGAAGGACCTGGCCGAGTGAAGCGAGGAGTAAGAAGTGGCGAGTTGTGGTATGGTGGGTTGAGGTTTGGGGCGTTGAGGTGTGGCGGGTTTGAGGTGTGGCGGGTTTGAGGTGTGGCGGGTTTGAGGTGTGGCGGGTTTGAGGTGTGGCGGATTGAGGTGTGGCGGGTTGAGTTGTGGCGGGTTGAGGTGTGGCGGGTTGAAGTGTGGCGGGTTGAGGTGTGGCGGGTTGAGGTGTGGCGGGTTGAGGTGTGGCGGGTTGAGGTGCGTCGGGTTGAGATGCATCGAGTTGAGCTGTGGCGGGTTGAGGAGTGTGGGGTTTGATGCATGGTGCGCTGAGGTGGGGCGATCTAGGGCGGGCGGGGCTGCAAGTAAGAGAACCGAGGGGGTGCGGAGCGGGGCGGAGGCTGCGACGTAGCGCGCCGCGCCGCCTGAAATAGCTCTACATTGAGGCGCGTCCGCGATTGAGCCCCGGCGCGCCCTGGCTCGTTGAAGAGCCGCTAATGAATAGCGCGTTGGCCAGGGGGCGGGGTCGGCGGATTTAGGCGAGGTTGGCGCGGCCGGCGACAGCGGAATGCGCCGATACGCAGCAAGAGCGATCGGGGCGTCGCAGTTGGCCGCGGACCCACGACCACCAACGTCACGGCCTTCAGGGAGGATTGGGAGCGTCAGGAAGAAAATACATTCACAGAATGCCTCGGGCACGTGACTGATCATTCCTTTGCTTGCGGCTCGCTCGTCCCCAACAAGGAACAATACCAGCTCGCTCACCGTTTGCGTGCTTCTGCTGTTAATTGCTTGTAACAAATTACGTTGGTTTCCCGGCTCCTTAAGAATATATTACGGACTACATAAGTGTATGTTGACTTTCTAAGTAATATATCTAAGTAATAGTATATAGGGGGTTGTATTAACCTGGGGTGTGAATCCTGTGCGTGGGGCACTTCAAATAGCTCAATAAATTTTACAGTTATAAAATTATGTTGATTATACAATAATTATAATATATTTAATTATAATTAATAAATAAATTATAACTGCAATATAATTAGGTTAGTTATGAAATAATAATAATAATAATAATAATAATAATAATAATAATAATAATAATAATAATAATAATAATAATAATAATAATAATAAGTAGGGTGGCTCCTCCCGGCAGGTCCTGCAAAATATCAACAAATACCACAACTTTCGGTTCTCTTAAGTGAAGAACTGAAATACTCGCGTGACATGAAGAATTTTATATGAGTTAAACTTGCTCCTACATGCAAAATTTCATTGAAAAATTTGGAGCTGTTTTTCAGAAAATGTGTTTGAGCTTTTCTGAAAATGGCTGATTTTGATCTCATTTTCACATAAAAGTTTTGAGTTTTTGAGAAACTTTCTAAGAAATCATTTGAAGAACATGTACGCACAATTGCAATAATGTTAACGTAATGGAAATATTAACGTGAAAAATATTCCCCAAAAAATATTTTTTTGTATTTTTTTGAAAAATCAAAGAATATATCAAAATGGCATTTATGACACGTTAATCAGAAAATTTTATCTCTACTCGTACAAAATGTTTAAACAAAAAATTGCAGATATTTTTGATAAAATGACTTTTGATCGCTTTCCAAAATGTGCAATTTCGAGCTCATTTTCACATACAAATTTTCAGTTTTCGAAAAACTTTGTATCATTTGAAGCGCTTGCACTCACAAATGCAATTATGTGAGAGAACTTAAAAAAAGAAACTTGCGTAATTTAAAAAAAATCAAAATAATTCATGAAAAAGTTATTTCTGTCATATTCGTTGGTGCACTATAAGTCAACAAAAATGTAAAGAAAAGAATTTGAGAAAAAGTTGTTTTTAATATTGTCCATATTTCACCCAAAATTGCGCGAAAACTACAACAACAAAAATGCACGGCATGCTAACATGCATCCTACTCAAAAAATATGCCTGGCATTAATTAAAGAATCAATTGTGGAGAACAAATTTCTCTGAAAAAAAGAAATCTCTACCAGAAATAATGCAGAAGTACGATGGATTTTCGGCAGCATTACTATCTCTATACTACCTGTATTACTACGTATATACGCGTAAGTACGTATACGATAAAGTAAAATGCAGCATTCAACATCTTTTCAGATCCTTGCACAAGACGGAATCATTTGGTCTAATCATTAAGCGCATGGTAAGTTCCGAGAAAGAATGGAATAATTTAAAAGAGAACTTTCGTAATCATCTTCACAGCAGGAAACATTTTCGCGTGCAATTATTGGACGCCATTAAACTCACCCGTTATATTCCACATTGCGTTGAGAATGACTGCACTATGACCCCGCGCGTGCCTCCAAGAGAAATTGCTTCATCTGCTGACCTCGACACTGGGAACCGGTACGGAAATTTTACGTTCCGTCTTTTCCATTATACTCCCGGACAAGACAGTAATTCATACACAGACGAGCAGCACATGGCTGGAATAACGAGATCATTTAAAAGAATGGGCATGCTGTTCGGCTGTAATGCATTTTTCTTTTTTAATCCTAATTTAATTTTCAATTAGAAATAATTCATTTCGGTGGGATCTCACATGCAATTTATACCTACTAAAGGAAACTGCATAAAGTGTGTTGGAACACAACGACGGTTGGAATCTGGTAATGAAATTACACTAATTTAGAACCGGAATCTACTCTATACCTGACGTCAGGATTATTTTCGTTAACAGATGATTTTGAACATTATTTTTGTTTAAAAGGTTATTTGAATGATTATAATAATTATTACTATAAAGAAATGAAATGAAATTAATAAATGAAACGTCGAGCCCCGTAGCCTATGTGTTATACATATATTAGTAGTTGTATAGAAACTTGCTATTGTAATTAGTGTTTGTAACTAATAAATTTTGTTATATTTTTGGTTCTCGAAAGCGAAGCGCAACAAATGAAGTTCTTAATCCAGTTTTTTTTCCAAAGACTCTTTACTCTTCTGCATTATTTTCTTTCTTATAATTACTAATAATTAACTCCTTTCTAATCTTCTCTTCTGCCCTTGCTGTTTCAGCTAGATTTCGTTTCCGTAACTTTTGATTGCACGAATGTCTCTCAGTAGGGTCGATCACAACGGAAACGGTAGAGAAGTCGCAGACAATAAATAATAACAGGAAAATCTCCAGGCCCAGTGAGAGCAACACCGTTCGACTCTGACGTGGAAATCCACCGGTGTAATAGGGCGTCACCCCTCTGTCACTGAACGCTGGCAGTAATGGAATCTAGTAAATAATTCACTCCTAATGACAAGTTCCAGTTCATGGCGTGATTGGCTCCCGACGTGGAAGAGCCGATTGAATCTCATTGCACGCGATCAATAATGAATTTATTTTGCGCGGACCAGGCTCCTCGCGACAGAGAGTGACAAGTGCCGCTTCCGATGACAGGCCGACATCAGCATATGAAAGTACTCCTCGCTGAATGTCGAGATAGCCATTATTCTCTTAAGTGTAGTCCAATCTGTTGATCTTGTTAGCAACATATTCTTGGTGTGAGTTGATGATATCTTGGTTGGACAAGTGCAGATTTTCATGTATCTTATAGATTCTCGTATAACTTATTGAATCCAAATTGATAAAAGAATGAATGTTTTCGACGTAATTAACGTTTAGATTCTTTACATTTACTTTACACTTCGTAGCCTAAAATCTAATGTACAGTACGCTAATATAATTTACTGTCCCACATATCCCACGTAAATGATTTAACGTCCAATCGCGTCAACCTCTGTGCGAAATCTTGGTAATGAACATAGAAAAATATCTTAATCCCGTTCAAAAGGAGGCATTTTTTAAAGTAAATCAAGTTTCCCTAATTGACTTCATTTCTACGACATGTCGCACATTACTGCTATTAGATTACTTTTATCAGCATCAAATTTTGAAAAACATATACATTTAGGCATAAGTCTACCAATTTTTAATATTCAACATCTCTCTTCTCTTCATTCAATCAACTAAAATGTTTTGAAATGTACAATTTATTATTAATTACATTGTAACACTTAACACGTTTCATTGATTCAAATTATTTGATATTTGAAGTAATACTTTCAAAATTTGAATCGGAAAGCAGCTTATTAAAAGTTGTAAGTTGCAACAAGGACACAGCTTATCATTGCTGCGATCTGCAAGCTGTGGCCTACTTGTGTTCAATGGTAAGCAAGTTCCATTGTTTCACAAGTCGCATGTTGTTGGTGATCTCAACCGCGTAGGTGTCTTTAATGTACCCTGAGATCATTGTCACTTTCTGTATGTCGTACTTAACATTTTATCGCAATGCGTTACACTTCGCAAGGACATGTACAAGGCTGGTACATGACACTGGTGTGACATGATTTCTGATATCGCTTGCACACTTGTTTCTTGATGATATAAGCCGTTTAACGCAATATTCTGCCGACGTACTACGAATTTCATTCATCACATGTTTACTTGAATAAACGCGTTAGATATGTACTAAGCAAAAGCAGCGGAGGAAAACTTGCTTTTACACCACACACAATCAGTTTAAATACAACTGAAAAAATAAGGCTAATACGTTTCTCCTACATTGACAACTTAAAAAGTCTCCACATGTTTATGTTCCTGAAGAACAAAACAAATCAACTCTAACGTAACAATCATTGAGAAAATGGAAAGCATGACATGGCTTAGAGGACGCAACAATAAAAAGGGGCTAAAAATCAATTTTAAGGAAGTTACATATTTAAAATGAAAAAGGAGCTGAATGGAACATTCTCACATAGATGTGTTCTTCGAAAAGTCAGGAGGTAAAATATTCAGGGAATACTAGAAAAGAGATGAAGTGTTTAAAGTCCTACGTAGGCCAGTATCTGAAATGCAATCACAAAAAAAGAATCGACAGCATTTTTAAGAAATTAGGAAGCGTCGTCACTGACGAATAAATCCAAGGAGGATCTACTAGGTTGTGCTCCCTAGTGACGACACTTTTAAAAAGTGAATTAGTCAGGGGGTACATTTAATAGCCGCATGTTTTATTGAAGTAACTAAAACCAGTTTTTCTCCGGTCTCCGGTATTTTTTTTTCTTCTTCTTGCATTGGGCTCCATGATAATCAGCAAGAGTTAGAATGTACATGATGAGATGAAAAATGTATAATGAAACAGTAAACTAAATAATAAGTTATAACCTTGTAACTGGAATATACAGAATACTTTTGTGACTACGGTATTGTCGTTAAAATATTTGCTTCTTACTTTAAAGTATCTATTACAGCGGTTCCCAATCTTTTTGGTTGGGCGGACCACCTGTTTTGTTAAAAATATTTTGAGGCCAACTAACTAAATACGAATAAACAAATAACGTTTACAAGTATCCGTGACATTTTCAGCCTCAAGCAACTTTCTACATTCAGTTCGTTTTCTTACTCATTTTCCCAACTAAAGTTGACAAAGCCCATACTCACAGTTAAGTGGTCGAGAACCCATCAAATCTCTTAGTCCAAATTCAGCAATTGCTGGATACTGTTCCCGAACATTTGTCCAGAAGGGGACCAATGATGTTTTAAAAGAATAGAGCCTGGTGACAAGATAGTTCAAGTAACGAGTTTTCATCATTTGATGATACTGTCACTTTCTTCTGTATACTTCTGACTTCGACTGTTGACTAGCGTTCAGCGACCCATTGATACATGGCCCACTTGCAGGTCGCGGTTCAAAGATTGAGAACAGCTGATCTAGTAAGGTGTGAAAATTCAATACATTATCATCGAAGCAGATAGTTTACGCTTTACATTATCTGTATTACTAATTCCAGTAGACGCCAAAATTGACAAAACCTACGCAGCTTCCGGGCATGTGTGAGGTGTCTGTGGTTTTCTTAGATACCCAGATATTCGAAAAATATCCAAAAATAATTAAACAAATCCTACTTTGACGCAAGCATGAAAATGTGTGTGTTAATCCGCCTATGCACATCATGCGCGCCTGAATTCTCATATCTAGCGCGTCACACTTAACGAGCGAGTGCAAGACTCCAAGGAAAAGGCTGCCCGCCATGAAATACTTGTTATACACTTGTTGCATTATGGAACAGCAACCTTTTGATATTCTTGGTATATAATGTAAAGAACTGTTGAATGCAGGTTGTTGAATATCTACTTTACAACTGTTGAATATGTACGTTATACTATACTAAGTCGATGCAGTTGTTATTCGTGAAGACTGTCTTTGTTAAAAAATTTAATTTATTGCAATGTCATACGGGAGTACTTTATTTCTTGTTTTTGAGCAGTATGCATCTTACTTATTGGAAACCATTTTGTGTGGTTTTGTTCAACAGAAAATGCTAAATAAAATATTACTTTTCTATATGTTCAAAACTATTCTCACAATATTCTTTCATCACAGCTATTCACAAATACCTGCTATCTCCTTTATGCGTAACACGTTAACGAAAGATGCCGATCTTGTACCATTTACCGGCAGAGAATTCCACCGACAGAGAATTCCATAATTGTGCTACTACTGGATAGAGAATTACTCTCCAGGCTTGCAATTTTGGAAATTGTCAAGGGTTGTCGAAAACGTTTGAAATTGAGTTCCAGTGCGAATCTAGTTTAACTTCTAAAACAATGATTTATGAAGTACTAGTAAGATATTTTCGGAATCAAGACTTGCTTGCAGTGCCGAAAGGCACCGGGTGGCTGTCGAGTGATTAACGTTTCATTAATGCGTGCGCGGGACGCACGTATTCGGCGCGTGCGAGCGTGGCACGTGCCACGGACGCCGTCGATTGTCCTGAGCCGGCGCTGACGCCGCGGGCATAGCAATCGGCGCCGGCCGGAGCGGCGCGACGCGGTGCGGCGTCGCGACGCCCGCAGGGGGAGGAGGGGTTCGCCGGAGATTGTCCCCTACGGCGCGGCGGCGGATGGCACTGCACGTCCCCCCGCCGCCGCCTCCGCCGCCCCCACCCCCGCGGCCCCCGCCGACGCCCCCCGCCCCCCGCCGCCCCCGCCGCACCCGCCGCACCCGCCGCCCCCGCCGCCCCCGCCGCCCCCACCGCCCCGCCCCCGCCCCCGCCACCCCCGCCACCCCGCCGCCCCCGCCGCCCCCGCCGCCCCCCGCCGCCCCGCCGCCCCGCCGCCCCGCCCCCGCCGCCCGCCGCCCCCGCCGCCCCGCCGCCGCCGCCCCCGCCGCCCCCGCCGCCCCCGCCGCCCCCCCGCCGCCGCCCCCGCCGCCCTGCAGCCCCTCCGCCCCCGCCGCCCTGCAGCCCCTCCGCCCCCGCCGCCCTGCAGCCCCTCCGCCCCCGCAGCCGCAGACGCCTAAAACACGTCGAGGAGGTGATTCGTCAGGGGCGAATCCAGCCGATCATTTTCGAAGGCCCATCATCGATTTTTTTAAACAATATACATGTCTTTTTATTTTGTATACGACGTTTGAAGTGTATATACTATACGATAGTGTTTCTCAAATAACTACATAATTATAACATAAATTAATATGTAAATGAATTTTGCCAAATAATGGAAACAAACGAAACTAGGCATTTGGGGGGAGGGGCATAGCTCCCATGGTCCCTCGCTGGATCCTTCACTGAAATACGTCTGTATTCTATCTGGAGAGGTGCCTCAGGGTGTTTGCGACTGTGACTAATGTCACTGCAGCGCCTCTGACCAGGAGGTCCTAGGTTCATGTCTCGATGGTGGCAGGTTTTTCTACGTTAGCTTGTCAGCTACGTCGAATTCAATGGCTAGAAGAGAATTCTAGCGGCCGTCTGCTCTGATCGGTAGTTTTCCGTGGTTTCTCCGATCAACACCAGGCGAAAGTCGGGTAACAAACGTGCCACGGACCGCGCGCGATATTTCCTTACCCTTCCTTGTCGTATCCTCACCCCTCACACACACACACTTACATGCATTACATTACCACTCATGCCGGGAGACCGGTCGGAAGCTAGGAGTTGTGAGTGTTGCGAGTTGCATTTGACATGGCTACTTAGATGAGGTTTTTAAACAAATCCTTCATATTTTTCAAAGTGCAATTCGTCACGTCTCTGTGAAATTATTTTTCTTTAGGGATTTCATGTATAAAGATTGCGTGTGAGAACCGTAAAAGGTATGTATATTACTGACATAGGAGACGATTACTGTGCCCGTGCGAGAACTTTCGCATGTTATCGAACTTTCGCACTCCACCCGCTTCTCTATAATTCCATTTACATATTAACAATTCACAGTAGTTTCAATTTGAACAATTCACAGCAATGCCTCAAAAACATTTGAAGCAATTAGACATTTGTTTAGGAGTTATTTAACTAAATAGTTTTTAACAATGCTGCCCGATGGTTGCGAATTGCATTTGATGTGAATATTTATATTTTTTATACAAATTCTTCATTTTTAAAAGTCAAAGTGTAATTCATCACGTCTCCATGAAGTTCTCTTTCTTTAGAGACCTCATTTATAAAAAATTGGTTGCACGCAACCAATAAGGTGCAGTAGCAGCATCTGGTCTATCGTTTGCTGTGCCAACTATGTTTGCACTTTTGTTGTCTAAGAAAGATTTGATATAAATTCCATCTAACATTAATGAAATTATGCAATCTGATTCCTGCAGTGTTTTGAATTTCTCCTTAGCACACTTCAAAATTCACAATATTCTCATCTGCTTGCTCTTACTGTTCGTAGTTGTAGAGAGACAAGATATCCCGATTTCCTCAAAGATTTGTGTGCATGAGGGGTAATAGAAAACAAAATACTGCATTAAGCAGACAAATCAGCACTGTACCAGCTTAATAATTAATTTAACCTGCATGCACATACCATCTATATGTTTTACTAACCCGCTCAAAATACCATTTACAGCACTGAATGTATTGCGAGAATAGTCCTAGTTTTCTTGCAAATGCATCAACTTGTCCAAGATAGGCCGATAAATTAACTTGTTGAAAATTACTAATTATTCTAGGTAAAAATATTATTTCTCATCTTTTTCAGTCCCATATCAGGATAGCACGATGACTTGAAAATTTGACCTAATCACTGCTGATAACGAAAATACTGGCACAGGCAAAACACAAATCGAAGCTAACAAGACAGTCTTCTCTCTTAACAGTACACAATCGTTCATTCTTTGCTAATATTTTTATTTCTTCTTTTTGACGTAGAATATCAAAAAGTGGTGCAAATAAATCTCGTCAGTCTGCGCTAAACACGTAGTAATATACACAAAAAGCATAATATTAGATGGAGGAATCTAAGTCTTCTAAGTGTGACATAGCAAAGATGCACCAAGCACCAAGGGCTCAAATATAGGTGGTTGCGGCTCTCACAGATAACTAATTTTTATAAATGAGATCTCTAAATATATATAATTTCACGGAGACGTGACGAATTGCACTAGTGTATCAACAATCACAGCAAAAATGTCATAAAATGTCAAAAAATATCTCATCCTGTAGATTACCGTGTGAGAAACGTTTCTTTGAGGCCTGCCTCAAAAGTTTAGTTTTTAACGCTCTACAACGCTTCGTTTACGAGTTATTTAACGATATAGATTTTGCCACTGCTATCGAGCAATGTTTAAAACATCGATTATTAGACTAATAAACATTCTATTTTCCTATACACTTTTAATTACAGTAAGTACAAGGGATATATTTTATTGTTTTGTTAACAGCATGTAGTATGTAAAAATTATTATCGAATGTAGAGAATAAAATTAACAAAAAATAACATCGTGTTTTGCTATCAATTTCGTGTTTCACTGTCGATTCAGACAATGACACGCCTGGCGATAACATACTTGTACATTTATAACAAGAGCAGCTTCCAAACTTTCTCAGACTGCACAGATGAAATGTGCAGCGTGATAAAGAGAATGTTGCAAAACAACGATATTGCTGTAGATTTCTGCTACTCTACAACGTGCGTAACCCCCAATATTTAAAAAAAATTAAAAATTAATAAAACATCGATGTTTTTGCAACAAAATATCAATGTGAAGGAAACATCGAAAGCAAAATATCGATGTTATTATATCGCGGTTTCAGATGGAAACCATCGAATATTTTTGCCATCCCTAGATGTGGCCCACAGGGGAGGTGAGGGTAGGGCTCAACCTATTCGTCACCGTCGCCACAAGGAGGGAATTGTGTGGCGAGCACAGCAGTCCGGCCGCCTCAGGAAAGATCCCCGTACTTACTTGCAAAGGAGGCTGGGATTTTTATTTGATGATATCCATTCAGACCGGCTCTGAGGTCGACTCAGATAAAAATCTCATCCTACACCGGGATTCGAATTTGGGTCCTTAAGGTCAGGACGGCAGTGCCCTACCATTGAGCCACCGCGGCTCCGCGTTATGTTATTACTGATTCAATATTTGTTTCGGGTTTAAAATAAATAAATATTTACAAATAAATAAATCCAACTACGAAAGTTTTCCTTGAATGCTTTGCTAATGGATTGCAGGTCAATCAGTGAACTGATGTCAAATTTGATTGATTATATATGTACTTTTCTCATTCTCTTTATGGTTTCTATTCCAATGTGATTTATACAATTACTGATTTTGATTTATTCTTTAATTCTAGCTCCAGGACAGCTACCTATATCCAAATTAAATTTAAATACACGCGATTAAAAATCAACGTACATATTCGGAATGGGCCTCCTCTCGCTGTAACATTTCTATTTGACTCTGCTGCGTTTTCCTTTTACGTTTCAAACGTCTTTGCCATTTATCACGACGCAGTCATCGTTTCCCCTTGCAACACAGCAATTCATTTCCTCGTTGAGCATTAATGTTCGTCCGTTACTCTTCCTGTGTGGGCGTGCTCGAGTCGTTGGAAGTTCTTGTAGGTGTCCCGTGCTGAGGGGCAGAGGGAAGTCCGGCTTGAGTACCCGGAGCAGTGTTTGCGGGAAAGAGGTAAGAGGGTACTTACTCTGAGGCACTAAAAAGGCTGACTCGTCAGTGTTACCAGGCAATACGTTTGTTAGTCAAACAGCCAAGTTGTTCTGTTGGTACAATATTTGCTTGCCATGTGTTAGGGCAGCGGTTTTCAACCGCGCCACGCGCACATCCGTCCTTGTTCGGCAGAATGTCAAAGAGGTTGCAAACGTTCAGCTCAGAAGGGAGTTGCCGCAAAATATCCTGGTTCTGAGAAACGTACCTTCATTCATTGATTAATTTATTACAGCTCTTAGAAGATTCAACACAACGAGATTTTACTGGCGGTGGCACGTATGTTCACATCTCTCTCTGTATATTAATTCGAATATTGAATTTTATTGCATTTCTCGCGTATTCCAACTTCCCTATCTTTCGAATATTGATGTTCAGTACTGTTGATGTGTTGGCCGACAGTAATCCAGGCGCAAGATGCAAAGGCGTGGAGTTGGATGCTGCGTGTTTGATTAGCAGAGCCCGGAAGTTTGGCAAAATCACTTTTTGTTATAGTTACTATTTCTTGACTTTTGACAATAGAAATCACTTAATTTTGCTTCTGGCGTCGTTTTAATAGATTTTAATGTTGCCCCTTCTTTTTGCCTATTTTAGCTTCTGATGCATATTTTTGCCATTTTGTGTCTTATTTTTGCCTTATTCTGCCTTTTACGTGATTATTAGACATCGGATGTTTAGGCACTAAAAAATCGTCTTTTAGGCGCCTAAAAAGGCACTGAAAAAGTCGAGAATAAGGAGAAAAAAGGCACTGTCATAAGTTACACACACAATAAAATGGGAAAATTCTAATTTTTGTCTATATTATTTTGTAAACTTAAATGCACCAAACCAATTCGTATATTTTAATGTAAAACTAGTTTTACATATTTACAACTCTTCTACATTTTATTCTTAATAGTTTTTATTAACCAGTAATATTTACATATTACCAGTAACTTTTCAAGGATCACAATTTCAGATTTGCGACCACTGAGAGACCAAATCAGTTTGAATGCGAAGAAGGATATCTGAACGATGTGACTGGCACATATTTTAGCAGTCCAACACTAGCAACACTGAAACCTTCTGGGAACTTATATTTATTTCCACTTAAAATTTCGGTTCCTCGGTGTATTGTCAATCGTCCGTGTTCTCAGATCATGGCTGGTCTTTATGAGATAGGGAAATGGAGAAAAATCAGTTGGTATACTTTTAGGAATTCTCTCGTAATTTTAAATTTCAAGACGTGAATTGAAGGTTTCGAAATGAATGGTCACGTTGGACCATCGCCGATTATCCGATATCTTAGCATTGTATATAAATATAATAAATAAAAGGCAAAAAAAGTCTTAAAAAAGGTATTTATGCAAAAAATAGGCGTTTATGCTAAAATAAGCAAAAATAAGCATTATAAAATTCCGTCAAATGTCATCATTTGTCATGGTTCGTGGACATATATTATCAGCCTTTAAATAAGATCTCTAGAAAAAAATAGGCATTACCCTAGACATCCAATGTCTAATAATAACATTTACACCAGACACTGTCACTCTCGCCGTCTCCTCGGTCTGTGGGCAGCAGACTCAAGGCCTTCCGCGACAATACACATACATGAAAGACCAGTAACAAACAACCATGCCCACGGTGGGACTCGAACCCGCGACCTTTCCGACCGAAGTGCTGAGTTGGCACATGTTCTAGTCAGCTCGGTCCTCCAGGCCGGCAAAAATCTTACTTTTATCTCAAAAATTGTCCAAAATTGAAAATTCTTCCCCGATGTTGGACAATTACTCGCGTCTTGCCTTTCGTTTCTCAAATATTCTGTAACCAAAATTAAAATCTTTTGGATATTTTAAAAGATGGTATTATGTAGAATAGAAAAATAAGATATTCCCTTTTCAAACGTTTCCCTTCGCATTATCCTCTCTGTTTTGCAGAAGTCTGTCATTGATTCCGTAAATATTGTCTGGGTAGACACATGTAATTTGAATCACGTGCCTGGTACTTCAGAACACTTAAAATTTTCCTGATCGATGATGCATTTAATCTCGACCTGGAACCCTTTATCACACATCCAAAGAAATAAAATTGATTCAAGGTATAGATTTTCGTAACCTGTTGAAGGTGTAGGTTTGCAAGCTCAGCTTCGTCATCTGTTTCAATGTATTCGAGATTTATGTCACGGAGATGAATGCATTAATTTGTCTATTCTCACTGAACAGAATGGAGAAGATCTTTTTTTCAGGTTATACGGAGATGGTTTTAGACGTTCTAATATTTAATTTCCCGGGACAATTGATTTTCTTTTTATATTGATGAGAACTAAAGGGAAAATTAATTGAGTCTTCAAAACTATTTGTAATTCGTGATATTGTCTTTTCGAATTTCCAATCGTTCTCTAAAATAAAATTGGCAAAAAAGGTCCGTAGCGGTCTAGGGTCGCGTGTTCGAATCCCGCCTTGAGCATGGTTTGTGTGTATTCGTGTTGTCATTACATTCTCTTTCTACAGTTCCCCCTATAGTTAAAACAATCACAGTGATCGCTTTATGACCAAGTTGTTGAAAACCAACCCTTAAGAAAGGCATTGTAAGAAATCTACTATTTCTTCACTCCATATAGTTGGAATTTACTGACAACAAAGTAATAGAATGCACTTTAAGCTATAGCTTCTTTTAATGGTAAATCTATGCTGATTATTAGTTCAACGCAAAATTGTCACTTTCAAGCAGTATTTGTCCACTAGCTCTACGTATTAAGGTTGATATTGCTCTACTTACGTTAAACTTCTCCGCTTTACAAACACTGATTGGGATTATCGAAAAAAAAATTGTAGATTACGTGAACAAACCGTAGCAAACTAACGAATTGAAATTTATTCAAACAAACTAGTACATCTAGCAACTTCTGTTCGAAGCCAAAACCATTGGTGTGAAGAATGAAGAATTATTGAATGTACTAAAAATTTGCAATTTATAAAATAGAATGATTGCACAGAAACTTTCGTCGACTAATGGCGCCCGTAAATGGAGTGGCCGATGAGTTTTCCTACGTTAAGGAAGAACTGAAAGTCAAGAAGAACGCGAGACAAGCAATAGACAATGACTTAACATCAAGACGAGAGAAATGATATGTAGAGGAATATGTGTACACAAAAGAAAAATAGTAAAATGTGTAAAAGAAAATTGTGAATAAAATATATTTTCCATTACAACACTATAGTTACGATGATGATCACATTTCTCTTTGCGCCTACTGCACGTTGCGTTCATTACGTACTCTCTGTCTCCATATGTAATCATACAATTATTTACTTCTCTCTTGACTACGAAATACATTGTTCATAAACGTTATCGCACGTCCTAGAATTGTCAAAAGTGTGTTCAACAGGTAGACGATCCCTCAACAAATCTTGTTGCCCATTAAGACTGATAGTGTTTATTATCAGATACTTGATCCTATATTGGATCACTATTATCATTGGAGATACTTTTAACCTCTTTGCTGTTAGAGTAGGACAATCTTTCCAAGAAGACGTATGGGAAGCACAAGTCATTATGTAAACATTTTAAATTAAAAAAATAGTCAATGCCCCCATTAAATACCCACATTTTGGAAGTCATCGTCTTTGGTGAAATGTTAGTCAACAATATTGTTCCCAATAACGTCAATTGGGTGGTCTTGTCACTGCCATATTTTGTTTCCTCACCACCAACTGCAGTCATCTCCAACATCTTCCGCTATTTATGTCTACCCCTGCCTCTGCTACTTCGAAATTTAGAGACTGGATGAGTTGGCTCAGGGCAACCTATGTGGCCACAGCAGAGACTTCTATCGCGATGGCCTCGGGTTCGAGTTCCGACTGTGGAGGGTTTTTGTAGTAGCTAGATAGCTAGGTCGAATTCAGCTGATGTCTAAAGGAGAATTTAGCGGCCGGCTGTTCTGGTCAGTAGTTATCCATAGTTCCTCGGATAAATACCTGGTGAATGCCGGAGCAGTACCCTAAAAAATGGGCCACGGACCGCGCGCGATCTTTTCCGTCATTTTCCTTGTCCTATGCCCTCCCCTTACACTCACACACACTTACATGCAATACACCGCCACATAAGGCGGGAGACCAGTCGGTAATAAAAGGTTTTCTGGCTGAGGTAGTGTCCCACTAGTGGAAATACCGGGAGGAGGAAAACCCCCGCAAGACGTTATGTAGATCGGCGCTGGATGTCACGTTCCTCTGAGAGAGGAACACCGCCACATCATGAGGTATAACAGACACTTAAGGGAATGATGGCTATTCCAGTTGATGCGTCCGGAAACATAAAATAATTAGTCAATCAATCATCATAAACGCATCAATACTTTCTCAACGCAATGATACAGAAGATACATCGGGGTAGGGCAATGAACACATTTCCAGAGCTTGGATATTAGACCAACAACACATTCGGAAACAAACGGCATTTCCTTGTTTGCGAAGTAATCAGCGCGTCCTTTCGCTCTCCGCAGCCTGTGTCCGCCAGGCGCAGTGACCGCCTAATGAGCTGGAGGCGGCGCGCGCCGAGTTAAAGGCCCCTCCGCGAGCGACGGCAACCACTGTGGGTCGAATTTCAAAACAGGTGGTCAAAAAATCATTCTTTTGCACAAAAGAAATTCTCAACTATAGCTTCGTTGAGAGGGACTTCCTAGGCGTCAGTACGCATAATGATGGATTTTCGTCACCAGCCTGGATAAGAATTCTTTAGAATTTATGTTGGTCTGAGCAGTCGGTCACGTGGGTTTCTTCTATCAGTGCCACGCGCATGACGGGGCAGTGCGGTAAATAACGAGAAACGTGTCGCACAGCTATCATTCCTTCCCCGATGTCCTGATAAGTATTTTTGCATTAGAAGTTAATTTGAAGTTATATTGTCAGTGGACTTTAAAAATGAAACCTTCATGAGCTTAACCCGCAGTCTTCTTTTGTAACTCTAGTACACGTGTGATGATATATCAAAGTGTATCAGTCAAAAAATGTTGACGTAGTGTTACACTCTGTTGGCATGATTTAAAGCATATTTACATCAATACGCTAGCATTAATTATTTGAACGAAATATAATTATAAATTAATTCGTAATAACAAGAAAAAACGATAATTTACAGTACTTATTACTTAGAAATGTATATCTAAATATTTCATGATTTGTTTACCGATCGGCTTTTTAATAGCCCCTCGTGTTTGCAAGGTCTCAGCGTAATAATGGGCAAAGTAATAATTGAACTGAAACATGGTGCACCGAACATTTTTCTTTTCATATGTGCTTGAAGTTTTAAAAGTACTCAATTTTGAAAAAAAAAAATTTTTCCCTCGCTTTTTGCCCGTTTCAAATCTCTATACGCTGAAAACACCGGACATTTTGCCTTTCACGTGCGCTTGAATATCGAAAATCGGCCAGTTTCGAAAAACAAAACTAATTTCTCCCGCGCCCCACGGTGGTTGCACGTGTGCACTGCGAACGGCGGGTTCCATGCCGAGCGCCTCGCGCCCGATTTGGAGATGCACTCAGCCGGCGCTGCAACCGGCGACCTTCGGGGCTTTGCCCGCGCCGCGGCGCGCCGCCTCTTCTCTCGGCCTCCTGGACGACCGCGGCAGGCACGGCCCCCTGAGAGGCGGATGAAGTAGTTGTATTGCCGCTCTCCGCCCACCGTTACAGCCGCAGCCGTGCACGTCGGAAATGTGGTCAAGAACTTGTTACACGCCGAAAGAAGGGATAACAGCGAGATTTCTAAGCGGTGAGAGGAAACTTTACTGTGTTCTCGACGCCTCTCGGAGACAATTGCTGAAGCTGTAAATCGTTTTGAGTTAGATTAAGTTTGAAGACATCTGCATGAGTCATATGTAGGCGTGGAAATATTAGTTATTATAGATTAATCAGGAAATATATTTTTATCAAAATGACACGTTTATGGTCTTAGAATGATATCGTACTACCGAATTCAGTTTTGAGATGAAGTCATTGGAAAGTTGTATAATAGAATTTATGTATCCTATGATAAAATTGACATCAAAAGTTTGATTGTGGGAACATAAAAGAATGTTATTAATATCTTCATTTGTTATTTAAAAAATCTACGTATTTCTGTAAAAATTATGAATCTACTTTGAATATAGATCTCATGTAAATAAACTAGGAAGAGTATGATTGTAAGTTGAAGGAGAAAGCGAGTGTAAGGGAAAGGTTAGAGAGAGAGAGAGAGAGAGAGAGAGAGACAGACAGACAGACAGACAGACAGACAGACAGAGAGACATTGTCGACTATACTTCTTATTTTTTTAAATTTTTGCTTGATGCCAAAACAAAATTAAATGTAATTCGATGACGCCAGCAGTGCAATCAACTACATGACCACTGCTATCAGTTTATTAGTGAAACATGTATTGTTAGAACTACTTTCATTCCTTACGTACTTCGATGAGATTAGATTCTTTCAAAATTATGACATTTCAGATACACGTACTATGTGCAACTCCAGTTACAGCAGTAAAGTTTAACTTTGCCAATGATCATAAAAGTCTTAGTTACAAGCCACACTGACAGGACGTTATTCACTGACACAATCTAGAAATTCGATAACTCAACGAAAAAATTCTCGTAGGTGACTGTAACTTGTTGACTTGACTTTGTGCATTTTATCAGCAATCGCGTTTTTAATTGATACAAGTAATATTCCAGCTGATGTGCATCACATCACTATGGATAAATATTTCAGGAATAATCACATTTTCCTACTAATTGATTAATGCAACCTCAGCAATAGAGCCTTATCATGAGTCACAAATTCATTCGCCATAAATCAAGCTGATAGGAAGCTATTTAACGCCACAAGGCATTGGCGGGCGCACAAGAGTACCAGGGAGTCGTCACCCCCCTCTTAAAAATTTTGAATATCGGTATAATATACTATTACCATACGTAATTTTCGATGTGTATTATTCTATTATTGCCAAACGTAAAATTTGATGCATATTTCCATTTTTACTTAGGTCGCAACGTGAAAAATTGTTGTACTTATAGTCATTAAGTAGTTGACTTGCTCTTTTTGAATAGTAATTAAAATGAATGTGTGTGTTTTTGACGAATCGAGACAAAACGTTAAAAAATATTAGAATCAACCCTTGCGAGGAAGTCAATTTAGGCTCTATCCCCCCTTTAAACCCTTAAAAATGCGTTGTAAATCCAAAAATTATGTAAAATGTCGAAAAATTAACAAAAATAGATAATATGTGGCCAAGACGGAATGGATCTCTATTGTAACCGCTCAAAAATATTTTAAAAATTGAAAATTTTCAGAAGTTCAAAAATGGACAGAAAAGTTATGTTTAATTCAAATGTAACATGTAGATGAAAATAGCTTAATGGATGAAGAAATATAGTTGACCCTTCTCCTGTTTTAGGCTGTGCATGCCTGTGATCTTGAATCTCATCGTTTACCTCGCGGATTGTTTGTTTGATTACTACTGATTTCAGGCGCGTCAACTGCTAAAGTCATTAGTCCCGTACGTTTAGTGCATGTTTTTTCATCGGGAGATGGTGGTGATCTTCCCCCGCTGTATGGCGAGATCCGGCGCCGACCTACTGTCGGCTAGTGGGGTTTCTCCCTAAACACGACTCTCCCACCAGCGGGGCACCGCCCCATCCGGGACAAGCTCTAAGCTGCCGACCGGTCTCCCGGAATATGTGGTAGTGAAGTGCACGTGGTGTAAGTGTGTGTGTGTGTGAGTGTGTAAGGGGAGAGGAAAGGACAAGGAAGAGGAAGGAAATATCGCGCGCGGGCCATGGCCCGTTTGTTAGGGTACTGCTCCGGCATTTGCTTCGTATTGATCGGAGAAACCACGGAAAGCAACCGATCAGAAAAAACCGACCGGTAGAATTCTCCTCCAGACAGCAGCTGTCCCTTGTGATCTTGCATCCCATCGATGACCGCGCGGAAATATTTGCGTGGGCGTGGGCGGCTTGTCGCTTTGCCTACGTGCATTATCAGCTCCGTCTATCCCCCGCGCCGCCACCACGCTTTTCCGTGTCGCAACGAGAGGTGTTCGCGGCAAACAATGGGCGGTGAGTCAGGCGACGTGTGGCGGTCGGCGCGTGGTGCAAGCTGCAGGGCGGTGACTCCGCGCGCCACCCAATAGACGGGAATCAAAGCGTGAGTGGTAGTGAGCGAACAACGGACACTGGAATATAAAAAGCACAGTCATAACACGATGCTTCTTCGGTGATGTAATCAGGTTCATACAATAGTTGGGACTGGCCTCGTGATTCCAGGAATAATATAGGAATCGAAAGATGATGAGGTGATTATTAGTTTGCCACGTGATAATTTCAACGACTGGTGGTAGTAACGCAAGGATAAAATTGTATAGATTCGAAAACGAGTATGTAAGGTCATTGACGTAACAAAAGTAGTTACCAGAATGTTGCGTTGAATCCTGAAAATGTGACTAAGCTCTTCCTTCCATTGTAGTTAGAACAGGATTATTAAAATAACATATTTTCCTAGAGGTTAAAATTTTTTTGTGAAATATTTTTACTTCAACATAATAATATAATTAATCTTATAGTTGTATATTTATTATTAATGTAAAGACGTTATTTTCATCCAATATACAAGAGTCACTTTTGTTTCTTTAATATTTTTACGATATGTTTACTTTTCCAAATTTCCAATTCCACACCTTATACCGGCTGTTTTAAAAAAAGTTTTAAAAAAGTTATCCTTCTTGGCCGTTTGTGTTTTTCAAGGTTTTTATTACACATATATCACGCAATAAAATGTTATTCTGTGGTTTCCCCAAGGAAGTGGTCTTTGCGTATTTTTCAAACCGCTTTAAAAATCACCGAATTATTTTAATTTTTCTCAATAAAGAATTAAAAACAGTTATATAAATAACTCGTGAAATATTTGTGTAACTGAAGACGTTTATGAGGTCTTCAGAAACTGTGACGTTTCCTAAGAACATGTGCTAAACTTTAGTTTAATTCTTACTGCTCACATTTCATATGTAACATTCACTTTGAAAGTATTTTTACTTTCTTGCTCTACGATGTAAGAAGAGAAAGAACTGTAATCATGCGCGGGATATCAGTGATTTTTCAACAGAAAAACTCTTATTGCCGAGGTCTGGTAACGAAAAAGGGTATACTTCTTGCTCGTATATGTAGTAAATTACTTCCTCTAACTTGTGTAGTCCATGTTTTGTGGGTACTCGATACAGGACAATCGATTGATGGCAAAGTACTAATCCGTCTGTTCGTTGTACCATTTGTCTGCCTGCGGTCAACGCTAGCGCGTAAGCCAATTTTCCCCAAAATTGATATTCTCCGAACGATTTAAAGGAACGCAAGGTTAATACGAATAATTTTATATTTAGGGATACTTTACATAGAGCCTCGAAAACATTTTCAAAATTTTCTCTAAAGCGCCTACAAATGTTTCGATTAAACCTTGTCTCTGTTAGCGCCGACAACGCTTAAAAGAATGACCAAGGTCCCATTTTCGTTGAAATCTCTGAATTTTCAAAAGTTAGAAATAATGCGAGAAATTAGGTGCTGTTGTAGCGCCACTAGTTTATTCTTTCACCCGTTTCTCCCGACTCCTCCACTCGCCCCTGTTACTCGCCTCCCCACTGGCCAGGGGTGCTCATCCTACTGTGATCTACCCATCTGTTGGAAGCTGTGCACAGACGGGACGTTCAAGCCGCTTAAGGCAGTCGCGGATGTTTGAAGCTCGTCAAAGGGATTAATTCCGCTGTCCATAATCTCCCCCTCCCCGCCGCCTGGCAGACTGCCTGCAACGCTGTTCTCAGCTATCGGTGAGTGTCAGAAACCAACACCAAAGAACACGTACCCAGACGATTCCTCAACAAATGGTGAGAATGTAGATTGCGGTGTTGAAGATTTTGATGTAAGAACGAACACGTTGTAAAAAACGCATTTACAATAGTAATAGCACCATATTGCATTACCACATTTTCCAAGCAGCGTACAACATGATTTCATATTTAGAAAAATCACTTCTCATCATGTCACGTATATTATGTGTATGTATGTGAAGTATGTGAAGTACAGCGGCAAGTATGTGAAGTACAGCGGGTGGTGAGGTGACTTCGCTTAGTAATTAATATGATTTCTGTGACCTTCTTAGCATGTAAATCAAGTGACGATCCGATTACTAAGAGTCAAATACTATATAGCAGGGTAAAATCACCACTGCCCCCCAAGGAAATAGTGCACTACACTTACGGGACTAATGGCATTGGCAGTTGACTTACTCAGAATCACTGATCAATGACGATGACGATCGTAAAGTGGTGGACAGAGAGAATGTTATCGGGAGAATCGTTGTCACACACAAATTCCACATGGGATGGACGTGGATTTCAACTAAGATGAAAGGCGTATACGGTAGTCATTACGCCACGAGAACTTCCCATAGTAAATTTAAAATATTTTTTATAGTTTTTCATATTGTTTTGTCAAGAATTCATCTTATAGTGTCTGAGTACATGTAAATATTATTAATTCAATACATTCTCCAACGTAAAAAGGTAATAAAACAATATATTAATCATTCATATATACCGCTCATTCTCCTCTTTCAAGAAAATTGGTATCTAGATCAAACATTTTGGAACTTTTCAATCCAGTAAAAGTATTCAGCAGGAATAAAAAAAAATAAAAATGCCGTTTATTTTATGAACTTGAACTTATGATTATATTATGAACTGTTGATAAAATAATTTCAACAAGATTTCTAGAAATGTTTTCATGGTAAGTTCATTCAGTGGTTATGAAATTATTTTTGTAGGATAAATACAAACATATTTTTTCTTGAATGTGAAAACCATTTTCTACTTCTTTTTCCTAAGGGTTAATGTTAATCTTCAACTACACTAAAAGAGAATTATATAAATCCTTCAATATTTATCTTCATGACATGTATTTAATGTAAGAAAGTTGACTGTAAAAAAGGTTGATCATCACAGTCAACATAATACTAGTCTGCATTGTCATCTGTTGACAATAATGATATTCTTTCAAATTTACCTTATAAATTCCACAATAGAAATTGCCATTTGAATACATCATAGATTTGAAACAGGAAATTACCCGCTTCCTTCTTTAAAGATTCGACTAGTGTAATTTTTATTTCAAGGTGTTTGCGAATTACGAAGAAGAAGTTGCTGAAGTTTCGATTTTAATAATGTATACTAGTTTGACTCGTGCAAGCATTCTGCGCTTAACGGTGAGGCTATGAAGGTTAGTTCACATCGGCCTCGTACTTTGTCAGTCCGTTCTAATATTACTAAGAAATTTTAATAAATAAAAATCATAGTCTATTGATATTAAATTGCACAGAATATCAAAAGATTAATTTAATTTTATATATATTTCGATGTTATGCACATTTACAGCTACCTACATTACGGAATGCAATTCCCGTACTAAAAAGTAAAAAAAGCAATGAATTGTATCAAAAGATCTCATTTTGTAGACTACGGCAGAAGAAACATAACTACCATCATTTTCGAATTATATACTGTGATAACGTGGGTTGCAGATTGCATCTTTGTCAGCTAAAATTTTTATATCGTTATCTAGAAATACTAAATTTATACAATAAAATCTCTGATACATCACTGGGATGGCTGAGTTCCTATCTAGCAATAGCACATTTACGGGATTTTGTGATTATGACGTTTTACAAATTGTACAAAACAGTCAAGTTCCTTAGCGTATGTAAGGGATTGTGTGTAAATAATATTTAGATAAATTCATTGAAATTATAATTGTATAGCTACTTTCAATGCACAATTTGAAACAAATTTTGAAAAGTTGCCGCTTCCAAAATATAGCATGTAAAAATATTAAAATATAGGTAAAAATAGAACTTTTAAATAAATAATTACGTTAATCGTTATTAATATATACATGCAGTGCAAATAAAATATTGGCACTGGTGTACTCCCTGAATATCTAAAATGCCGACCACTCATGCAAACGAATGACTATCGCAGCCGATCGAAATCAGTTTGTCGATAACTCAAAAAAAATGAGTCATGAAAATCGGAACTCTTTCCCTCATCACGAAACTAATAAAACTGTCAGTCTGTGGTAGATAGCGCCTCTTATAATCTGCTTCAGGCTTCCTCTTTATTAACATGCATTTCATGCAGCATTTACTGCAACGTACAAAGAAAGCTTTTGTTGGACACGACTCAATTTCCGGTGCTTCATTACATCCCGGCAGACAAACAAGCATAATGAAACTGCTGGAACTCGTTTGGGATTACCATATTAGGTTTGTACGTCGTATCGAAAAGAATAGTGCTATTTGGAAAACTTGAAGGCTCATACTACATTTCAAAATTTCTTTTTTCTCCTGATCATGACTGCTGGAGTTGATTTCTAACATTTTTAAAAATGATTGCTCTTACGGAGTTACACGAAACTCAATTAAATTCATTCTAATATGGAGTGTATTATGATTAGGGGGTAGATTTTAATGAAATATCTTTTTTTTCTTTTCACTTTAGAACAATGTCATGCAGTGTAGACATTAATTTTATGTTATGAGAAAAGAAAATGACCCATTTTATACGTAATTTGTTCGTATTTTTTGATTTTAACTAATAGGTAATTTCTAAAATTTTCTCCGTTATTTTTAATGTACTTGATTTAATGCCCTTTTTCATTGATTTTAATATTATTTTAATGGTATTTGCTTCAAATAATACTAATGAGGCCCAACATACTCCACAGAATACCTGAGTAATCTATTCGATTTCTTCACTCATATTTTCTAATGTCTGCCATTGTGAGAATGTTATCTAAGGTTCCTGTGACACCTATCGGTGCCATTACCGGTTCGGCCGATTTCGGTATAACTAAAGACAGATTTCTTGGCAAAGAACAGTCGAAACCAAACGTTTGGGAGCTGAGTTCACTTGAACGAAAGGAAGAAGTTTCGATTACATCAGTAACATATCCAACAGCTTGAGTTGTTCATTTGAAATAGTTTTCATAACATTTTTACGTCATTTTTCTTTGCTTTTAAGAACATTTTTAAAACTCTTTAAGAGCATTTTGTTGATTTTTTTTTTTTTTGCGTTTTAGGTAATCAAAATCCGCCTCTATTTATGTGGAAGCACGGGTCTTTCTTGATACAATTAGAATCAAATGAAACAACTAATTGCCTTCTGAGCTTTTTATTTTCGGTACGACTACTGTTCATTCTATTCATTTACTTAAGCGCAATACTTTTATCTAATATTTCAGAAGAATAAAAGAAATCAATGTTTTTCTTAGGTTATTTAAAATATTTAATTATTATATTTAATATTAATTTAATATTAAACAATAAATAGTATGCAGTGCGGTCTAGTCATTTTATCAGAAAAAATATTCTTCCTCTCTTACCTTGGTAGACTCGAAACTAGAAGAAACCAAGCTTCAGAGTTATTCCCACTGATGTGTTTGTTTTTCCACATTGCGTCCCAAGTAGAATTAAGTGAATTGAATAAAACACGGTTGTGTGCATTGTTGATATACTTTTAAAGTAAACAGCGGCAAACAAGTGAAAATTCAACAGCGCGTATAAATAAGACGTGTTTGCTGTAATGAGTTAGAGAGCTGAGATTTATCCTGGGAGAGGCTTCCGCGAGTAGACTCGGAAACTTCCATGTGTTCCAGAACTGTCAATCAAACTTCACTCTTCTTGTGAACGCGCCAATGCCAGCGAATGAGGAATGAACTTCTTCGTTCAAGTGCTCGACCTCTCGGCCGGTACACATGAGGTCTCCCGATACTTAATCTACACATCTAGGTCTCTCTAACATTTGTCCACTTCTGCGTTGCCAGATGATTAAACACATATCCCAGTACCAAGCTTCGAAAATCCTGGTACTTTCACTAAAATTCCTGGTTCCAATGACAATTAATTTAAATTGTTCATATTATAACTCTATTATGTTTGTAATGTGCATAGGAAGTTCGTTCACGTTTACTCGACATCGATTCATTTTATATTCATAAACTAAAAGGAAGAATGAGACGTTGTATCCTATACTACTACGAGTAAGTGTATGTGCTAGAAAAAGACCATCCCATGACAGCCTTAATGTTTTACGGCAATATTTTTTACCAATATTATAGTTATTTGTAATATTGGTGTTAGCTTTAAATTGTTGAATATTAAAATAGTATGCGAATCTTTTTATATCGTACATTGTCAATTGCCGTTGACATAAAAACCTGGTATTTAAACGCACCAGGATGACTTCATTCTGGTACATTCATTAAAATCCTGGTAAAAATACCAGGAACCTGGTACGTCTGGCAACACTGGTCCACCTCCTTTCACGCATTCAGGCAGGACACTTTCAGTCTTTCGAACTCCTTACATCACAACACAAGCAAGAAATTAAAATTCTTAGAAAACGTATTTTGTTCTACATATTACTTGTGGAACTATTACTTAAATTCATCAATACAAAAGGACGAGTAAATTAGTAGGTAATGAATTCAATACCATAACAAAGTGTTCCTTATTGCTAACTCAACTTTAAGCCATACTGCACAGAAGAGGAATATGTTCTAGAGAAAAATGCGATCGTTCAAAGGAAGTCTTCAATTTGAAAAGCTCCATTTTTGCAAGAAGAGAAAAGATAATGACAAACCAAAATATGAATTAATGAACAATTATTTCTAAAAAATAATCATATAAAATAAGTATTCCGAATAACTTTAAAAAGTTAATATAACAAAACATCACGAGAATGAGAGAACTGACGTTCAGTAGTAGTAGTAGTAGAAGAACAGGAAGACGAGAGTGAGAAGGCATTAAACAAAGAGAAGCATTTCAAACAGGGTGAAAGACTGAAGGTGAATATTTCAAGCAAGTTGAAAAAGTTCACCTTCGACATTACCAATGAATTTCTTGATTAATTTTGTCACATATCTTCATAAAAACACAACATGTTTAAGAGAAGAGTAATTAAAATGTCCATGACTTTATAGGAAGCCAAGGTCTTACAAGTATACTTAAGAATAGAAATTAATATAATTTGTATGTATATTAATCTTTCAACTCACAAAAATGTATTCCAGAAAATATTTTATTTATACCTTATCCAATATGCAAAAGTTGTCGAATCACAAATTCTTGAGCCGCGCCTCCGTACATTAAATTCAAACCAAACAGCGAAGTTCAATTTTGCAACTTCAAAGACTTAATTTGATTATGCGTTTTCAGAGTTGTCAATACTCCCTCCACACAAATATAACCTACATCTAAATTTTTGCAGTATCATCAGGGAAGGCCAATAAAAAGGCTGTTTTCCTGTAGTGCCAACGAGATTAATATCAACAAGCAATTGTTATCTATATAAAACAATATTTTATTTTTACAAATGAGACTTAAAGATATATACAGCATTTAAGAAGATTATCTAACGTATTTCTCACACATGCGGTGGTACCAAATTTGATTAAAATGTTCATAATTCTTAAATTAAGTTATCAAAAAAAAAATTTCTACAGCGAAACATGAGTTAGTTTTGATTGTTTGATTGAGTTTAAGGGCGCTTCAACAGCTAAGTTCATTAGCGCTCGAGTCAAATTATTTTAAGACCAGTACACAATATTGCAATGCCAAGCTAAAATAGAAAATTAAAATTTTAAATGAAAAGCAAAGTAAAACTGAAAAGGAACGTATCCTAATAAAAGGGTTTGGCAGAAAAGAGCCAGATAGTGACTTTAAAATCTCGGACTAAAAGCCAATAGTTGGCATTATCATCTTCTCTCAGATAAGGCAGTAGAAGTTAGTCTCTGTTAAAAAGCTAAAAAGCTTGCAGAGAGAAGATTCGTCATTTCTAAGAATCTCCGCTAGGGAGCTAGCAAAGGAAACATGACTTAGTGTATTGTACGAATCACCCAAGCGTTTCCCACAAAACGTTGGTAGAACATATTTTTTTGTTAAAAGCGTTCTTTTTAACATTGTCGTTAACCTGATTTCTTCTTATTTGGGTGTGGTGCGTGTAGTTGTATGTAGTTCTCCTGTTGCAGAGCTACACCAATGATCCGGGCTGCTCATCGCAACGCGTATCTTGCCTGCGCTGCCGGTGCTCGCCCGCAACGTGCGTTCCGCCAGCGATGCACGGCGCGGCCCTCGGATTAAGATAATTGCGCACCGGCCTGCCGGGAGGCAGCCTGCCCGTCCGATCGTAACCGGTGCGCCGGGTTTTTCGTTTCGTCACGAAATTGCAGCGGCTCGGACACGGAGGAGGTGGTGACGGCCGCGCCGCGGAGACGGGGACGGCGGCAGCGACGGTGCTTGTGGAGATGCAGGTGGTGGTGCTGGTGATTGTGAAGGGGCTGGGTGGTGATGTTCGTTCTGTTGATGATGCTTTTGCTGTTTGTGGCATGATGATGTTTCTGGTGGTCCTGGTGGTCAGTGGTGGATGCCGATGGGCACCGGCGGTTGCTGGTGGTCCTGATAATTGTGATGGTGGTGGGGTAGGTATTGGCGGATGTTCTGGTGTTGGTGATTATAATGGCTGTGGCAACGGTAGGCAGCGGTTGCAATAGTAGTGGAGTTGGTAGTCGATTGTAGTGGCGATGGATTGTAGTGCCGAACAGGTGGTTGTATTGGCGTTGTTGATATTGATAGTGGTAGTGATATTGACGGTGGAGTTGGAATTTGCAGTGAAGGTGGGGTTAAAATTGTTGCTAGAGATGATAATTGGCTTGAATTGTACCGGCGATAAGGGTGGAGATGGCTATTGGAGGTGGAAGCAATGATGGGCATAGTGGTGGTGGCGGCGACGACGGTGTTGGCACGGTGTGGTGGTGATAGTGACGGTAGTAGTGGCTGTGGTGGTGACGGTGGTGTCAGTGGCGTTGGCCACGGTTGGTGATGGTGGTGGTGGTAGTGGTGGTGGTGACGGTCGTGGTAGTGGAGGTGGTGACGGTAGTGTCGGTAGCGTTGGACACGGCTGGTGATGGTGGTTGTGAAAATGGTGGTAGTGACGGTGGTGGTACTGGTGGTGGTGACGGTGGTGGTAGTGGTTGTGGTGTAGATGGCCTTGGACACGTTTAGTGATGATGATGGTGGTAATGGTGGTTGTAGTGGGGTCGGTGGTGGGTGTTGGGTATGGTGGGGTTGTGCATGGTTGGTGATGGTCGTGATAATGGTAATGGTGTCGATGATGGGCGTTGAACATGGTGGTGTTGCGCATGGTTGGTGATTGTGGAAGTAATGGTAATAGTGGTGGTAGTGACGTCGGTGGTGGGTGTTGGGCATGGTGGTGTTGGCTACGGTTGGTGATGATGGTGATAATGGTACCACGCGTCGTCAGCGGTGGCAGTGGCGAGGCGGCGGCACCTGCTGTGACGCCGGCGGTGGCGGTGGTTGCGGCGGCCACTCGGGGCGGCCAGGGCTGGCGTGACGCAAAAACCGGGACGAAAACAAGTGTGGCCGGTGGGCGAGCGTCGGCGTGGCGTGGCGTGGCGTGGCGGCGCCGCGGAATATTCCAGCAGGCGCGGAGTGGCGCGGAGTGGCGTGGCGCGGCGGTTCGGCCGCGTACGCTGCTGACGCCGTAGTTCGCGCTGTCGCCAAGGGCCGCATCCGCTGCCTCTGCCGAATCAGAGGTCTGAAATTGACGTAGGTGGGAGATAACGGATGATTCTTAATCGCGCAGGTTATCTCCGGTCATCTACACACGAATATTTTCGAGACTTTGCCTTCGAATATTTCCAATCCTAAAAAAAGCCTCGGAGTTTGAATTCGATATTATTATCTAAGAGAGAACTCAATACTTCACAATTTGAATATTTTTTGGTGAATTTTTTTTGTTGAGATTTTTATTGTATTACGTATATTGAAAATTTTAACTTTGCAAAGTAGGTTTAACAAACCCAGAAACAAATCAAATGCCTGAATAGCATAATTCCCTAGTTTTTTCATTCACTGATTAGCTTAAAATGTTCTTAATGTTCTTATTGGTATTTGGAAATGTGGGAGACAGCTTTGGTATCAATACTCTGTATGATCTCGTTCTCGTACATACTTAAATCTCGATTGAAACTTCAATCGTTTCTCGAGAATGTATTGTGAAACAATTTAGATGTAAGAAAGTATTTCGAGATTTTCACTTTTCTTGCCAACTTTCACTTTCGATAAATTTCGCAAAATATGCGAAGCAGATGGTGGTTCCACGTAACTGTCGCATAGTTCTCGTATTTCTTGTTGTGGACATGTTTGTGAAATGTTTTGTTCAGTTGCGGCACCAAGTATGTTGCGTGGTCTTGAAGACGGTGCAAATGCACCTGAAGAAACTTGACCATTTGTGTCAAACGAATAATAAGTGTTGGAATGTGTACAATCAATTTATTACAAAATGTATTGATCAGTTTGTCACCAGCAGATTTTTTTCACATAGCGACTTAACTGTAACATACAAATCTAGTTTCTTTTCTGTTCTGCAACATTATTTCTAGGAAAGCATTTCTTTGTTCCTAAGATCCCATCAACTGGCATGCCTTTTTTTTACTACAAAACCTTCCTCTCTTTTTCTCTTTCCTTTCAAAATGATAAAATCATTGCTCCTTATTAAACGTCCAATCAATTTCGCTTTCCCTTTTATTAACGAGACTTTACTGCTCATTTGTCTCTTTCAGAACGCCTACTTTTCACTTGGCCATTCAATTCATTTGATTATTCTCTTCCAGAATCCCTTCACTCATATTTTAACAATCAAGGGTTATTTGGACAGTTATCGTATTGTGAAAAAAATTAATTCATTGAAGTCATGTAGGTAAATACTGTAATATTCTTTCCCTGAAAGGAGAAATTGTACAATATGTAATACTAATTGAAAATCACAATCGTTTTTTGTACACGATGAACTGAGTTGAACTTTACATTCTTGTACATAAAACACTACATTCACCTTTTTTGGCTGTGGGGGGTGTAATATCAAATTTGTTGAACGAACAGTTGTGCAAGCTGAGCGTCATGATAATAAATAATAATATTAACACTACAGAAAACCCTCGTTAGCACGAACTCGCTTAACATGAATTTCGCCGTATCACTAACAAAACTTCGCTTCTTGCAAGAAATTAAGGTAATATGGACATTTATAATAATCGGATATTACGAATGTTTATAACACGAACTCCAATTATTTCGGTACCCCAGAATTAGTGTTAATTAGGTTTACAGCGTAAATAATAATAATAATAATAATAATAATAATAATAATAATAATAATAGTAATAATAATAGTAATAGTAAAGTGAAGAGGAGGTGGGCAGCGGCCGGGCGTGGAAAGCGCGTCCGCGCGGTGCCTCGGCCGTCCGCCGCGAGAGGCCGCCGCCTCCGCCTTCTCCGGCAGGTAGGCGCTGGCGCGGGCGAGCGGGCGCGGCGCGGCGCGGCGCGGCTCGGCGCGGGAAGACGGCGGCGGGAGAGACCACGTGACCGGCACGGCTGCGACGAGCGCGCGCTCGCCTCAGTATCAGCGGCGACGGCAGCCGGGCAGGCCAGGTAGCCCGCCCCGCGCTCTCACGTGCGCCTTCGCCTTCGGGAGGGAGCGAGAGAGAGACGGAGACAACCAGACACGACCGCTCCGACGCGGAGGCGGCCCGCGCGCTACTTCTTCGCCGCAAGTGGGACGGCGGCGGACGGACCAGACCGCCCCTCGAGGACCTCCGAGACCCGCGCCAGCGCGCACGCGCCCCGCACAGCCACCATGGCGACCCGCCGCGCGTCTTGACACCCCCACCCCAGGCCAGCGACCCCTGCGCGAACCGGTGCGGTGACAGCGTCTGCCCGCGAGTGGTGGCTCACGCCGAAGAAGGAAGGAGGAAGCCAGCGCCGGGTGTTTACGCGCTTCGGAAGAAACCGGACGCCCCCGCCCCCTCCAGCCATGGAGGAGAGCGGCGCCACCGCCGCCGCCCCGCCGCCGCTGCCCCCGAAAACCCGCCGAGCGGCTGCAGGCTGCGTGACGGCCTCGTCGGCGCCCGCCGCTGCACCGCCGCCAGCCGCCGCCGGCGCCACCGCCACCGCCTCCGTCGCCGCAACGGGACTTGGAGGAGCAGCGCCGGGCGGCGGCGGGTCCGGGCCGGCGCAGCCCCTCAGTAGCATCTCGACGTCCGGGGAGCACGTCGTCAAGATCCGCATCAACCCCGACGGCGCCAGCGCCGGCAGCATCCGCATCAGCGTGGGCAGTCAGGACTCGTCGGCGGAGGACATGGTGCGTCGGCCTGCGGACGCCTACCTCAAGCAGCCCGAGCGGAACAGCCCCTACTTCTTCTGCAGCTCCTTCCCCACGTCGGGGATGGTCATTTCCAGCGGACAGTCGTCCCCCAGCGACACGCTGGACAGCGGCACCTGCTCCGACCTGGACGGCAGCACCCCGCCGCCCTTGCCCAAGAAGAACGGCGTGTCGGCGGCGGCGGCCGCGGCCGCGGCGGCGGCGGCCACCGTCACCGTCACCGTCAACGGCAGCCACCCGCAGCACCGTCGCACCGCCAGCCTCACCAGCAGCGGCAACGACGCCGACAGCGACGAGGACGCGGGCAGCAACATCAGTTGCGACTCGCTCAACAGCCACGAGCTCAACGGAGGCGGCGAGCTCGATGACTCCGCTCACTACGCCTTCTCCAAGGTCGGGCTCACCAACGGCCACCACAAGCACAGCGACACCATCATGGAGAGCATCCAGGAGGAGAAAATCATTTCCCCTCCGTCGCCGACTCTCAAGAGCGTCGCGTTGACGGTGCGGGCGAATAATCTTGTAAATAATCCCATGACCGCTCCGGTGGCCCCGCTGGTCGCCGCCACGGCCGCCACGGTCACCGCCCACAACACCAGCGCGCACGTCTCCAACAATTCTTTCACCGTCTCCAACAACTCTTTCGGCGCCTCCAACAATTCGTTCGGCGCCTCCAACAATTCTTTCGGCGCTTCCAACAATTCCTTCGGCACTTCGAACAGCTCCTTCGGCGCTGCAGACAACTCCTTCGGCGTATCCGACAACGCCGTCAGCGCCACCGTCAACGGCGCTTCGACCAACGTCGTCACCTTCAACGGGCCGTTCGTCAACTCGCCCGCTAGCACCAACGGCGGTGTGCCGAAACCGCCGCCTCCGAAGACCCCGGCGAAACCCGCAAAGGCGATTCCGTGCCCTCCGACTCCCCCGAAGACGCCCTCCAGCCCCACCGGCCAGAAGACCTTCCTGCCGCAAGGTCTGCTCCAAGACATCCGCGACCGCACCGCCACGCTCAGCGGGGTGTCCTCCACCCCACCGCCCACCCCGGGCACTCGCAAGCTACGCACCTGGGGCGAGATCACCCCACCGAAAACCCCGGAGCCCCAGTCGGCCAGCCCCGAGCCGAAAGAGTACCCGAAGAACCAATCGTCCTTGTACCGCATCCTGCAGACCACCCCTTCCGAACCCGACACGACCAAACCCTCCGCCAACGGCGGGATCGTCAAAGAACGTACGTACGAGGAGCGTACCCGCGAGATCACCGCCGAAGCCCAAAACGCTGCCGCCGCCGCCGCCGAAGCGTCCCGCGCGCGTATCGGGTCCTACAAGTACGAAGAAGACCGCTACTACCAGTTCCATCTGAACGAGCGCGAGCCGGAGCCCGAGGACCCCAAGGCCGCGCGCGCCGCCGAAGAGGAGGAGGAGGAGACGTTCGCAGGGCTGAAGGACATCATGGGCAACAAGGAGGGCAGCGCCACCATCCGCAGCGCCAAGGGCACCGTGCGCGGAGTCAAGAACCGCGTGCGCGCCGGCATCGCCACCTTCCTGCACTACCCCGACACTAAGGTGAGTCCCCGCGCCGACCCTGGCACCCGGCTCGGCTTGTAACACGGCCCTGCCGCTTCTAGGCAGTCTTTTTTTTTTTTTTTTTCGAGGGCTTTTAGCGAATTTCAGAATCTACCACTGATGTCGGATTTGGAGATAAATGAAGTCTGTTGAAGGACTGGTTGGTGACTTGTGAAGGATGTTCCTGTGTCGGTTTATGTATTGTGGACGTATGGAAAGTGCTTCGGATATTTTGTGGTGTTGTGCCGAGCGTTTGTGAAGTATGTGAAGATGTTTGTGCGGTTGTCACGTTTTTTTATGTGTTTTACATAAAGTTTAGTAAATATTAATATTTTAGTGAACCATGTTCTAGAAACAGAATCTCAGAATTAACTCAGTATCGAAATTAAAACAAAATGAAGCTTATCAAAACGTAAAACCTCAATGACTCTTCAAAAATGTATACGTCCATACTAAATTCATTACAATCAAACTTATCATATCAGTTCTTTGCAATCTAAATTCACATAATGGAGGTTTTGCTGTGAACCTTATTTGATATTTTATGGAATATATATTGATTATCTTCAGTGATAATTATGTATCTCTTCTACCATCAAAAATCGAACGCCAATTAGAAAGAGAAAAGAACATAACCATCCAAGTCACGAAATGGAGCAGTGCTGGCCTTGAAGAGCTCGTTGTGAACTAATGGATCACGATCGCTGAAAAGGAGAGGAACATGACGCGTTTCGTGGGCGAGCGAGAGATGTATAGTGCACGATGTGCGGGTGACAGACTCCATCTCCCAGACATATGGAAGAGAACGTTGCGTAACATCAAAATACTTTCCATGTAAGAGGTTTCGATATGTCAGGCAACACTTGTTTCAGAAGACTCGTTTCATCTCTGTAATATTTTGTAATATGAGTGTCTTAGGAAATCCTTCAGAGTAGATTTCTTTTGCGCCCCATACTCGGACATTTTGTGTAACATATTGGTTCTGGAAGTAACGGAAAATCACCGCAAAATCCAGTTGTTCCATGTGGGTTTCTAGAGAAAAGAGTTTGCTTTTCTTTGAGAGCCCACTAAGATTACTGCATCACATATGACACAGCATAGATTTTATCTGCATTTGTATTGTGGAAATTTCCAAGTACTAAATGAATAGTTTCAAAACATTGTATTTTTGTTGCATTAAAAGTTTTGCAGATAATATAATAGGTGAGAAATTATATTCTCAAGGGCAGTACATAATTTTAGTACATATTCCGCTTCCCTTGCCTTTTCTATGACTCTCGCAGTGATGTCTAGTGATCAAAACTGATAATCACAGACGAATCATGAGAGATAAGACATCTGTCAATCACACACATTTCTCAACTTGCCCATTCAAAAATTGACACCATTTATTTCCCAAATAAACAGATGTCACGCCAATCTGCAATGACGTGGAAAGGCTTGTGAATATAATGTATGCGCCCTAACGTAAGTCGGGCCTAATTACCATGGACGTTAAGATATTATCATCTGTGATGAAATCGTAAAGCTATGAAAAGGAACATTTTTTTTTACTTTATGACAATCAAGTTTGCTATATTAAGCCCTATAAAAAAAGGTTACCTTATTATACACAAAATATTTTTTGATAAGTAATTGGTTTATATTTCTTATTTTCCTTGCAGCTTTGTACTATGTATGGTTTTCATAAAGTATGTAGAAGGATATTGAAATATTGAATATCATAAGAGTATATTGGTTAATTAATATTATACGTTGGATATTGAATATTGCATTTCACCAGCACGAGTAGCAATTTTAGCCGCTACACAAGAAACGGCACGTTTAAATTTTAGGGGTATAGTAAAGCAATTTGGAAGGGCTTCAGGTATTTTGGCATACGAAAATAATTGCCGGTAGAACAAGAACAAATTTATAAGGAAATGACGCAATAGCTCTCTTGTCCCATGTGTACTCTTCTGAAGCATCTATTGGCTCTCTCGCTCCAGCGAGTTCCCATTGCAATTTCTGTGGAGCGAGTTCTACTTCCAGCATCCACGCCCACCTGCGACTAACACCCGCCGAAAGGGGCGGTTCTCTCGATTAGGAAAACAATGCACTCCAACAAGCATCGCGGCGTTCCGTGGCGTTTCGAGGACCCCCAGCGTGACTATCGGAATCACTGGAACGAGTCGTCCAAAAACGGCAGGCACGGAGGGCGTCGGTATGCCTCCAGAGTGAATTAAGGAGTCGGTCCCTCTACGACCTCGCGTGACCTTGCCGCTCCTCCAGGTGAGGCGGAACGCCCCCTCCCTCCCCCCTCCCTCCTTCCCCCCACTCTTCTTCCACCTGCGCCCGTTCTTCTTTTTTTTCTGCCTGTGTTGATTGCTTCGGGCAGGGATGTACAACTGTCTGCTGATCTTCGTTTCGAGATCTGTTGGTTTTCCTTTTCGAGTGGCTGCTATCTGGCAAGCGGTTCTTAGCTCAAGAACCGCCGGTGAGAGTAGATAAAGTAAATTTTCCTTGTCGAGCAATAGGCGTGGAATTGTGCTTATTAACGAAGGCAGTACTGCCGTGAATCGATTTTAAATGAAGTATTCAGGACGAAATGTGTTGCAATTTCGACTCGCATGTGCGCCTTCGGTGGTGGTTGTAGTAATATGCGTGCTGTTGTAGCCTTGAACGAGAATTGGTAAATGAAAGGCCAGCTTCGTATTTGAAAGGAGAACGAAAAAAGTAAATGAGAGAGAAGAGAAAGACAAAGTAGCAAGACTTCTTTCTTCCTTAGGCTTGGGCTTCGGCTTCTTTACCTTTCATTTCTTGAACCGTGTTGGTTTAGTTTTTTCCTTTCTCTTTTCCATTCGCGCTACCCAAT
Organism: Teleogryllus occipitalis; assembly: GCA_011170035.1. Lineage (NCBI taxonomy): Eukaryota > Metazoa > Arthropoda > Insecta > Orthoptera > Gryllidae > Teleogryllus > Teleogryllus occipitalis. The sequence continues at coordinate 286,097 of BLKR01000316.1, read as the reverse complement.
CTCATTAGTTGCTTTCGATTAATTTATGAACTAGAATGAAAATACAGACCCCCGCTATGTGTTACATATAACGTTTTCAGAAAGAATCGTATAAACAAATAACTTAATTAAATTTCAATTCAAAATATTGTTTTGGGGTTTAGATAATAACAAACATGAATTTATAGATAAAATATTAGTTTTCTTAGTTATAAACACTTTTGTACGCTTAATCACAATTTTAAAAGTGAAATTGAGAAAATTTCATTACAATTATGTACATTTAACCGCTTTCAAAAAGTATTTAAGAAAGAAGAGATTAATAATTGTAAATTTGTGCTTTGTCAGTTCTGGTGACAATACATATATATCTTTGTGATTCAAGGTAGCATCAATAAGCAGAAAATGCTGTTGTCAGTATTCATGTTACACATTCACTTATCCTTTTCTCGAGTCATACAACAATGAACTGTAATGTATCTTTTTAAGAAAAGGTACGGTTTCTCTTGAAAGACGAATACCGCATTGAAAACTAATAGAGCAACTAAATACGCAACACAGACTTGACTATTTTTCAAACAAATTCCCAATTACAAAAAACTGGCACTACTATTCCATTAAACAACGTACGTATGTGTTGGATCCTTCCTGAATTTACTTCAGATTCGCCTCGTTGCCTTTGCAGCTCGTGCGAACATCTACACATGATTACAACGTAATTTTCCCGATCCGCTTACCTCCCTTTACCCTAACGATCAAGGTTCCCTCCAAATGAAGATAACCACAGGAGTTAATGTTGGGTTTGTGGGCGTGGTTCCGATAAGTGAAGGAGACGCGGCGACCACTTGGGGCCACGCCCAATTCACCCTCGGTTCCATTACCTTAATGCTGACGTGGACCGATATACCGCTGATCGGCATTGCATGCAGCATTATAAGCGTCTTTCCAAACGCATTATAACTGCATACTGACTTTTTATTGTTTGAGTGTGCTGTCTTTTTTTGCGAAGGAAACAAAGCGCGAGACAAATGCTCGAAGGGCACCCTTGTAAATCCCAGTTGTGTCTTTTGACCTTCCGTGCAGAAGGTCGGATAGTTAGATTCAGCGTCGATCGTGACAGCTAGAGGCAGAAGACTTCCTCTCTATTAAGTACATCTTGAGTAACCTTCTGAAACACATTAAGGATGATTTACGCTTCTTGACCACGAACATTACGTTGGTGCTTTTTCGGAGGTGTAGCCATTAGTGGCAGGGAAGGTTAGTACTTCAATTACATATTTTCTTGTTCGAAGTTTGTAATGTATATAATGTGAATAGTAACAGTTTTGCGGGCGCGAATTGCATTTAAGACTCATGATTCAAAATAATCACTAATCCTCTAAGCCATCTAATTTTCAAAACATTTTCGTTATTAAAATTATTTATTCTATTCCAGATACTTAACCATTGAAAAGGACGTTGAATAATTGTGACAATGTTCACATTTCACAACTATTTTAGTTCTGAATGTCTTACACTCCGCGACAGGATATCCTTTAAAGATAATAGTAAAGAGATAAGAAATGATCGCTTTTAAGAGACATCAGGTGAAGATTGATAGGAAATTGATTGGACGACGAAAGAAATTTAGTCTTATTGAAAGTTAAAGCGATATTATTTTTTGGAAAAGGAAACAATTCGAAAAATATTAATAATTATCATTGACTAATTATTCTACATATTTTCCATTATGAATGCATTTTCCTTTCTACAATTATTTTTTCATTCCTTTCTGAAAATCATTTATTCAGTAGTGTAAAATATTGCTTCAGCGAAGACACTTGGTGTGTGTGTGTGTGTGTGTGTGTGTGTGTGTGTGTGTGTGTGTGTGTGTGTGTGTGTGTGTGTGTGTGTGTGTACTTGCACTACTGACGAGTTAGAATCATTTTTGTGAATAACCAGTGGATATGACAAACTTTTTCTTAACGCGTGTTCTATTCCTGCCACATTCTGAAGTTTTCATCCTTCTAAATGGTATTTCGTACACACGGGGCACATGATGTAGGTAAAGAAATCAAAGACAGCAGTTTCTAGTAATTTGTAACTTTTCTTGACTTCATTGCGTTTACTACTGCAATTCTTTCTCAAATTTCCTTCTTAATACTCACTGAGCGTTTCTTCGCAGTTCTTGCACCGTCGCTTCATGGACTTTAAAACAAGAGGACTCGGTGAAAGCGGACGTAATAACGGGTTCACTTTAATGAAATATCCAATGTTAATAATGTATTTTTTGAAGACCTAAAAAGCGTTTATTGGAATTCAATAGAGCAGAGTTCCCGTTAATAAAAATATTTGAAAATTGCAAGGTCATGTTTTCCGTGATAGTCTGTATTTAAAGCCTGAACCAACCGTGTTAATTAATTTCTGAGGCCGACGATCATGATGGAAACAATCCCTCGTGGTGGATTCCTGGACCATTAGTGCTAATTAATTGCACTACGGAGAGGTGGGCAATTTTAATGGTATGTCTCTCTGTGTCTTGGCGGCTCACATCTCGTCTACATACCGCGCACTAACCTATGCTCGTTTTTGGGGGTCACTCAACACTGGGACCTTCAGTTTACTGATTATACTCAAAAGAGAAATACAATATTTATTATGTTTGTATTGACCCGACCCGACCCGACCCGACCCGACCCGACCCGACCCGACCCCGACCCAACCCGACGCAACCCGACCCAACTCGACCCAACTCGACCCAACCCGACCCAACTCGACCCAACTCGACCCAACTCGACCCAACTCGACCCAACTCGACCCAACTCGACCCAACTCGACCCAACCCGACCCAACCCGACCCAACCCGACCCAACCCGATCCAACCCGATCCAACCGATTCCAATCCAACCCAACCCGATCAAGCACAACCCACCCCACCCTGACAATGTCCTCCCCGCCCCACTCCGCCCCGCCCGGCCCCTTCCTGCCCCGCCCCTTCCATGCCGGGGTCGCTCCTGGCAGGCGCGGCCGCCACCGGAACCGCCGCACGCGGGCGTCGTCCACGCCACGCGACGCCGCCTGCGACGACCTCGCGCCCGCGACGCCAACCGCGGACGCCGTTACCGCCTAGCGGCCCCGCCCCCCGCCGGCAGCATGAGCTTGCGACAAGAGTGGACCACCACCATACCCCCCTGCACCAACCACGCGGCTGACGGCGCCGCCGCTCGGGACATGATTTATTAAACCACGTAACGCGACTGTCACGCTGGCCCCATTGCTGCTTTGTTTGATGCGTGCCGAAGGAAAAGAGGGGGAGGGCACGGCGTGTTGTGAAGGAGAGAGGGAAAAGTGTGTCTGGGATGTTGCTAGTACTGTGTCGCGGTGACCCGAGTGCGGGGTTTGACCTTGTCTGTTCTGGTACTCCACTGGCCTTTGGCCCCTGCTTCTGTCTTCCGGTTTTTTACTTCCAGGATTTCGTTTGTGACATGACACGCTAGGTCTGTCTTTAGATTTTCTTCGGTTCACGCTTTCCTACCGGTTTTCTCGTTAGATGAGTCACGTTATTTGTTTGTGAAACATCCGAAATGCTCAACCATGCATTGCGGTTTTCGTATTTTTTATTTGTATTATCATATGTGTCACCAAGCATTTGCAGCTAGATTTATAAATTATTTTTGTCTGTATCCTCCTCCTGTATAATTTTTTGGAGTAAGCTAACAAATATGGCCCTTAATAGTTTTTTTAAAATGTTTCACCGTACTTATCCAATATATCCTTGGATATTTATTTCATTACAGATGTGCTACATGTGGGGCTATTAAGGTGCTACTACTTCTATGGTTGTAATTGAAGAATTGACCGAAACAATGGCTTTGTGCGTTAAGGTTTTGAGTATGCTGACCTGAAATAACCTTGTAATACGCTATGAATTTGTAAGTAAGGAAAAGTTACCATCTGAGAAATTTTCCGACTTTCAATCTAAAGTAGGACAAAGGAAATTTTTTACACTTCCATACATTTAATTTTCATTTGCATGTTAATATTTTAAACCTTTAAGTCCCTTGGTTTTTTCAGTTCTCAAATTTTCATATGGCGTTTCCTGAGATCTTAGTTTCAGGAATATAACTTTCTAAAATTATTTTTGTTGTTCATTCGTTTCAAGAAATACGTATTCGTGCTCCACTAAGTAGCTCAAAAGTAATAACAGATTTCACCTCACGTTACATCCGCATTGAGGTCCTCCCGAACTGACCCAACCGGGGCACCAAACGTCTTCTCCAACTTCGCCTGCGCGCGGTGGGTGAACTAGTTATGCATTTAGTGCAACGGGGCGCCCTCGTGAACGGTGCATCGCGCGCTCCCTACTGCTATGCGCCTGCTATGCGCCATCTGCTCCCCATTCCATCACCATCCGCGGACAGTTAGTGGACTCCACCCACGCACCCACGCGGCGCAGCCTGCACCTGCACCGAGCTGGCGTTAATTGCGCACACGGTTCTTGCGTATTGGTATAAGAACTGAATTATCATTGTAGAATTCACGACCATTAATCCCTTACACACGCACACACACACACACACACACACACTCACACAGACACACACACAGACACACACACGCACAAACATGCACTACACTTCCACATATTCCGGGAGACCAGTCGGGAGCTTAGAGCTTGTCCCGCCTGGGGCGGTGTCTCGCTGTTGGGAGAGTCCTGGTTAGGGGAAACCCCCTAGCCGACAGTAGGTCGGCGCCGTATCTCACCATCCAGTGGGAGATCACTCCCATCTCCCGAGAAAAGAGCGTGCACTACACTTACGGGACTAATGACCTAAGCTGTTGACGCGCCCGGATTCACTAACAAATCAACCAAACAACCAACGACCATAAATTAATTACGCGATGTGGTTCACGAGATTGGTCAATTAATGAAACACACTAGTTTGCCAACGTTTCAGAATGTATAAATTCCTTTATTTTCCCATTACTTTGTTTTTTCACTTGTGTTGATTGAGATATAATCCGGTGTATTTGTAAATAATATTGCCCAGATAGTTGTCTTCATTCCGTGTGTCTTTTGTTTTTTATTGTAACCCTGATGAAGGAATTATAAATTCCGAAACGTTGGCAAACTAATTTGTTTCACTAATTGACCAGACCCGTGAACCACATCCCGTAAGAACTGTATGTTTAATTATTAATGTAATCGCAAAGAACGTAAATCGACGTGGTGTAATTGCACACGTAACCTTTTGATAAAGCGCAGTAAGTTAAAGTAATGGTGCCAGTTTCAAACTAAGTTCTCCCAACCGGTTCAGAATGCAGGAAAATTAAAATCATTTTGAAATAAGTGGAGTTTGGTGGAAAAGTTGGTGTACAGAATAATGTAACATCACTACACAGCATTACAGCGTCATCTGGTGTCTACATCTCTTTTACTTTATTTTCTTCTTTTCCACCTACTTAATATAGCTTCCTCCTTGAAAAATTGTAACTCTTCTAAGCAACAATTCAATATCTAATTTAAAGTCAGCCCGTTAAATAGCGGCAGTTCCATATTTCAGTGGCTAAATCGGCACAAGAAGCAGGAAAAGAAACTCGTGGAGTTTGGTGTTTTCGGCGTGTGAATTAATGATGATGCACGTGATTACTACTCCGTTAAATCCACACCAATAAGTTTGGTTCTTTATTTCATGTTGTCGACCCAATACTGCCAGTATGTAACTAATAATTATATTATGAGAAATGCCAAGGGTGTTAATGTAGATGGTCCAAAATGTGGGAGTGGTAAAGTCCCATTAAGTGTGTGAATTTCGATGTAAATATGACCAATCCAACAAGTTATCAATATGCCGAATGCCAACTTCATCTCAAACTAAACTTATTTTATATTCTTTATTGTAATATCAGTCCCGTAAAGTAAATGTATGTATCAAAAAACCTGTAAAGAAAGCTCACTCTGACCGAGTGATGGCATTTCGAACAAAAATGCTCAAACCGATTCGTAGTACAAATATACTTAAATGGCGTTAAATTATAGCGTTCTATGTAAATTTTGACTCGCAAAAGAATTCATTGTAACACAGGTTTCTTCATAAAATTAACACCATTTACTTAATTTTTTGAGTGTTCAAGTATTTTTGGAATCAATTAGCTATGTCATGATCTGTGCTGTTTCCCACTTGAATGCTCATTTAAGAAATGAGTGGCATTTACTCAGTGTGTAAATGATTGTCCTCTGAGTCGCCTCAACTCATCATCTATCCATCTGATGCAATCATCGAGATACGTAGTGACTCAGCCCTTCAGTTACATACGTTGTCAGCGTACGCTAACAGTGTGCATATGCCAATACGATAAGTAAAGAAAGATACGAGATTTGTGTAGATGACACCTAAACGGTTTTCAGTGACATTGTAGAAATGAATATTGAAGTATTATTTCTTAAATTATCTAAATTTCATCAAATTTTAACCAAATTCGAAAGTTTATTGGATTAGCCCTTAGATGAATTGGATTAGTCCTTAATAAATAACGCATTTCACTGATTGCTTCTATTCCACTACATTGCTTCCGTTCATGTCAATATTCAATTTAAATAAACTATGCATCTCTTTTAGAAACTCTCATAAATATCTTTTATTGAAATGACACGCTAATTTCATATCTAAAGCTGGAATGTTTATGCAAGCTTTTAGTCCTGAAATATGCGTGCAAATATGCCAAAAAAGTTGAAATATGCACAGAAATTAAGATATACAGCATTTGGTCATGGAAACGTACACTACAATAATACTATTTTTTGCCATTTAGAGAAACAAAGAATAAGCAAGGGAGGGAGGGAGGGATATGGTTTCTGTGGGGAAAGGTTTGGGAAAGAGATTGTCTTGCCATGCACAGTCAATTTGAGGATGCCAAAAGAAAGCGAGCGGTGTCAAGACTTGGCGATAAACCGATGACAACCGATGATAGCCAATATTACTTCGGAGGCATTGGCCGTCAGTGGACTGAAACTCATTGTACTAACGTACTTGAAGCAACGAGGAAGTTAGTGATTTGCATTAATAATTTTTTTACTTCGAAATTATTATTTTAGTTATTTTAGTCAAAAAGTAGCAAAATATGCAAGAAACATTCATTTATATGTCACAAAGCTCTAAATGTGAAAAATATGCATTATATTCAAAACATTTCTTACTTTCTTTTCAACATTTGGCTATAAAATACTTACATTTGAAGTTTCAGAAATATTTGACCGATATCCATCTAATAATGTTTTACTAACTCTGCCTAGTAACAATATTTAGTAAAACGTCTTCCTTAGCAAGTACAAATCAATTTGGACATTATCACCAAATTTTCATCTGAGACACGTGCCAATGATTGGCTTTTTGGATTGTCCGTGACGATCGACGTATATTTCCGTGATTTGAGATTTTTTAAGAGTGCCTCTTAACTGATTACGATAAAGTGGCAATGTTTTTCAACGTGTCAATATGGTTCAAACAACATGTGTCATCGTTCTACGAGATACGCTTTCCATTTTCTTCTTTCCCCTCCCGGTTCCCCTACCATCGATTATTCGTTTTTTGATCTTTATTTTCTATATCAATACCCACTAGTAAATAAAGAGTTGCCTTGGTTTCTTTTACAATATCCTTCCCGCAAATTGTCACTAAAGCCACAACCAAGGGCAGTACTGGGCATTTACCGTTACTTCAAGATCTGTTAATTATTTGCACAGGTAACACAATCGCGGTTTCTTTCTTTTCAATTACCTCAACCGTCACAGCCACTGTATCCTCCACCTCCACAACTATATAATCTCTAAACGTATTACCCTCTGCTGCCATTTCAACCTTCACTCTTCCACTCCGTTCTAATTCACAATTCTTTCCTTCTTCATTTCCTCCTTCATTTTTTCCTTCATAAGAATGTTAATAATGCTGTAGTGAATTAAATTAACAATAAGTGAAGATCAATAAACAGTCCCGCGTATATGAACTTTCAAAACTACTCAGAAGCAGACAAAGCCTTGCCGAAGTATTCTGGGAATCGCAGTGAAGCTACAAAAAGAAAAAACACGATCGAGATTCAGCGAAAGCAATTGCAAAACCAAAACAGTATTTTGCATAGCAACACTTCTTCGTCTGGCGCTTTCACCTCCCCTCCTCGGATGGGCACCCTGCGGCCGCAAAGAGCTTCATTGTTTCATTTTCTTTTTATTTCAATTTCTTCGTATGCAGCACATAACCCAAATCATACATTGTATCATACAGACATGAAACACGTGTGAAGAAGTCGCCCAATGACGCTTCTTCTTACAAAGTATTAAAATTTATAACTTAAATAGAATGGCTTAAAACTATTCATATTTATGTCATCAGTTCATTACCAGATGATTTGGATATCTTTCTGGTCTTGTTGTTGTTTGAGTCTTCTTACATTAATTGTTCCTGCCTCTGTTGCTACTTAATATCTTCATGATGAGCATAATTTATAATAAAGCACAAATTTAGCTTGATAAGTGGAGACTTTCTTGAGAGGAAAGCGTAGACTTCTGCGGCCGAAGCTAGTATAGTATATAGGCTAGTATAGTATATACTTGGCGGTCCAGAAGACGCCGCGTCCTAGGCACAGGCGCCATCGTTTCGGACCGCAATATATTTTGCCCTGAGGAAGGTCGAAGCTCGGCGGCCGAAACGTTGGCATCTACGCGTAGGATGGGGTGTCTCCCACACAGCCCAGTGGATAATTTCTCGAGCCGCTTCCCGAGTCCCTAGGTCCGTTCAGACGGGCTTCCTGCAACGGCTGCGGTGGCTCAACTGAAGTCACTGCAGCGCCTCTGACCGGGAGGTCCTAGGGTTACACTCCCCACGATGGCAGGATTTTCGACGCTATCTTTTCAGCTACGTCAGTTTAAATTATAGTCTAGAACCGGGAGCGGTAGCTCAGTGCATCAACTGATGTCACTGCAGCGCCTCTGTCCGGGAGGTCCTAGCTTCGAGTCCTGACGGCGGCAGGATTATCGACACTAGCTTTTCAGCTAGGTCGAATTCAGTCGCTGTCTGAAAGGGGAATTCTAGCGATCGGCTGCTCTAATCGGTAGTTTTCCGTGGTTTCTCCGATCAACACTAGGCGAATGCCGGAGCAGTACCCTAACAAACAGGCCACGTACCGCGCGCGATCTGTCCTGCCCATTCCTTGTCCTATCCTCTCCCATTACACACACACACACACTTACACTAACATGCACCATACTATCACATATTCCGGGAGACCGGTCTGGAGCTTAGAGCTTGTCCCGGCTGGGGTGGTGCCCCGCTGGTGGGAGAGTCCTGGTGAGGGAAAACCCCACTAGCCGACGGTAGGTCGGCGCCGAAAATCGCCATCCAGCGGGGGAAGATCACCGCCATCTCCCGAGAAAAAGCATGCACTACACTTACGGGACTAATAAACAAAGCCTTTGACGCGCCCGGAAACGCAAAAAATCAATCAATCAATCAATCAATCAACGGGCTTCCTGGAACGGCTGCGGTGGCTCGCGGCTCGCTCCGGCCGCTGGCGTGGAAGCCAAGGTGTGGTGCAACGCCGGCCGCCAGCCTCACGAGCGGGGCGAGGCGAGGCGAGGCGAGGCGCCGGCCTGCCCACCCGCCCCGGCCGGGCCGTCGAAATGTCATTCCCCTCCCCTTCGCCGTGACTCAGCCCGGCCTCGACGCCCGGACCCCGCTCTCCGCCTTCCGCGGCCGCGCGGCGCCGCTCGGAGCAGCGGAGCGTGGCGCCCTGCGCCGAGCGCTAGCTCCAGCACTAGTGGTCGCAGGCTGCCGGTTGACGAAACAATGAACGCAAGAAAAACGAGACAAAAATAACGAATAACGTTTTAGAAGAAAAAAATATTCCTAGTAAGAAGAAATTTACACACTAGGATAGAGAGATAGATAGATAGATAGACAGACAGACTGACAGACAGATAGATAGGTAGATAGATAGATAGGTAGATAGATAGGTAGATAGATAGATAAATAGATAGATAGATAGATAGATAGATAGATAGATAGATAGATAGATAGATAGATAGATAATTTATTTAATTTGCTTTGAGCCCGATGGCAAATTCTTTACACGTATACATCTAATGTATGTATGTATTTGGCGTTGTGGGTCTGTAGTCCGACTTTGCCGGCCAGCTACCGGTGTCCCCCGTGCCTGGGCCTAGTTTTTGATTGATTGATTGATTTTTTCGTGTTTCCGCGCGCGTCAACTGCTTCGGTCATTAGTCCCGTTAGTGTAGTGCATGTTTTTTTCTCGAGAGATGGTGGTGATCTTCTCCCGCTGGATGGCGAGATCCGGCGCCGACCTACCGTCGACTAGTGGGGCTTCCCCCTAACCAGGACTCTCCCACCAGCGGGGCACCGCCCCAGCCGGGACAAGCTCTAAGCTCCCGACCGGTCTCCCGGAATATGTAGTAGTGTAGTGCATGTTAGTGTAAGTGTGTGTGTAAGGGGAGAGGATAGGACAAGGAAGAGGAAAGATAGATCGCGCGCGGTCCGTGGCCCGTTTGGTAGGGTATTGCTCCGGCATTCGCCTGGTGTCGATTGGAGAAACCACGGACCTGGGCCTAGTTAAATTCCCATGCTTGTAGGTAAGAGCGACATGAGGTGAACATGACGTATTCTCTTCACCGTAACTAGCAACATCAGCCTGTTTGAGCTTTACTTCGTCACACAGCCATAGAAACTGGGATGATTTTAAAGGAAAGCTACAACTCTTATTTTTGCTTCGACCGGGAATCGAACCACGGACCACAGCACGGGAAGCTGCCATTAGAGTATTTACAGTAATGCCAACCTCTGGAAAATCTAAGTCAAACCTTCTACGTGTGCGGCAGGTCATCGCTCTGGGTAGGCAACAGTAAGGTCACTAGATAGGAGTTTTAGGTGCCTTCCTTAAAGTACCTGAACCTGCCTCAGTCATTTCTTTAGATAATGATAATAAAGGTGAATATATGTTCTTGGCTATGAAAGCAACTAGATTTGGCTAGCTTCTGTTTCCCGTCAACGAAGTTTTAATGCTTGGAATGTTGTCATCAGTGCTCGCTGCGAGCTTTTGCCTTCAACTGTTTATTAATCAAAGGAAGGTGGAAGCAAGGTCATCGTTCAAGAAAAGTTGCGTGAGTAACATATCGAATGTTAGTTGTAGGGATAGTACCACAAGTAGACATTGTAATTCCAAAGAAATATTCCAGAATATTTTTTTTCTTTTTTCTAGGGCTCTTATCCAGCCGATAGCCGGTTACCCTTTACGTCCTGATGGGACATACATTCGACCATACACTAGACACCAACACACGTACGGGCTCCTCTTATCTTGGGTCAGCAGAACGCGAGGCCCTCCGCGATAACACATACATGAGAGAAAAGGGACAAACAACCATGTCCAAGACGGGACTAGATTTCACAACCTTTCAGACCGATGCTCTGAGTCGGTACACACTCTTAGCTATCTCGGCTATCCAGATTGGCACCTCAGAACATCACTTAATCAACAGTTCCTCTCCTATTACAGGGCTGAATATTTTTATTAATTCAAGTTTGGATAGTTTATTTTCTAATTAATTTTATCCATTTTGAGATCTTATTATCTTCAATGAATGAATTTTACAGATCGCAGACACCCACTATTATGAAGTCGTTTGTTATTAGAAAATCATTAGTTAACATTACCTTTGAAATTAATTAAAATTATTATTGCCGTATTTTATTTTAAAAATAAAAAAACAAGTCATCACGTCATGTGTTGATTCATAAAGCAAAAACATTATGATTCAATAATGATAAGCCCTGACGCACAGAGAACAAGTCGACATTTGCCTTATCCTTTGCCCGGACGAGATTAGGTCAAGTGCCATCTCCTCATTCGTCGGATATATTGTCTACGTGACAATGCGAATTACATCTGATTTTGTGTAAAATATGTCGAATCTTGTCTTTTAGAACATCGCGTACAATTCAAGTGCATTGACAATCGTATCTTATCTCATCGTTCTTCAAGATTAGAGACGACCTTTCTGGAATCTCTTAATCTAAACAAATAATGTTTTTCACTTATTTGCTATCTTTTTGTTGTTAGGGTTTTGTCATACGGAAAATATTCAAATATTCATCGACAGAATAAAACAGGCAGCTTCTATTACAATTGTTTTGCATTGTGTTAACTTATTGTATTAACTACTTAAGAATCTTGAATTGAATTATACAGTGTAGAATACCACGACTTAACATAAAGTGTTGGATGCGCAAAAATAATGGACCAAAGGATACAAATATTTACTAAAAGGATAAAAATGTAAACTCGTTATCTTAAGCAATATTACTTTCCAAAACGCATTGCACGTGCATTACAAGAATGGCATAACTGCTAATATACAATATATCACAGGCGAGGAACCTTTTATCATCTGAAGATTATGAAAGGTAACTTCATTTGAAGAATACTGTATTAAAAAATGGCAATGTGCCATCAAATCCATACTAATTTAGCCTTTTTACAGGGTTAGATAAGCCAAGTGGCCTTATCGCGGTCTGATAACGGCTTTCATCGAGAATCACCGTATTGTTGAGACCATTTGCCATCACCTCTTATCGGAGAAGCCATACATATCGTTGTACATATTATGTGTAGCAAAATGAAAACGCACACGATCAAATACGCCACAGGTTTCCCATCCCCTTGTTTTGTCTGTCTATCTGTCTGTCTGAACTAGGCGTGACAGTCTGCATACGGGCCATAGACTCCCAGCGGCGTCCCGGCCTCAGGTTAAGGGGGTACGTGTGGTTAGCACGAAGTTATCCTCACGCCGCATTCTGGTCTTCTCAACCTCTAAGAAGTCAGTTGTCTCATCGACACGCAGCAACATATCCTGGGCCATTGTAAGGAAAACGCACACTATAATCTTGCCCGACCAGGAATCGAACCCGGGGTCGTGTCATGGAAAGTGAGCATGCTGACCAATGGGCTAAATCGTGAGGGTCCCTGTTTTTTAGTATCTAAACTATATTGATTTATTGATTTTTTGGTGTTTCCGGGCGCGTCAACTGCTTTGGTCATTAGTCCCGTTATTGTAGTGCATGTTTTTTTCGCGGGAGATGGCGGTGATCTTTCCTCGCTGGATGGCGAGATCCGGCGTCGGCTAGTGAGGTTTCCCCCAAACCAGGACTCTCCCACCAGCGGGGCACCGCCCCAACCGGGACAAGCTCTAAGCTCCCGACTGGTCTCCCAGAATATGTGGTAGTGTAGTGCATGTTAGTGTAAGTGTGTGTGTGTAAGTGTGTGTGTAAGTGTGTGTGTAAGTGTGTGTGTGTGTGTGTGTGTGTGTGTGGTAAGAGGAGAGGATAGGACAAGGAAGAGGAACGACAGATCTCGCGCGGTCCGTGGCCCGTGTGGTAGGGTACTGCTCCGGCATTCGCCTGGTGTTGATCGGAGAAACCACGGAAAACTACCGATCCGAGCAGCCGACCGCTAGAATTCTCCTCCAGACAGCGACTGAATTTCATCTAGCTGAAAAGCTACTGTCGAAAATCCTGCCGCCGTGGGGAGTGTGGGAACCTAGGACCTCCCGGTCAGAGGCGCTGCAGTGACATCAGTTGATGCACTGACCTTCCGCTGCCGGTTCTAGACTATAATTTAAACTACTTTTGTCAGTATATTAAATCTTATCTTTCTTCGAACAAAAATCCTCTTATTCATAGGGTTTAGCCGCGACGCGCGACAACCGGTCTTGAACAACCTCGCTCGTATTTCTGCGCCTCGCCTGAGAAGAAATTCTTCGGCGCGCGGTGTGTCTGAGAGCTGCAATCTGCGGATCGTTTTTCTCGTGCGTCGCGTCGTGCAATTTGAGTCGCAAAGCCTCCTTAGCTGTGCAGTTTATCGCCAGTCTGGTATCCAGAAAACGGAATGGAATTTTAATGTAGAAGCCTCTGCTAAGCATCCGTACCACGGCAGAAATGTGTGTCGGGGTGAAGTGAACTAAAACGAATAAAAAGCATGCATTCCATGCATTATTCTAGTGCTTTATAGCCATTAATGCAATATGTTTTAATTTTTCAACTTTATAATTATGATTAGGGAGTGGATTTCTATGATTTTGCATATTTTTCTCCGTTGCTTCAGGGCTATGCTAAGTGAAATTTCTTGATATTTGGTTAGTATTGGATTCTACGTATTCTAAATATGTTAGTGCATATTTGTGCATATTTGACCGATTTTTCCTGTTGGTGTATATTCGTGTAATTATAGGCGCGTATTTTACATATTTCTTAAAATGAAACTTATCTCTAAAACGTTTCTTCTTTTCGTAGAATCTACAAGTTATTTCTGAGCGTTCTTTGATGGGAAGAGCATGTCACCCTTTGCGAATTTTTTTCTTTTCTATAGATGATAAAATATTTGTGCAAATGTAGGATATTTCTTGATATCGAATTTTTTAAACCAGGAAGATGAAATACAACAAGACATACATTGTATTTCACTAAGGTGAATATTTGCTTCAATAATTTCTCCCGCGAAGTAACATAGATTGAAGTGCGTTTGCACAAACATATATTTTTTTCATTCCAATCATAATTCTCCTGAATTGTATCAAGAAAAGTTTTTATATTAAATGAAGTATTGTTAATTTTTATTGCATATTAAAGTGCATATTTCACAATTGTTATATCATAAAAGCATATTTTAATAGCATATTTCAAGATTTTTTTAGGGCATAAAAATCCGTTCCCTAGAGATGATTGAAATGTTTGAGTGGTATTTTATCTCTACCTGAAGGCTTTAAGGTAAAAAAAGCGACTCCGTCTTAAACATGACAGATCTTTCATGTTCGTCACCTAACTTCCGCCATCAACTAATTATATTGCTGATGCACCAAAATAAAAGTAACATGATCATTTTAAGAATGAACTCACTGAAGTTTGTGTTATAGCAAAACATATGTTAAGCGAAAGTTATGTAGACTTTTTATTTTTATTTACAGTTAATATCTTAGGTGTATCATATTCATTACATCCATTCCTAAGTAAAAAATACGTTTTATCCCATATTCATGTAATTTTATGAAGTGCCATGCAAATTTCACATTAATTATATTGCTTAGAGTTTAGAGTTCTCAATGCGAAATTCGGGCCTCCTGCTCGAGGCCGCAGAAAAACATAAAAGAATAATCTATTTAGGAACCAAGAGAAAAATTAAATGACCCACCAAAGAGATAATGAATGTTATTAATGCAGATTTGTGCGATATTCATTTTATTTTATTAATAATAATTATTTCCTAAGCGAGAATTACCTTTCTCGACATATTACAATAAATTAATGTCGCAAGGGGAATGTAAATGAACCGATCCAACAATATTTAACTCCTCCAAAAGCGAGAGAGTCAGCGCCACCCGCGAGCAAAAACAAGAAAGAAATAAGGGGAAATAAAGAAAGAAAAAGAAAGAAAATGGAAGCAGAGAATAGCCTATTAAGGAGCTAAAGAAAGTTTTACGTAACAAGTGAACGAGAGAAAGGCCTCTATGTGAATGTTAATATTGAAATTTTCATGATAATTATCTTTTTATTTAATATATTATGTACCATCGGTAAGCAAGAATGTAGAAAAATGAAACATTTTAGAACGGTTTTATCCTGACAGAAGATGTTTATTTCGTGCTAAGAAAAGTTATCTATTTAACAATCGACGCTATTACAATTTTGCATAACTGATAAACTGAAGAAAGTTTGCTTTATATGCTAATATCGATTCTCTAATTCCTAATTTCATTTTATATCATGTAGCTTTGACTCCCGGTGAATAAGCTGATAAGTCAAAAACCTTAATTTTACGGGGGAGCAAAAAACAACTTTAAACTAATACTATGTTGTTTTTTGCTCTCCTGTAAAATTAAATGTGTATTACTTATCAGCTTCTCGGGATCAGAGATATATAATCCTTAGTTCTCCCTCCTATCCACTCGCTTCTATCCTAAAATTCCCCAGATTCCTTCAGCCGTACATTTCAAAATCGGAAAACAAAATCCTCATCACAATAGACTAAAGCGAAAACTACCGCGACAGTTCTTCCACCCTCCTTGATTATCATGTACCCGATGTGGCTTCTCACATTTAATTCACATGTACTCAATGTATTCATGTCTATAATTTTTCTTAATCAATGTTAACGTAATTCAATGTAACATCACTGTATCGTACTCGGATGCTGAGGGCCTTCGGGCCAAGCAGAAATAAATGAAAAAAAAAAATCCTTAGTGCCGCTGCCGGCAAGAAGTTTCGACGCCGCTCGTCGGGCTTGAGGCGTCGGGCGAGACGCCGGAGCGTCGTGGTTGGCGACACGGCGCCGCGACGCCTGACGGCGCGCCAGGCACGCGGTCCGAGAGAGCGCGCCGGTGAAACTGGTGCACCTGCGGCCCCCGCCCCGCCACGCCCCCTTTTCGTTTTCCTCTGCACTGACCTGCCCCAACTGCAAACACGTGTCTTTTGTTGGATCGTGTGGGGTACATCCATTAGGACGCGAACGGCTGTCTCAAAATGAAACCTTGTGGGATGCCCAAATATAGTACCGGATGTTTTCGAAAGGAAATTGGTTTCAATTCGCTTCAAGATAACGTTTTATGTAGTTTTGTTAGTTTTTTTATGAAATCAAACTGTGTAGCATGAGTTTTTATGATTCAGAATAATCTTACTTCATCTGAACCTCAACACATCTTGTTATGTGTGTCCATTTTATGTAGTAAATATTGTAAATGCCGATTTTTTTAAATTATTCATGTAATTTCTCGTAGTGTTCACAATTTTTTGATTGACAATTTGACAGGGTACGTGAGGTAAAACATTATAAATGTTTTTCTATTTCTGTTTTTGTACAATATAACTATATTTTACTGTAATATATCAAAATTTTACTTGTAATTAAACTATCATCAAAGAGTACTTTTTGTAGGTTTGTTTAGTGTTAGACAATTCGTAGGTTTGGGGGCAAGGTTCAATCTCTCTTCTAAATCCTCGGATTTTAAAATACTTCAAATTCATGAAATATTTCCCCTTTTCAGTATTTTTCTAAAAGAAGTTGTCTTTAAAAGTATTTGTCTAAAAGAAGTTATTTTAAATAGATTTGATTCAAAGGAACAGCATCAGAGAAACTCAGTCTCGCTAATCTGAAAAACTTTGGTAGAACAAAACTGGAAATATTGCCTACTCGCAAATATGCAGACATTTACATACAATGTTCTGAAGATCATGAATTTCCCACATGTGTATGCTGGTGTCAACGCATTCTTGATCTTCCTCTCTCGTGAATAAAATGCGTCTTTCCATTAGCATTTCACGACATGGTCTTTGAAGATTTTCCCATTATCGTTGACTCTTGATGAAGCACATTCTTCATATATCTTCGCCCTTTTACAATCCTTGGAAAGAACAACATTGTTCAGTGGTGTCGTCAAGTTTACGATCATCAGTATTAGTCACTCTTGATGTCGGAGGCATTGAAAGAACATGAACCAAACCTTATTCTCTGCATTCCTTCATTTTAAATTGTTTAATATATCATGTGTTGTATTACAAAATAATCCTAAAAAAACACATTTTCAACCAAAATTCAATAAGGAATGTACGTGTATCCTCACTGAGGGCTGTCGTCAAAAAACCAGAAAAGCAAATTATACTTAGACACTTCCGGATTCGTGTTTCTGTACTGGAACTGTCACTGACTTGTTTTGTTAATTTGAAGGAGGACTCAAAACACATTGATTTGTAATATAACTTCTGAAATTATTTATGAAATTGTAATACCAACATTTTGTTTATTTTGCGGTATATTAACTTCCTTTTATGTATGAACTGTTTTTTACTCATTTCCCTTTATGAAAACTGTTCATTCTTATGACTAAGACGCTCACGTTATTCATGCACGCATTCATTATATGACTTAAACAATTTTGTGAATCTCTTCCTCCAAATTCAATGATTATATTTCATGTAATGACATCTGGAAAAATAGAGTTGTCCAAAAATAGAGAATATCAATATTTCTATGGTGAGTGCGAAAAAAGAGTTAGTCATTGCATCTATTTTAAAAAATTTCCCTCTGACCAAAACCCTTTCTTCATTCGGTACCAAATCAGCGCACCAGCCGATTCGGTGGCCGAGATCGCTAAGGCAGTAGCGACTCGGACCGAAGGGTCGCGGGTTCGAGTTCCGCCTCGGGAATGGTCGTCGGACATAGTTACCATACCGTTAAGTCCAATAGTGTTCGCTAATGACCACGACCTTAAATAATAAATTTGCGCGACAAAAACGCACTACAAAAAAATAACAAAATTGCCTTAATTCGGCCTTAAATAACAAAAAATTAAAAATTAAAAATTAAAGAAAATAAAAAACAAAAAGCAGTGCAACCGAGGTTGCGTGGCGTGGCGTGGCGTGGCGTGGCGTGGCGTGGCGTAGCGTGGCGCGGCGCGGCGCGGTGTGGCGTGGGGAGGTTTCGCGGAGAGTGGCGCGTGCTTCCTTATTGCGACAGGGAAAGCGGCGCGCCCTGCCGCGCAAACGAGATCCAGTGGCCGCCGCCGCCGCCATCCCCTCCGCCTACTACTTCCGGCGGCGGTTGGGGACACCTCCGAGGTTACGTCAACGCCGCACCGCGCCGCGCCGCGCCGCCCGACACGCGGATATCGGCCGACATCTGGCGACCGGAAGAGATCGAATACGAATACTTGAGAGGTGGATTGGTTGATTGAGTTTTTCGTGTTTCCGGGCGCGTCAACTGCTTCGGTCATTAGTCCCGTTAGTGTAGTGCATGCTTTTCTCGGGAGATGGCGGTGATCTTCCCCCGCGGAATGGCGAGATCCGGCAACGACCTACCGTCGGCTAGCGGGTTTTTCCCCTAACTAGGTCTCTCCCACCAGCAGGGCACCGCCCCAGCCGGGACAAGTTCGAAGCTCCAGACCGGTCTCCTGGAATATGTGGTAGTGTAGTGCATGTTAGTGTAAGTGTGTGTGTAACTGGAGAGGATACGACAAGGAAGAGGAAGGAAAGATCGCGCGAGGTCCGTAGCCCGTTTGTTAGGGTACTGCTCCGGCATTCGCCTGGTGTTGATCGGTGAAACCACGGAACACTACCGATCAGAACAGCCAACCGCTAGAATTCTCCTCCAGACAGCGACTGAATTCGACCTAGCTGAAAAGCTAGTGCCGAAAATCCTGCTGCCGTCAGGACTCGAACCTAGGACTTCCCAGTCAGAGGTTGAGAGATGGACCGGAGGGGGGTTTATATCGCATGTGGTTCTGTTTTGTGTGTGACGGCGAGGAAAGGACTGGCTATTGGAAGGTTTACTGTCTGACGGAAGTGTAGGTCCGGTGTACATGTGTTTTTCTGTTGATTTTTTTTAGGATTTTCCTCGCAAAAAAACGTTTAGTTGTTGGACGTTTTCTAACCATAATTTTATTCCATGGACATAGTTTGATAGTATAGTCTCAGAATAACTGAGGGCTCGACCTTCGTCTCAAGTAGCAGTTGGACAATGACGCATGAGTGAGAGTATCTGTCAAACTGAAATATTGACTTCTCATCTCTTCCAAAGCCTTTCTTTTGGATGATGTAATCGATCTCATGTGTTATATTCGTGATGTGTGTTGCCTATACGTGTTTGTGCATCTGATTTGTTCAAAAGGCAACATCTCCTTCAGCGGTCATGTTCATGTGATTGTTTGTGATTGGTCATGTTCTGATGTTTCAAGATTATCGTTCAATTAAATACAAAAATGCAAAACCTAGTTAAAAATACAATAACCGTTGAAATCAATGATCACCATAGTGTACGACAAGGGTTTCCCCATGGACTCTTGAAACTCGATTTTAAGAAATGTGTCGTATGTATTTAGTCACTCATTAGATTAAGACCAATCAAACGATACGTCACCTAAAAATCTGTCAAACCCATCAAACTATTGAGTGGAAGGAATACTTTCGAAACGTGTTATCCTCTGTTTCATTTGTTCACTGGATGAACCAAATAATTCGTTCAGTTTCACATACTGCATTGAAAGACAAGAGTAAAACTTGTCTTTACGCGCGAATTCTCATCTTCCTTCCATCCACTTTCGGAATTTGTCCATAACAAATAGACGTGCAAAACAAAAATGACTTGAAGTAGAAGTGTGTGAAATGTGTATATTATTGCTTATTGAGTTAATATGTATTAAGTAGTGAAGTTGTTTAAAAAGAGTCTAACTTAATATTCCATCGGAATTAAGACACCTGTTAGAAGAAGTATCAGTTTTGGTAAATATTTCATTGACAACGTGTAGCAAATAAAATACAGTAGATCATATTTTGAAACTGATTTGAATACATGTTTGTGATTCATACATCATTCGCAGAGGTACGGTTGTACAGAATTTGTAAACAGTATTAAGGTATAAATTAATAGCTAATTCTACTAGGTACGTTCCAATTTCCTCCAAATTTAATTTTACATTAAAAATTTTAAAAGCATGTTCCTACTCATTTACAACTTCAGCGAACCTGACTTCTGAAGGTTTTACTTCTTTAGCTCTTGTCCATTAATTCTCAAATTCCGCCCGGAGCACATCCAGCCTCCGTTTCTTGATCTTGGAGATGAGTCCGGTTGTGCCGTTTAAATTAACTCATCCGCTACGACATTCTGCGTGCCATTGGGCGGCCAGCCTCATCCTGTGCACCTTTCCTGCCGCCTGACCGCTACGCATGACTCGTGCTGCCCGAGCACCGTTCCACGCAGTGGTGGCGCTAAAAGGGGATCTGCGGGCTCGCGACGTACTAAAAGGAAAGCTTGTTTCCGGGCGGTTATCTCCTCTACGTATAATACGTTAAGAAAATATAATACACGGGCGAGTTTTACTGTTTGTTTTGTATCATTAACCATACACTGCGATTTATTCAGAACTGCCTCTGACAGGTCGCTGTTACAGTGCTATCCAATCGGGAGCTTATACTTCACTATAGTGACGTCTATGGTCAGTTCAACCTTCCGATTGAATGACACCGTAGCAGTTGATTTACGTCAGAGGCAGTTTTAAATAAATCCAAGTCTAGACAGAAAAACCCGTGTGTGTTTTGTGTTTGAGTGTGTAAGTGCTACTCCTGTAGACTTCTACCCCTCTCCAGTTCTGCATCAAATAGATTCATTACGTAAAAAATTAAAGCTCCCAAATTATGATGTAAGGAAAAGTGTAAAACTCAAACTGAAACACTTTCCACTGCATTACAAACATCGCACATAACTCGGAAACAATGCGTCGAAGATCATTAAAATAAAGTTTTCGAGTTCCTTAAGGGACTCAAGTTATCTTTCTTAACGAGTTACCTACAAAATCAGACAATTTGGACTTTGATTTTACATTTTTGAAAGATAACCTCACTCCATAGCATGAGTTAGCAGAAACATTCAAGTTAATTCAAGTTCAAATTTTCAAACTCAAGTTCAAAAGTCAAAATTTTAGCATAAATGGATTTTGAAAACTCAATATTGACTTGAGTTACGTAAAAATTATAAAAACTCGAGTGACAAAATAAACGCGACTATTCGAGTGTTGAATCTCCAAATCCTTCTCGAGATCAGAGTTACCAGCATTAAAATATTCCATCTCCCATTTCGTTTTGTTTTCTTTCCCATTAATTTCCGGTGATTTGAAGAGCGCCCTGACGGCTTTATCCCCGCCCCCCCGTCTCCGCGTCCGGCGCGGCTCGTGCTGCCCACGCACCGTTACACGAGTGGCTTCCTGGCGCTCGCCACAGCGCCCCGCCCCCACCGGAAGTGCAAATGAATACGCCCGGCTGATGGCCCGCTCGGTGGGAAGAAACTGTTACGGGAGCGCGAACCGGTCTATCGCGTGCCGCCACACATGTACCACTCCGCGGAATTAGTGATGGCAAATTGTATCAAAACATCGATACGCCGATGTTTCGATACATCGCTAAAGAGTTTTCGATGTCGATTCGATGTTGATTCGATTTCTATGTCGAAGAGGTTTCGATTTCGTACGAAAAAACATCGATGTTTTTAAACATGGATGTTTTAATTATAGACTTGATATTTTTCTATCCAATTCTAATTACAGTGCGTAAATGGGATATATTTTATTGTTTGGTTATCAGCATGTAAGTAGTATGTTAATAAAAATTATTATCGAATTAAAGATTAAAATTAACAATAAAGATCATCGTGTTTCGTTACTTTACCCTTTCCATTCATACACCATCGAAGTAAAACCACCTAAAATTCCCTTCAGAGAGGCGAAATGTGTAGCGTGAGAGAGACGATGACGCAAAACAACTATATTTCTGTGAATTGCTGCTACTCTACAACGTGCCTAAACCTCTTTATTAAAAAACTTAAAAAAATTAAAAATTAAGAAAACATAGATGATTTTGCAACAAAATATCCATCTGAAGAAAACATCGAAAGCAAAGTATCGATGGTAATATATGGATGTTTCTGGTGGAAAACTTTGATGTTTTTTTTTGCCATCCTTACGCGGAATACGTTCGCCTGTGGTGAATGAGTGAATTAGAGTGAATGTGAATGTGAATTAGAGTGATGGATGAGTTTTTAAGATAATATTTTTCTAAATAAAATAATATTGAGTGTACCGGTTCGTTGGTATATTGCACGTGAAGACCTCCTACAACAGTGTCTTGGCACTTCAAAAAAATTGTTACTTGTTTATTTCATATTCATTTAAATTTAAGTTTCAGAATATTTGGAAAGGTTTCATTTAGGTATTACTGTAAAGAAAGTTTCGATTTTATCTGACAAGGAAATTTTTGAAAGGAAACAGGGCATTCTGGGAACATTGACCATTTCAGACACTTCATTTCTCTTGCACCAACTGAGCCACATGCGTGTAGGATTCGCGTGTTCGTGCATAGATGCCATCGCTTTTCATCATTCGCCATTGTCCAGATGCAAGGATTTATTTTTCCTCATTGCTGGGAGATTATGATTAGGCAATACTTTCTCGTACGCCGCTTCTGAACACTGTTTGTACGACTTCTATTCCAATGTCGTCGCCCTTTCATGCCTTAGAAACGCCAGTCTTGCGTGAACGTCCGTCCTCCTGCATCATCGTTCCTCATTCATTAACAGGCAATTATGTCTTCTTTCACGCGATGAAGCCCTGGGAACTTCGAGGTCGCCACCTCACTGTTTTTGTTCTCTTGACGGGAAGCAACTTGAAAGTTTTTGCGGTGAATGGAGTGTGCTTGATGTAACATCTGCGACACTCGATACAGGAAATTCACGACTTGTCTAAGATTTCGCGGCGTCTATCGGAAGACAACCGCAAACCTCAAACCGCAAACATCAATTAATCTATTTGCATAACAAAATTAACACGATAGTGTTGCTGACGTCGCACTTAAAGCGAACGCAACTGGAAAATAATGTAAAAAGCTGTGCTTCTTAGTGGGCGGGTCTGTTTAAAGAGTTGTATGGAACAGAAGTGTTTGTTGAACCTGTAATAATGAGTTCTTTCGACGTAAATATAAATACGCTAAATTATTGAAAAGCATCTTTTACTTATCCTTGAAAAATAAAGAAACGTTTTCCTTGTTATATTTTCTATTAATTTCCAATGATTTAATTCGATCAGCAATCAAAATATCTAAATTGTTTATATAAGATGGCGGTAACCAGATCTAAGTGAAACGTCAGGAATCAGAATCTTTCTGTAAGATGTGAAAATATTCGAAATTCTTAACACGTCGTCAATTTCTCTACAGTGCCCGTTAATTATTTAATAACTTATTACTGTCGGTATGCATATTGCCTAACTGCAAGAATGTTAAAAAAATTATGACTATTTCACTCGTGAACTTTACACCAATAGCGTTTCACAATATTCCTAAATCAGGGTGAAGTATCCAAAAAAAGTTTTCTATCCGATGTTTTTGTTCCTTACCATTTCCCTTCCTGCCAATCATAAGCTGCAATACTTCAGTAATAGGAGACGGCGTGCCCTGAAAGCCCAAGTTCATCATTGGTAGTTACATTGCTCGTTCTGAAATTCCGGTGGACATAATTTAATTCGTGAAATAGTCTCATTAAATGCCACTCTTGCATTAGAAATTTCCGTATGGATTCCTTTCTCGCTTGCAATTACGGAATTTATCGGAAGTTTCCATTGCCATCGTGATTATTTCTATGACAATACTTTACCTCGATTTAGAGAAAATCTCACGTATAGGTATCCTTCCAACGCCATAAAAAACTCGAAAATCTCAAATAAACTTTTAGTCCTACTTTCAAAGAATACTGAATGCAAAAGACACAATGTTTAGACAAAATTCCTGGATGAACACATTTTCTCGTCAGAGATCTCTGTGAGCTAGCCTAAAACTCTGAAAGAAGAAGCCAGGAGTGAAATTAAATGTGAGTTTGTGTTGTTTGTTTTGAGGTTACGAATGTCATCCTGTGTGTGAGTTTCCGCACTTTACGCTGAGCATACTGAAAGTGACGGGATAAAACACGCATTAAGGCAGTAGCGTGTCATGGCAGGCAAGCAGAAGCTTCAGGAAGTCATGTGACGGAAACGCTAACGCTATGCTTTGCAGGAGATAATTCTCAAAATTTACACGAACCAAACCTTTTGTATTGAATGAAATACTTCCGTACGCTGTATAAATGAACAATTGAAAATGCAATGAAAATAACGTTTCAAAATAATGTGCTTAGAAACAGTTATTTCGTGTTCATATGGATAAATGAATACATGTGGAAATATAAACAAAAGAATCTACTTTGAATGCTGTTTGGGGGAAGCATTTTGTGTTTATTTCAGAATAATTAATACTTTAATGAATACAAAGTTAATGCTTATACCAGGTTCAGATAAAATTGTTGATTAGTAAATTGTTTGTTTATGACAAGAATTTAAATAGATCCAAAAATGCTCGCATAGTTTCTGTTACTTATTTAAAATTCATCGTTCACAAAGATAACTGATGAGAAATATTGTTAAATGCTAAATAAGCATGAAGAAGTGATGTCACAAAACTAGTTGGAGAAAGCTATGTTATTCATTTCTCACATCCTATAGTTTTGATCTTTTTACTACAGTATTTCGGGTCATCAGAAGAATGATTATTATTTTCCAATTTTAAACTACATCTGAGAAAAATAAAAATGGGTTTAATATTACTATAACCCCATTGCACCATTACCACAAAAAGAGATTACTTAGAATGCTGAAAACATGAAAAAATGAAGGAAATCCATTTATCCATATACTCGTACATAGCTAATCAGGAATGGACACGGCATATTTGCAGCTGTTCCTACTAAGTCGGTCCTACCGCCAAAAACCAATCCTTCTCGGTTGGCCTGGCGACTTAGCCCCTCGCCCGGTGTTTGTCTTCCCACTTGGCCCAGCCGGCCATCGCGCCGCCGCCTCTCGGAAAGGTTTCTTCACCTCCGCTGACCGTTACCGAAGGTCCCGCCGCCCCCGCCGCGGCGACTCCGCGTATTGAGGACGGTCATTACCATTATGACTGGCCAAGTCGCTCCTCCCTTGCGGGAACGCGACGTGACGCCGCCGGCTGTGGTTTGTCAGAGGGAGCGCGGAGTAACCCGCCCGCCCGCCCGTCAGCCCGCCCGTCAGCCCGCCCGTCAGCCCGCCCGTCAGCCCGCCCGTCAGCCCGCCCGTCAGCCCGCCCGTCAGCCCGCCCGTCAGCCCGCCCGTCAGCCCGCCCGTCAGCCCGCCCGTCAGCCCGCCCGTCAGCCCGCCCGTCCGTCAGCCCTCCCGTCAGTCCCGCCCGTCAGCCCACCGTCACCGTCAGTCCGCCCGTCAGTCCGCCCGTCAGTCCGCCCGTCAGTCCGCCCGTCAGTCCGCCCGTCAGTCCGCCCGTCAGTCCGCCCGTCAGTCCGCCCGTCACTCGTCAGTCCGCCCGCCCGCCCGCCAGCCTGACCCGCCCGTCAGCCACCCGCCCGTCAGCCCACCAGCCCGTCAGCCCACCCGCCCGTCAGCCCACCCCACCGTCAGCCGACCGCCCGTCACCGACGCCCGTCATCCGACCTCGCCAGTCATCCGTGACCCGCCAGTCAGCTGACCCGCCAGTCAGCGACCGTCAGCGACCCAGTCAGCCGACCTGCCAGTCAGCCGACCCGCCAGTCAGCCGACCCCCGTCAGCCGACCCGCCCGTCAACCGACCCGCCCGTCACCGACCGTCACCCGACCCGCCCGTCAGCCGACCCGCCCGTCACCGACCCTCCCGTCAACCGACCCTCCCGTCAACCGACCCGCCCATCAGCCGCTCAACAATTCCCTGTGCCTCTCATTTCTCCTCTCATTTCTCTGTCGATAACACACTTGTTACGATTTATCTTCACCTATCGAATATCAATAAAATGGCGGCAATTCAGTTCGTTTACCTGTTACCATTGTTTGAAACCCATTGTCGTCGTCGTCTTTTTTCCCCTTTCCTTTCTTCACTTGAATTAATTCTGTGTCTGGCATTGCTTACTAGCCTCTACTGGCATCGTCATGTAGGAATCTGAATAACACCTCAGTAGCCAGTAATCATTTGCCACTGACAATCAACCAATTACTAGCTCTCGCTTACCGTTCGCCGGACTCGAAATTTAATAGTCTACCATAACGATAGTCGCACACAAACGAAAATAACACAAAATACAACCGCTCTTGCAACATCAAATACGAACTGAACATTCTTACAAAGCGTATCTCACCTCTTCATTCCGTACATTCGTCTGTAGGTATGTGAAATAGTGATGTGTGATACTTATTAAATGCACCAAATGAACGGTTCAATGCGTAATGAAGCAGGAAGAACTCTGGTATTCCACGACAGAAGTTGTAAATTAGGAGTAAACACCACAACATACCATTGTTAATGCAGATCAGCAATACAACTCTGGAATTGCAGTATTACATGTCAGATACCGTTAATAGGCAATTATTACAAAATTGTAATCTATTATGTATGCATAATATTACAAATTACTACAAAATATAATTATCTCCACACCTTAAGCTACGCGGTTGTAATCACATAGTTCGCCCTTTAGACTCGAATGTAACGAAACCATCTCCCGAAATTACGCACCTTCACCCCGGAATCGTGCGGCTTGCGAAACGCAATAATAACAACTCGCGTCGCCCAAATTACCTCTCCGTGTGCCTCTTACGCGCCCAAACCGAGCGGAAAGCCGAAAACAGTTAGGCGCAGGCCGCCAAAGCGAGTCGGGAGCCGGTGGCCGACCGGCCCACCAATTTCGACGGCCGCTCCGATCCCGCAAGGTCGGCCTCGGCCCGGGCCAGCCGCGGGAGGCGCCGCGACGCCTCGCCGCCGCGACGCCGCTCTCCCAGGCCGCACGGGCGCCCAGGAATGCGGCCCGGCCGACGCGACGGCCGCGTCAATTACACAGGGACGCTCCGCGCCCGAAGAACCGCTCCCAAGATCTGAGGAATGGAACTGGATGTACGCGGGGCACACGAATAGTCGCCGATCCGGTGGACGAGATCGCTAAGGCTGTTGTGTCGTAGCGATCACGGTCCGAAGGATCGCGGGTTTGAGTCCCGCCTCGGGCATGGTTATATTTGGGTTCGTCCTTTCGCCAGTTATCATCACCATATCGTTTCATCTTCACAGTTACTGTAACGTTAACTCTAATAAACTAGATGTTGGTGCGACCTTAAATAACAAGAATTGTGATGTGTTAAATAAAAGAAAATCTAAAATGGCACAGAGTTCTTGAATATAAATTTGAATTACTTAGTACCTGCAGATAAAAATACGAGTATTTTGGAAATTTTCCAGTCATATTTAATTATGCATACGACAAACATATGATTTTAATTAAATTTTTTCAATGGATTTGAGAACAATATGGAAATTCATAACTCAAATTACATGCTAATTACAAAGAAATGTGTGTTCCTCTTGAAATTCTTGTTTAACCCTGTATTGAAAATGTATATGTTACACACATACAACTGTATATATTCTCGAGTTTCGACTATTAAAGCCAAGATTTTATAGATTTCAAGTAAAATAATAAATACTTATTTCTAACCCAAAAGTTACTAAGCCTTTCCATGTCTTGTTTTGTTGTGCTTTTATCTTCCGTAACAATACTCTTTTATCTTCGCAACTACAAAGCGTACCAATATTGACGATAAAAGATTAATACGGTCGTGTAAGATATATTTAGAAATGCATTATTTTAAACCTTTGAATTTTGCAAATTGTCGTGGGAATCGAATTAAAAACACTCGTAATGAAGTGATTATTTCATATGTATTTCTCTTATCACGCCAGCGGCTGCATATCTTGGACACAATTTAGGTCAAAATTACTCATTTTCGTGTTTTAGTGCGTTTGTTTCTCATCGTTGATGAGTCTGTGTTGAAACCACAGACTGGCTATGGTTCGTATAAAATACTTTGCTTGTGGTTGTTTGCTTTCAGAAGTAGACATCCATGAACCAGAATCATAAAATGAACCCATTGGTTATGACTTTCGAAAACATTTTAAGCAATTTTTTTGCTAAAAACAACATAGTTTATATGCTCCAAGAAAAGGAGCTTGTATATTCACATTATCCCTTTGTTACTAGTAAAAATCATTTATTTCTAGTACTCTTAATACTGTTGCTCGCTTTCATTTCGTGAGAAAACTGCTACATAAATAATATTTTCCTTGTATTAAATTAAGTCAGAAAATTCTTCTTGAGGTACAGGAGAATGTACCTCGGAAATTACCTAGTAATATCTACCCCGTGAGTTAGTGGATGGATGAAGCTCCGAATAGAAATTTGAGAAAAGGAGAGCATTTGTTTAAACACAAAAATTAGTGCCCGGAATGAGAAATAATAATATATGAAAATTTTATATATTTATGTGCATGTATACATTATAAAAGTACATTTTAACAGTTCTATTGTTCAATCTTTAATTGTTCATTTCAATGAAAAGGAATTTTGAGTAGAGTAACAAAAAATTGAATTGTTACCATTTGAAAAGTGTACGACACATTTTTATTTCACTACTTTCATGTCCATGTCATTTTTTTCGCCCTTACGTCAGTTTTGTCCTTCAATTTTTCTTTCTTTCTTTCGTTTGTGCATCACATCAGTTGTTCCATTTTCTTAACGGGTTTCTCGTTCTTGAAAATCGAGGAGCACAGTTTTCTTCACTTTTGATGAGTAGAAGTCAATTGTAGGGTAGCTACGGTTCGCTCTGAGAGAAACGGCGAGCTACTAATATCAGCTCCCTGCGAATTGTAGATCCTTACCTACCCCACTCCTTTTGAAATGCCCACAACTTTTTTGCTGTATTGTTCCATCCCATCTACTGAGAAAGTTTGACTGAGACCTTTAATATCGTTTTCTTTAAGACAGTACTTCACACTCCGTTCACGTCCGCTGCAACTTCAATAGTCGATTGACGAGCAGTCCGAGGCAACGTTCGGAAAGCTGCCTCCTGCCGCAGACGCTGAAGTCTCAAGGGCCCTGTTTTGGGATGGAGCGTGTTGTCGTTTCTTGTGCCATTCCATTTCCAGACGAATTAAGCGTAATGCTGGTCGTTGTTATGCGCGGGGCATCTCTTCTGCTCCTAAAAGAGAACGATAATTACGTTTTTAGCAAGCAAGTCCTGAGTTTTACTGTCACTGCTCGTTCATCTGCACAGAATGGCTCGACATTTCTCCCAATTACCCGGGCCTTGTTTGCTGCTGCAACTGTCGTATTTCAGTGTGTGATGCATGGTCATCCCAATGTTTCCGCGTGCTAGCTGCATGTGAATTCGGATGTATTGAGTAATGAATGGATTTTATCCTAATGTTAGGAATCCCATACATCACGAAGTTATGTGTGTACATGCTCAATGGTGCTTACTGGCAATAAACTTTGAAGAATATGAACGAGGAAAATGTAAATGTGAACATAAAATCGTAAATACAGAATTTCCTTTAGTTCTCTTTCACCTCTTGCCTTTGCACCTAACGTTTCCTGAAGATAGAGATCGAACTTTCCCTGTTCGGTACTTTTCCTCTTAAGCTTGGGCCTTGAACGTTGATCTATTTTAAGGAAATACCGTAATACCTTCAGTGGAACCTATTTGTATACATAACAGACTCTATTATGTTATATTTTTTTCCCTTTTGGTTTTTGTAATAAATATAAAAACGAGTATTTAACTGAAACACTTCTTACTTCGAAGCTGTATTGAAGCACATTTAAGCTTCGTCACTGCGAAGTATTCATATTAGTAATGTTGATTTCTTTCGTCTTACACACCAGAAAAAAAACGTGTATCAATACAACAGTATTTTATTAGCACACTTCATCCAGAAAAGTACACGTTTACTATTCTCCCTTCAACAAAAATATAAGATAACATCCGATAGCATTGGGAGGAAATACTTTAAGTCGTACACTTGGCTGTCTTTTTGCGGAAGCACCTTTATTAACCAAAACCAAACAAATTAAATATATTCCGTCAACACCGCACGTTCTGCTGCAATAATCGCAATATTCTATGCAGCATAAATTGCTCCTCATTGAAAACCAGAGAAATATACGTGTTGGAAACTCTCTGTTAGCGAGTTTCATTGAAAGTAAAAATCCTTGGCGGCCTGGTGGTGAAGCAACTTGGCAATCCGCGTGTTTCCGAAGAAAAGGGAGCCGAAGACGAGTGGCTCGCATTACGCTCCGGAGGGCGTGAAATACCATCCGCGTGGTCCGCGAGCGAATGAACACCGCCCTCCCCGGCGACAGAGGGGAACGGCGGCTGGGGCGCGCGCGGCCGGACGTGACTTTCGTTGGCGTGTCTCGCGTGCGCTGGCGGCAGTGCCGGGGCTCTTGGAATCGAACCCTGGACGGCGTCGGAGAAAGCCCGACCCAATGAGCTACCAGCCCACTTCCCGCTCGCGCCACTCCGCGACTGTCTTTTGTCGCGCCGCCACGTGCTTCTCCGCGGACGGACAGTGTTGCCAACGGGGCATTGGAATTGTTTGGTACTACTCGCGCAACTTTTCTTGAACGATGACCTTACTTCCCCCTTCCTTGAGAAATAAACAGTTGAAGACCAAAGCCCGCATCGAGCACTGATAACAATATTCCAAACATTAAAATTTAGTTGGCGCGAAACAGAAGCTAGCTAGTTGCTTTCATAGTCGAGAACTTATGTTCAACTTTATTACCATTATCTAAAGAAATGTCTGAGGCAGGTCCAGCACATTCAAGGGAGGCACCTAAAACTCCTATCTACTGTCCCTGCTGTTGCCTACCCAGAGCGATGACCTGCCCGCACATGTAGCAGGTTTAACTATGATTTTCCAGAGGTTGTCATTACTGTAAATACTCTAGTGGCTGTCTTTGTAACTAATACCCCCACTCCGCCCGCATTTCTTCAATCCACCGTTCAAGAAAAGTTGCGCGCGGTACAGTTACGTATGCCTGTGGTTGGGGACACGGAATTGTTACTACGTTGTGAAAGATGGTTTTCGACCGATATGGTTGTAAGTTTTAGTACAATTCGAAATTACTTTTCAGGTTTTTCCCTTGTTTGCGGGGAAGAGGAACCACAAATCATGTTTACGGTACTTTTGTGGTCACACGTATTCCTATTTAGATGCACCAATCATGTTGTTTCTCCTTTTTTGTGATAATTAAGCAATCTTAGCGAGCAAAACAGCCATAGACATTGTAGGAAAAAACAGAAAAAAAAATATAAAATTATTAAGCACTTTTGTAGTTCATTACAAATGCTAATATTCCAACCATCTATTACATGCAATTTCCAATTTCAAAATATATGCATGGGGGCTCATATTTCAGTCGAAATAGATGTTGCGTAAGGAAAATACTTTTGAAAAACATCCAAATTCACAAAGAGGTTGCTTTATTTATTCGTGTAGTGCATGTAGAGAGATATTTAGTATGATACGGAATCGTTTTATGTATTCTTTCAGTGTCAACTCATGGCAATCGTGAGAGATTAACTTTAAGCTCTAGCTACAGTAATGAATTTAGTGTAACACTTATTTTGTAAGGGCTTATATTAGTTATTGTGCTCAATCAAAAGACAATGCGTTGGAAACTAATTCAATGATCAACCGTAACGAGTGATTAAAACTGTACATTATTAGGAGGCCTGTTTTTCTTCCTTTTATGCGGAGACAAACATGAAATGAAAGAATTCGATTTTTTTTATGCAATGCGTATACGTAAAGAACACTTCCTTAAGTTAACCAGTCACACAGTGGCCTAATGAAATAACTTAATGCGTGAGTAGCCATCAATAAAATGTACAGTTATAAGGAAAGAAGCAACGGCGAGGATGAGGGAAATTGGAAACCATTTGGACAGACCGTACTTCCAGATGTGTCCAAACGGTTGTGATAATACAGATAAGGGAACGGAGGGACACGTGTGCAGAACTGACACTTGTCCATACGACAGGGAACATGACGTCAGAACCACAGGACGGAAAAGAAACAGCTGACTGGGCTAATGTAACCATTCATTCCGATGATACGGTAAACGGTGCATTGGAGGAAACCGGAGAGCAGTGATAACTATGATGCAATATCGATTAACTAACACGAGCTACCGGACACGCAGAAAAATCAGAGAGACATAGACGCGAATGAGGATGACATCGTGATGCAGTGAACTTCGAGGTTCACAGAGATGACAGTAGGCGACACGGCGTCAGCGTCTCGTCAAAGGATGTTTTCGCTTTCAGCCCCCGGCCACTTTAAGAAGCGGCGTACCACAAGGACGCGTTCAGTGCGTGCACTGGGCGTAAGCATCCTCCGGCGATGACCGAGAGCGCAGTGTCATGCAGCCGAAGCAGCAGCAGCAGCAGCAGCAGCAGCAGCAGCAGAGGAGCCCTCACTTTCTTCTCCCGCGCCGGCTGAGTTTAGCTCAGAGAGTTTGAAGCCCGACGGTGGCAGATAGGTCGAATACAGCCGCTGTCTGGAGGAGAATTCTAGCAGCCGGCTGCTCTAAACGATAGTTTTCCTTGGGTTCTCCGATTGATACTAGGCGAATGCTGGAACAGTATCCTAAAAAAGGAATCTTTCCTTCCTCTTCCTTGCCTTATCCTCATCGTTTGCATACACATACGTGCATGCATTACTCTACCACACATGGTGGGAGACCAGTAGGAAGCTTATAGCTTGTCCCAGCTGCAGCGATGCCCCACTGGGGAGATATCTGGAGAGGGAAATACATCCCAAGCAGCCTTGAATATTGGCGTCGAATCTTAGTAAAGGGGAGAAACACTGCCAGCCCACGCGATAAAACATTCGGTACACTAACGTAATTAATGACCGTAGCAGTTGACGCACCCGGAAACATCAATAAATCAATCAAGAAGCGGCGTACCGCAAGGGCGCATTCTGTGCGTGAGCTGTACGTAAACATCCTTCTGCAAAGACCGAGAACCCATGTCATGCAGCCGAAGCAGCAGAGGCCCTCACTTTCGTCTCCGGCGATGACACGGCCCCGTGACGTCACGGCCCGGAGAAACCGCCAGCCACGCCCTCAGGGCACCGGGCGCTCGCTCCTTCGCTCGTTCTGCGCATTGTCTCAGGCAGACCTCGTTTCTTGCGGGACGACGCCCGCTGTGGCCGGATTTCGGAACCTTTTGTGGTGATTCGGTCGCACGTACAAGGCTGCATGATATCCGGTTTCTAAAGGTCTGAGTTGCCACAAGTTGAACTAAGTTGAGCGAAGTAAAGAATTCGGGTATAAATGCTAATACCGAAACTCGAGATGTAATCAAAAATACTTTGCAATTAAGGAGTTTAAATTGGATTCATAAAAAGATGCTAACTGCCGACCCATCTAACAGTTCAAGGTTTTCCGAGTTGACTTGAATTAGTAATGGATAAGAGAAATCATGAACCAAAAATAATAATATTACCAAAGCAAATTTTTAGAGTTATAGTCGTTTTCACCAGAGCTCAACCGAATATTAAAGTCTTTTGCCAAGTCCCTTTAATACGAATATGTATACAATACCAGTAGCTATTATTCCATTTTGAACACTTCTCGTCAAAATCACTATTGTATTTGTAAGGTCATAGCAAATTTCCCTTTTTCACAATACAATTAATACATAATTACAATCGCAATACGTACATGTAAAGTTTGCAATAGCGACATGTTTTTAAAACAAGAGTACGAAACTTTATTCAAATTATTGCATGTCTTACTTCCAGCCCGTGTTATCACTTTGAACTGGATACAATGTTTGTTATAGCACGTATCAACTACTTGACTGTCTGAGAGAAGCTGCATCCTAGGCACCGGTGCTGTCAGCCAAGTAGTTGCTGTCACCGACCGCGAAAGCCAGTCCACACGTATTGCCCAAGGAATTAATATAAAAAATGCAGTTGCACAGCGATTAATTAACTTTAAAAATACCTATGTTGCTATTTTTTAAAATATCATTATTCTTGTTCCAAGACGTAATAGTATATATTACATTTTCTTGCAAATATTATTTTGTAATAAAACAAGTGCGACTTTCATTACTTTATCTTGTACTTAAATATATTTTAAAAGTTACAAGTCAAAGTTAATGAAAGTAATTATATTTATTTAATCATTGTTGTTTATCATTCATTCATTTAATCATTTTTGTTCCAGTTATTTACATACTACTGATATTATTATCATTGTGGTTCATATAACATCTGAGTTAAGATATTTTAAGTATTATAAGTTAATATGTATGAACTGAAAAAAATAAACAAATATTTTCTTTAATTATCTTGAATAGATACTGACGTTGATAATACGCTTCGTTTAAGTAAATGAACAAGTAAATTATCTTCAAGTATAGTAGACATTATTTCGCTTTCTGGATGGTTGATAATACACTTCGCTTAGGTAAATGAACAAGTAAATTATCTTAAAGTAGAGTATACATTATTTCGCTTTCTGGTTGGTACATACACAATCACCACCATCTCTACGTTGCACTACATATGCGAGGAGAGAAAGGGAGTGAGACTTCATGTTGTAGGCCATCGTCTGTTATCGTAGAACACGCTTCACAGATACAATGCAACCTGTCAACTCCAGCGCGGCGACCTACCTCACCAGCAGGGAAATAGTGTAGCTGTAAAAGGGAAACGTCACTTTACAAGTTAAATTAACACACTCGAGCGTTTCGCATCGTGGATGCGCCTTTCTACGCTCTTCTATTTGCGAGTGCAGTCAGATGCTCGAGCACAATGCCGATATTCAATGTAAAGGGTTCTATGGCCTTGAAGACTTTCAGTTCTATAAAAACGAACACTTTATCTGTGAAGTAGCTGCTTTATGTTGATACTTTAAAGCATTTGTGCAAATTTAGTGTTGTATTTAGGTTTTCTTAATGGCATTGTGTGAATTGAAGTGACTTGCGTCTTTTGTTGATCAGTGTGTTTAGTGGCAAGCATGAATATTTTTTGTCGTAATTCTAATATTTCTTGGAAAGTATAGATTGATGGTACGCCTGGCAAAACAAAACTGTATTTTTGTGTCACAAATTATTGGTATTTTCTCTTCTTATTTATTAAATTCTGCCATTACCTATCGCATTGACACAACATTAAAAGAGCCACATTTGTTAAGAAATTTGCCGTTGTAACAAAGTATTGTTAAAATGAAAAGTATTGTCAGATGACAATATTTTTTATATATCGCTCAATTGTTTCACTCGAAACCTAGAAAAATTGAAATAAAACGTCGGACACCTAGCCATTTTATTTACAGTTAATTACATTTACTCAACTGTTGACGTTGTAAATTTTGCTCATTATTAAAACAATTGTCATTCCTCTACAAATACAGTCAACATTACTTGAAGGTAGTTTTTAGTCAACTGAAAATCCTCGGCTATTCATGTAAAACAGAAGTTGCAACTTGCATTCGTTTTCTCCTTAAAAAGTATTTTACCGAGGAAAAACATTTCTTTTCTTTCATTCAGAATACACGAGAAACAATAATTTAACTCTGTAGATGTTTTCAGTAGAATACCAGTTAAACCAGAGTAAATATTGTGATTAAAGCCAGCGATGCTGTACATTTTTTGGGGACTTCTCTAACACAATTTGGTTTGAAATTTAAAATTGATTGCCTGATCAAAGTGAACGCGTGACATACTCATGCGGGCTTTTATATTTTCAATTAAAAATTCCAGAGCCACCTGTCATCAAACATAAATTCGTTGGTCAATAGAAAATTTAATTTATTTCTCTCCCTTTCACACATTTAGACACACAACCCCACGCGAATACGCATTGCATTTTTATTCGAGCGTTCTATTGAATGTGGAACTCACATAGAATATTTTTATTATCATGTCATACACCGTAAATCAATTTACTACCAGGCGAGTGGGGGAACGCAGGTGACCGGAAATACCTTCATGTGTGGAACAATAATTGAACAATTCTTTAACTTCAAAATAATATTTAAGTTGATGAAGGAGAATGCCGAGGAAAAGGAGAAGTGAAAGAAGGAGAAGTCGTAGTTTGGTAATGAAATGCTTTTTATTTCAACAAAAATCTTTCTGGGTAGCATTGTGACCATCACCAATGCCAAGATACAAAAATTAATATCGGCGAATATAATATCAAACATTCAAACATACAAAATAATTGAATACAAATTAAAGCAAGATTTAATACAAGTCGTAATGCAAGACATTGAATTTACCATCAGTAATAATTATTAAAATGAATTGAAATACTAATGCAAATGTGATCACCAAGCGTGTAGCAGCTAGACACTTAAACACCAAACCCTTAAACCCATTGAAGGGCTGGCCAAGGAAATTCTTTTTTGTGAAAACGATTGTAAGGTGAGGTAAAACGGAAAAAATTGTAACTATAAGTCAGTGTATGGGAGGTCTTTCTCAACAGATGAAAACATCAAATATCTCACTCCTTACTAATGTGGTATTGTATTTTATTAAACGAAAAAAAAATTAATCTCCACATAAGTGTACGCGTGTATGTATGTATGTATGTATATTTGTGTACTGTTTATTTATCTATATGTTAGTATATGTGTATTTTTATTCGCAGTATAAGAATGTAAATGCCATCTGCATATCTAGGAAAGGACAAAGACAATTTGTTTTTATATGGACATTGTTATGTTATTTGTAATTGTAACTGTACTTTGGTATTTCTACATTCTGCCACCGGGCATCATCTGCCCAGTTGTAGAATAAATGTCTATCTATCTAGAAGCTGAAGGTATATTAAAAATAAAATGGAATCCCAAGCAGTCTAGTATAAATGAAACATTACGCATGTATGACGAGAAAAAGAGCAAACCCTCCACGAGGTCGTAGGTTTAGCTGTCGAGCATCAAACTTCGATGGACCCAAAGAACCCACTCCCGTATCTCGTTTAGCGCTTCGAGAATTTTCTGCCCCGGCCACGGGTCGTAAAAATTGTCATGGCGTCTTCTGCGAGGAAGCCCTTCCCTCACAAGTTTATCCCTTTGGAAGGACATCGCTTCGGCCAGGCCGTCCATAACCCGACTTTCTCACTTGACTTCACTTCTCGAAATGCCCTTCCGTCTTCCAGACCCTTATTTCTGGAGTCTCCTCACCCCATGTTTCGTCATCCTTTTCATCTTCGCAATACAAATCGATCATGTTGTTTGACAATCTCTTCCTTTACTTCTTGTCTCTCAAGATAACGCAATCATTTATCGTCTTGTCTTCTGTCCGAGTAACCTGGCCTCTTTTTGTCTCGACCTTGCGTTACAAATAAAGTACCTTATCTTCATACACTACTTCTCTTACGTTAAACTTAGCTCAATCTCCTCCGATTTTAACCTCGCCGCTCGAAATCCCCCCAGTCTTACTCGGATATCTCTAGTTTTATCCTCTCAGCTGCATTTCATAGGCCGAAATAAATGTTGTGCAACCTTATCTTGAAGTTCACACCTCGAATCCCATACAATCACATTCTAACTCCGTCCTCTCCTTTGTCACAGCAGGCGTCGTGGGATGTATCAAGCAACGAACCTAGGGGGTTCAGAGAAAACAAGCGACCTGGGTCAGTAGATCCACGGGACCCCCTTGTTTCAAACAAAAGTTCACATCTTACAAGTCTATTATTATTATTATTATTATTATTATTATTATTATTATTATTATTATTATTATTATTACATTTTAAAGTGAATTATATTTCAATTACAGTTAAATAAGCGTTTAAAAATGTATTGAAGAAAATAAATGTGTACATTTTCAAGGCCCCACTTAAGTATTAGATCGTTGCAACTTACCAACATTTTGGATACTTCGGTCTCCTCCATTTGTCGTAGAATTCACATCTTCTTTCTCCTTTCCATAATTTTCTGGTCATTCCACGTCTATCCCTTCGGTCACCTCTCAGGAATGTAAGTATCGCCCACTCCACCTCCCACCAACTCGGTGTCTCATTCTCCTTTGCTCCAATTCGTTCATCTATACCCGCTCATCCACTTAGAAATTGGTGGTATCCTTCATCACACACACCTCATCATTCCCCTTATCTCTTTACTCTTCTCTTACTCGTTACTCTTCAGTCTCTGTACAGAACAGTTACTCTTCAGTCATTGAGCTCTTGTCTCAGGCCTGGTTTGTGATATGCCCTTTCGCCGTCACCCCGTTTTCTTTGATTTTGAATGCGTTTTGCCCTCTGCTGCCGAAGCGACCATTTGGAGGGTGGACGGGCGGGCAGATTTGACAGGCGGGTGGATGGACGGGCAGGTGGGCGGGCGCACGCGAATTTGGGTGTGGGCGGGGACGGGGCATAGGGCTGGCAACAGGGCGGGGGCGAGCGGATGAGCCGGTCGATAGTGAGAAAGAGAGTGCCGCACAGTGGGCCTTAAACGGTGGATCAAACTCTTTTGCACTTTCTATAACAAAGCACCATCATTGGTGTCGGCGAGTGTGAATGTAACGCCTTACAGTAGAGCATTCCGGTGACTGGGAGGGTCTCTCACCTGCCGTGCATCCAGCTATTTACGCATTCGTCCATCCATTCGTCCATTCGTCTATTCGTCAGTCCATAACTCTCTCAATGCTGACGGGGTAGCCGTGCGGGTTTAACCGTCATACGCCGTCGGGGAAAATGGCAACATTCCAGAGGAGTTTGCTGCCGTTCCAGGAGAATCTGCTGTTGTTGTTGTTGATGTTGATGATGATGATGATGATGATGATGATGATGATAACAGCTAGATCTTGGGCGAGTCAGCGTTGACGAATTTTACCCCTTATCACTTGCTTGATCCTTGCGTACGCGCGTTCTACTGCAAAGTTACTAAAAAGAACGTATATAAATAGATTGTAGATATGGGGATTATTAAACCACAATAATAAAAATAAATAATATATTTATTTTATGCCCAAAGTAACTTTCGGGAACAATGTTTTTCCATCCTCAGTGGGTCTTGCCCAAGCAACGTGGATAACACCTAAACATTTAAAATAAAACCGGATATGATCCAGTGATGAACCACTAGGGTGACCGCCATCTTGTAGAATCCGGTCGCTTAGTGTCACAGCCTTATGTACGAGTCAGCATCAAACAAAAAATTAAACTGCAAAACTTCAGTGGTGAACTAACACCTCTGCAGTAGTATATATTGACGGCTTCCTGCAATGAATCAGATAGTATCCATTGTCTTCCTCTATTGTTATTAATATTATTATTATTGTTTTATATAACATTGTTTTTTCTCGGCATTTGCTGAGTTTTTAGTTGACTTTGTGTCGGATTAGTAACCAAGAAAGAGGACAATTCATGTTTCGTCGCAATTTATTATTATTATTTTTATTATTATTATTATTATTATTATTATTATTATTATTATTATTATTATTATTATTATGACGATGATGTTATTAACGGTTATATAAGACCAGTTTTTAGCGATGAAAGAGTTTGTAAAAAAATGGCATTTGAGAGACGTATTTTTTTGAACTCTGGTCTCAGATAAGGGACACACGCGCGAGGCGTTCGCGAGGGAATGGGACAAGACACTGTTGTTCACGCGTAGATGCGAAATACAGTTAATCAACAGAACTAAGACGTTAAGAGATAAGTTCCATCGAGTCTTATCGGGGCCCTTCTCTTAGGTTTTTTGATATGTCTTCTACACAGGATGTACAATCTGCTTTAACCAACTATCACTGAAAGTGTTATCATTTCAAGATCAATAAAATTCTTCGATATTGACTTTGAACAATTGCAGTTTTCTTTCAGCTTACATGATCGTATTTAAGGTTACCTGCGCACGTTGGAACTAACACAATGGAAAAGTGCATTACAAAACATTGAAGTTACGCAAAAACATTGAATGCCATTACATCAGTAACTACATTGAGGTTGTCATGAAAAGTACTGTTGCGATGAAAAAATGTCGCATGGAAATTGAAGGATTGCAAAACCACAATACAATAGCATGTTTCATGTTGCCGAAGTGGAAACATGTGATTTTCTACGTTCCGGATGCTTAGGATTTGAACCAGAAACAACTCCGTTAACCTGTGCAAGAAATTACGTGAATAACGTAAACGCCTAGTATTTCTTTTCTCCTTTGTACCACATTTTCCGCTTACTCTTAGGAAGCACAACATTATCTTGCAACTTCCGTATTTGAATACTGTACATTTTTTAGTGTTTTCCGGGAAACTTTAGCTCATTAAAACAGTAACTTTTTGGCATACAAAAACTAAGAATTGCTTTGAAAATGTAATTTATCGTTTTTATAAATATATGATCAATGTGAATGTGAAACAAATGTTAAACATAAATAATTTGAAATGAATAGTTATAATTAATAAACAGAAATCTTTAAAAGAAAGCTAAGAATACTCCATTGATAAGTTACAGTATCAGTTTGCTTTCGTATATTTACCAAAATTCTGTTATTTTCGCTCATCAAAAAAATGTAATAGATATTTTTGTCATTATTCAACTATATTTGGTACGCACTACTCTTATTTGAGTAAATCTTAAACAAATCTTAATAACAACTTTTTATTTACTTTTTTTAGCTTTTTAAGTTAAAATAAAACTTAATAACTCAAATATTGTTTGTTGTTTCAGGTAAGGTCACGGAAGCGAATAGTTGATTAGTGTCCCCAAATCGAGGATT
This sequence comes from Teleogryllus occipitalis, assembly GCA_011170035.1. Classification (NCBI taxonomy): domain Eukaryota; kingdom Metazoa; phylum Arthropoda; class Insecta; order Orthoptera; family Gryllidae; genus Teleogryllus; species Teleogryllus occipitalis. Next base: position 244,922 of record BLKR01000316.1, on the reverse strand, counting down.
GGTGAGTGATGAATTTTAATTATTTCCAAACATATACGAAAAACTTCCATCATTTTCCAAACTGAATGGCTTTCTTCAAAACGCACTCTTTTTTAGATGTTTGAACATATAGCAAAATTTTCTGTAGACTGAGAATCCAACAAAAGCAAAATATTATTTAAGTTATTTTTTCACCTGAAACATTACTTAGAAATGTTTGAAGATAATTTAACGCATAAAGTAATTTTTACCAATTTTCTTCAAGAATTTTATAGTTTAGTAAAAGAGATCAATCACTTCCTGGAATGTTTTTGTTGGATGAATTTTGTTGGATTGCTTATTATTGTTCTATTTTCGCAGGAAAGTAATTGTTTGTAAGGGATCCAAGATTATCGATTCATATATAAATAATTTCTAGTTCTACTACAGCAGTATTTCTAAATTATTTAAAGACTTTATTAGTAACTTCGACATTTACCGTTGAAGGAATTGTTGCTTTCCTTTTGTTCATTTTTTTGACAGAAAATACTGCTAAATCAGCCATGAGACGTTTGCAAAATTCACAGTAGCAACATAGGTCTCTCCTGCAATTCCTTCAACGCGTACTTCAAATGCAGGACAGTTTAAATAAAACACCTTGTCCTCACGCAGCATTATATCCTATTACAGCTCTTAAAAACACTGCAGTGTACAAACACTCCACTTACAAGCACACAAACACTTCACGACTACACGCAACGCAAGCTGACTAAGCTTTCATCCTATTTGCTGCCGCAAGGTTTGTGACCTTTTTGCCGTCTGCAGTGACCTCCGGCGCGGCATAATCGCGGAGAAAAAAAGGGTTTTATTTCCCTCAACATGATTTAAACGACTAAAAGTACTCACTTATAAAATTAATAATTAGCTGGAGAGGAGATGGTGCTATAAGAAAGGAAAGACAGCATTTGGACTTCAGGATATCCATTGTGTGGTGCGACGAGTGCACATATATGAGCCTGGGCGAGGGAAGAGGTTTATGTCTTCAGCTCTCTTTTTTTCTGTGTAGGTGATCAGCTAATTACGAAGGTGGGGAGACTTTTCTTTACCTTCCACTGGATGATGACTGACGCCAAGTAGATCATGAGATATGATGCATGATTATGAGGGATCCGGGTTCCATTCTCGGAGAATCTCATGTAAAATTTGTTTCGACAAAACTAGTTTATCAGCTTTCTAAATCCTATGTCCTAGACTATTCCAACTCCTGTGAAGTTTCCTAAACCCTACCACTTTCCTAATTCTGGCCCTGGGTATTGACCCAGGAGCGCGTACGTGAAAGTGCTACCTGGGGAACCTCTTGACAACGACGTACGGATTGATTGATTGATTTTTTCGTGTTTCCGGGCGCGTCAACTGCTTTGGTCATTAGTCCCGTCAGTGTCGTGCATTTTTTTTCCTCGGAAGATGGCGGGGATCTTCCCCCGCTGGATGGTGAGATCCGGCGCCGACCTACCGTCGGCTAGTGAGGTTTCCCCCTAACCAGGACTCTCCCACAGCGGGGCACCGCCCCAGTCGGGACAAGCTCTACGCTCCCAACCGATCTCCCGGAATATGTGATAGTAATGTAAGTGTGTGTGTGTGTGTAAGGGGAGAGGATAGGACAAGGAAGACGAAGGACAGACCGCGCGCGGTCCGTGGCCCGTTTGGTAGGGTACTGCTCCGGCATTCGCCTGGTGTTGATCGGAGAAACCACGGGTAACTACCGATCAGAGCAGTCGGCCGCTAGAATTCTCCTCCAGACAGCGACGGAATTCGACCTAGCTGAAAAGCTAGTGTTGCTAATCCTGCCGCCGCCAAGACTCAAACCTAGGACCTTCCGGTCAGAGGCGCTGCAGTGACATCAGTTGATGCACTGAGCTACCGCTTCCGGTCCGACGTACGGACTACTATGTCTATACGGACTACTTGTTTTATAAGGTAACGGAGGATTAGTCCAGAATAAACGCTCAACGCCCCATAAGAGTTAGGAGACGCGTTGCGACCTTAGGAAGACGCAACAAATTTTAAAAAGAGAAAAAGAAGGCGTATTGTGCTTGAATTGCACCACGATATATTTGCAATTTAAAACAGCGCGCTTTGTACGGATAATCTGTAGGTAGCGCGCCGTCCCATCCACCGCGCGCAACGACCGCCGCTTGATTGGGCAACCCTTCTCAGCTGTCCCGGGGCGTTCCCAGCGCCCAACCACACCCAAAACCAATTCGCCCCTTGTCGCTCGCCGCCGCACCGAGCCGCGTCGTCCTCTCGGTCCGTCTCCCGAGGGACGGGGCGGGTGTCGTCTCGACTCGCCTCGCTTCGCAGCCATCCCTCCCCCGCCCCCGTCCTCGCCGTCCTCGCCGTCCTCGCCGCCCGCGCCGCCGACGCGTGTCCGTCTTTCCGAGCAATTCCTCGACCCCTCCCGCGATCGTCCGGTGCTCGCTTCGCTGCTCGCAGCCTTCGGCGTCCGGGCGGCCGCCGACGGCCCGCGCAGCAGCCACTAGCACTCGGCTTGCGACTGACACACACGCACGGACAGTTTCGGGCAGACGTTCGTAGAGCGATGCTCGTCCACCTATGGTGCTTCTATTGTTGCTTAATAATCTCAATGGTGCTTCTGTTGTTGTTTAATAATCCCAATGGTGCTTTTATTGTTGCCTAATAATCCCAATGATGTTTCTATTGTTGCTTAATAAACTCAATGGTGTTTCTATTGTTGCTTAATAATCTCAGACTCGTCACTTTATTATACATTGGTTATAGGATTTTTTTGTTATTTCGTCCTATTGATCCTAGTCTATTTATGCAGATAGATGATTCGTTTCAATTAGTTTTAGACCATACAGAATCGATCTTACGGGGAAACCAGGAATTAAGACTTTTGTATTATATATATTCATTATCAGCTCAACGTTTCGCACATTTAGCATGTGCCTTTTCACGAGCAATGTAAACTTTGAACAAACGGTATTCAATAGCATAAACAATATATTTTTACGTAATAAAAAACAAAGGAATACAAAAATATTAAAATCCCTATATACAATTTGGTGCTTACACCAGTGTGCAATATACAACATGATTTTTTTTAATAGGCTGAAGGTGCCGTCAAACTTGGTGGTTAAAACAACTCATGTGTTAGTTCTTGTATGCACCAGACATGTTTAGGAATGGAAATGCATAGTATGCAAATTTAGGGCAATATAGAGTGAACAGTGGGATTATCAAACGTAATTAAAGATGTTTGTTTATTATTAATGTCTTATAACTTTTTACTTCCGTTAGTTCTATTGGAAGTTTTTTTTTATTTATGAGATGAAGTGTGTAATAACAGAAGTGTTGTCTTATTGAAGACTATTTATATATTTATTTACTTTGCGGCTTTCACATACTAATACAAAATTTTCTGATCTACTTATCATCCTCTTCATACATAGGCATCTTCCAACATGTACGTCCACACATACACTCTTATTTGCTCACCCACATTTTCAGATACAGCACCAAGCATTTTGCATGATAATGCTGACTTATATATTTATACGGTCTTGGACATCTTCTCTAGTACGTACCACAACATGAACAAAAACACATGAAGCTAGTCACATAGACGTTTTCATGAGACAATCTACGAGTTGATTACTCGCATTCTCCCTTACTGCGTGAATATGTGTCTTTTCGCGCTTGCTCATCTCTCACCTTCATTACTCCCTCATCTTCCCGCTTAGATTTGTACTGGTGTAATGTTTGATCTCTCAATTCCATTTTCTATAACATGTTCATGCTCTCTTTCTACTTATCTAATATTTTTTCTTGCTCCTTCTCCTCTCCTGAGAAACTTGTCTAACTTTCTCTCTTACTTAACTTCTGTCCTTCTCCACGTGTATTCAAACGACCTGGCACACATCGGATCTTGATTTTCTGCAGAGACCATTCACGAGTTTTCTGGTGTTTAACATACGTTCTCAAAGCACAGTACGCATGTCATATTTTACTAAACAGCTCTAAACTAGTTTATTTTATGACCCAAAAGAAGAGTATTGTTTGAAAGACAAAATTATCACCAATAGGTGTAAGTGAAATCATAGAAGGCGTCAGATATACTGTTGAAATCACAAAAGATACACGTGTTGTTCTGTCATGGAATATCAGTGTACTCCACAGTTGTAAACCAAATTTAAGTCTATCTTCAGAGAATTTCATTTAAGTAGACAGTACGTATAACTGACCTGCTTATTGATTTTTGCGAGTCTACAACTTATCAGGTGGGTTAAGTACTCCTACTCACAGTTTCATTCTAGACAAAGGAACCGATGAATTCTCTTCCGAATTCTTTCCAACAGCACCCGGAATCGCACTGTAATGGCGAAGTCAGTTCGGCTCCGCCCGCGGGCCTTTCTGTAAGGAAGATTGCGGCTCGTGCCCTACACTGCCCGGCCCGTGCGTCCGCCCGCCCTGTGGGACCTGTGAAATTGATTGATTGATTGATTTTTTCGTGTTTCCGGGCGCGTCAACTGCTTTGGTCATTAGTCCCGTTAGTGTAGTGCATGTTTTTCTCCGGAGATGGCGGTGATCTTTCCCCGCCGGATGGCGAGATCCGGCGCCGACCTACCGTCGGCTAGTGGGGTTTCCCCCTAACCAGCACTCTCCCACCAGCGGGGCACCGCCCCAGCCGGGACTGGCTCTAAGCTCCCGACCGATCTCCCGGAATATGTGGTAGTGCAGTGCATGTTAGTGTAAGTGTATGTGTAAAGGGAGAGGATAGGACAAGGAAGAGGAAGGAAAGATCGCGCGCGGTCCGTGGCCCGTTTGATAGGGTACTGCTCCGGCATTCGCCTGGTGTTGATCGGAGAAACCACGGAAAACTACCGATCAGAGCAGCCGTCCGCTAGAATTCTCCTCCACACAGCGACTGAATTCGACCTAGCTGAAAAGCTAGTGTCGAAAATCCTGTCGCCGTGGGGAGTGTAACATAGGACCTCCCGTTCAGAGGCGCTGCAGTGACCTCAGTTGATGCCCTGAGCCACCGCTCCCGGTGGGCCCTGTGGGAGTCGCCGCGCAGACGCCGCTGCGTCGTGGGGCAAAAAGATTCGCTGCGTCAGGCGGCGGCGACGCGGGGCTGCCGGACCGGAACCCCGCCCTCTCGCCCCTTCAGCCCTCTCCCCACCACCCCCGCGCCGCCCGCGACTAATTACAGCGTCAGCGCCGGTGTCCCTGCGCCGGACCTCGCCGGACCTCGCCGGCCCCTCCCCCTTCGGTCCCCGCCTCTCCCCGCCTCTGCCCCTTGCTGCGGTGGGTCGCCGGGTCGACTTCGCTTTCCGCGCTGCTGTGTTGAAGGCTGCTTTAAGAGGAGGTTTGAGTATGGCTCTGGCTTTTCGTTGGCAGTTAGATTGGAAAACAACTTTAAGAATTGATTGATTGAATGTTAGTGATTCCGGACGCGTCAAATACTGAGGGCATTAGTACCGTAAGTGTAGTGCATGTTTTTCATCGGGAGGGGGCGCTGATCTTCCCCCACTGGATGGCGAGATCCGGCGTCGTCTAGCAGAGGTTTCTCTAACCAGGTATCTCCCACCAGCAGGGCACCGCCCCAGCTGGGACAAGTTCTAAGTACCTGACAGGTCGCCGTATATGTATGATAGTGTAGGGCATGTTAGTGAGAGAGTGTGAAAGGGGTGAGGATACGACAAGGAAGAGGAAGGAAAGATCGCGCGCGGTCCGTGGCCCGTTTGTTAGGGTACTGCTCCGGTATTCACCTGGTGTTGATAGGAGAAACCACGGAAAACTACCGATCATAGCAGCCGGCCGCTAGAATTCTCCTCCAGACATAGACTGAATTCGACCTAGCTAAAAAGCTAGTATCGAAAATCTTGCCGCCGTCGGTACTCGAACCTAGGACCTCCCGGTCAGAGGTACTGTAGTGACATTAGTTACTATAAGAATTAAGTCTGATATATTCTGTAGGGTATGTAAGTGTAATATAATGTAGTTTGTATATTATATAAATTATTCACATTGTATAAAATTACATATTTCGAATACACATGTAAATAAACGTAAAAACATGCCGGTCATTCGAGAGGCGCTTTCGCTTCTGTTAAACACTCAGGAACTCGGGAAAAACCCAAAAACAATAAATCAGTCATGATTTTGTCTGAAAAATGCAAATATTTGTCTTATTTCGCGTATTCTCATACTACGCGTACCGACTGAATTCTCATGTTCTGTGCGTCACTGCTTACAGCACAGCTGACGTTATGGGAAAGAAAGTCTCCAAGGAAGAGGTCGTCTGCTATTAAATATTTATTATTTACAGGTTGCGTTATGGAACAGAAACTTTATGTTCTTCGTATGTAAAGAACTGTTCAAATATATTGTAGTAGTTATTGAACGTATTTATGAAGTCAGTTTTTGTTAAAATATTTAATTTATTGATTACAGGATGGAATTAGATTTCTCGTTCTTGAGGAGTGTGCGTGCGTGAAAACCAATTTTGTGTGTTTTTGTTCAGAATAATGTTTTGCTACAGCAGGCTACTAATTTGAAAAAAAAGTGTAATGTAGATAAATTATATATAATATACTATATAATGTATGTAATATAATATATATTATATACTATATAATATATTATATTGTATTATAGATAAATTGTTTTCACTCTTAGCTTATATATTTATAGTCCTTAAAGAATATATTGTATGCCAGCATTAAATAAAACGAAAAAATCATTATTATTTTCACTATCTCTCGTGCAAACAAAATTCATGAATGGTTTAGCAAGAGAAGAACATCCCCTTAAACGGAAGCTCGCCACTTTAAACCGCTGCACACTACGAATCTCCCGCACCTTCATGTGCAGGAGGACAAAGAAAGTGTTCTCATTAAAATTTCAAAGGAGGCAATTAAAAAGAGCTTTATTAATTAGTGCAGCTTAGCGTAGTCTGGCTATAAGGCTACGCGCATTGCCTTACTTTCATTAGCGACAGGAAATATAATTATGTTTTGTTTTTGCGGTGATCGTAGATAGAACATTTATTGACAATAATTACATGACTTGTGATCGTTATTCGTTACTGGAATGACGACTCCAGGTACGTGAGAAAACAAAACAAAAGATTTTCTTCTCGTGTAAAACTGTATTTTATGAAAATGACGTTTCTCTTTTTATTTAATTTTCTGCACAAGAAAGATCTTGCAATAATGGCTTACGGCATCATACACTTACAACACGTCAGGCCAATCAGAATAATTCGTTATTTTCCATAGTATCGATTCTTATAGTAGGAGGTACGTAAAATATGTTAGAGCTACAAAAATCCAAATTTGAAGGTTACAATTATATTTCCCAAACTCTTTAAGTATTCTCTTCAATCCCATCCCGATCAGGTTTCCATCTCGTTTCCTTCATCCATTGAGCAAATGCTGATATGGCGCCTTGTATTGCTTCTGGACATAAATGCACTATACGCACGATTTGTGAGAGACGTGAGATATCTTTTTGCTAGTTGCAGAAGATTTAGAGCCGGGGTGTGGGTTACTATTTGTTAGTAATACTAAAAAAGAAAATCTGTATTTTTTACCGATGCAAATACCTTTCCTATAAATTGGGAGCGAAAACACATTCAAATGTTGCGAACCTTGCTTTTTTGGAACTCTTCATTCTTGTTGGAACTATTCACTATTCGACTATTTATGGTTAAAAGATGGAGGAAGATATTCCAGAGCTCAAGAAAACGAGCGCAGTTTTGAAATTCTTCCCTATAAAAAATTCTCCCCCTCGTTGAAAACATTGCCAGTTTCCACTCATAGAACATTGCACTACCCTGTCATTTGTGAACATAAAAGTGAACTCTTGTTACTGACGAATCCAGGGCTGGGGCATGGAGGCCATGCCCCTCAAAAGGCATAGAGTTTTCGTTTACCTTCCTTTATTTCGCAAAATTGCTTTAAATATTTATGTTCGAATTATGTCATTATTTAAACAATAATATTGTATAGAATCATATCTATAGTACATAAATAATATATAATATAATAACAAATGTGCCTGTTATTTAACAAAAATCTACCATGCCCTCCTCCTCCCCAAAAACATAGGCTAAATCCGCCCCTGACTCTTATAGCCAATAAGTTCATTGTGTTTCCATAAAATAACGGGAGCAGCGGCTCAGTGCATCAACTGCAGCGCCTCTGACCGAGAGATCCTAGGTTCGAGTCGTTTGGGTCCCGACCGGGCTAGGATCTTCGAGACTAGCTTTCAAGCTAGGTCGAATTCAGTCGCAGTCTGGAGGAGAATTCTAGCGGCCGGCTACTCTGACCGGGAGCTTTCCATAATTTCTCCGATCAATACCAGGCGAATACCGGAGTAGTTCCCTAATTAAAAGGCTACAGACCTCGCGCGAGTTTTCCTTAATCTTCCTTGTCCTATCTTCATCCCTTACACACACGTACACTAACATGCATTACACTACCACCCGTGGCGGGAGACCGATCGGGGACTCAGAACTTGTCCCGGCTGAGCTCCACTGATGGGATATACCTGGTTGAGAAAAACCCCTTTAGCTCGGTGCCGGATCTGGCCATCCAGGGGAAAGACCACCGCCATTTCCCGAGCAAAAAACAAAACAACAACATGCCCTACACTTACATGACTAATGCCCTCAGCAGTTGACGCGCTCGGAATCACTAACAATCAATCAATGAATCCATAAAAAAGCTCCAAAAATCCAACAATTAAGCCTATTTTGTACTCCCCTATACTCTTCCTCATCAACTCTCGTTCTTCCTTAACGTGTAATGAACGTGTGATGAACTGACACGTTGAATGACAAAAGATAGGCGACTAGAAATGTGTGTGGACTATTCGATTTCATCATTAGAAAACGGTAATGCTGTCTGTACACAAAAGTTTGCGCTCGTCGACTCTGAGACGCGCGTTCGTTGACTCACGGGAAGACGTGCGCGCGACCTCGCCGGCCGGATGCGCTGGCGACCGGGCAACGCCCAGCACACCACCGCGGCTCGCGCCCAGGTGCGCCGCTGCACCGAGGTTGGCAGCACTTAACGCCTTTGCGCCTTTGTGTTTTGGTGCGAGCGTGCGTATGCATTATGCAAACATGCAAATGAAAATAATTTTTTTGTTTCTAACTCGATAACGAATATTTTGCTTTAATTTCGCTTAATTGAGAGGGCAGATAATATGATTAGTTCATTCCATTTGTGGATTTTGGGCGTATGCTGTGGTTGTGAAAAAAATTGTTTAACGAGTTTGTTTGGAGAAATTGTTTGTTAGTGTGAATGGTTTTCTACAATTAAACAATACAATAGTTATAATGTCTAAAAATATCGAATCGGAGATATTTAATTTTAGCTGTTGAAGGGTATTAATTTGAAATAACGCTTGCTTATTTAGACTCGTGAATAAAAGAGTCTCGAAAATGAGATTTATTCTCACTAAAGACATGTACACATATTACATACTCGTACCTGCAGCAAGCCTCGGAGAGCATAGAAGTGCAGTTACATAACTAAAATTGGTTTGTTTTTTAGTACTACTGTTAACGAATATCAGATATAATTTCTCACTTTTGTACATACACATGTTATATACAAACAGATTGTATGTCGTATAAGGAAGTCGTGTCATGAATATGTTACCACATACGTACTAATACATACAACTCGAATGCTCTTGTTCGAGTATTTCTGGTGGATAAAAGTACACTAGTTTTAATAACAGATTTGAAAAAGTTCTTAAATTATTATATCTTTTAGACGTAGTGAACAGACATAGTACAGTTGCTGGAACCTATTATAATCATAAACGTCATAGGAGCGATTTAGGGCAAATTACAAAGTCCACTATTCATGATATTCGCCGCGTGTGGCTTAACATTTTTCGTAATATCACATCCTTATCACAAAAGTCACATAAATACCAAATATCTCTTTCTTAACACGACACTCATCTTCCAAATTCGGATATAATTCATTTGTTTCGATTATTCTCAACAGATTGTTACGGACTGTTAAAACTCTTAATGTGTGCCGGTCGTTGAGGGTAGGCTTTCGATCATCTGTTTTGTTGCGGTATGACAATATATAATTATTACGAAAACACGATTTTTGTAAGTTCTGAGATAACAATTTGTTGCCATGATCTCTTCATACATTTATTATAGTAAAAGAAATGGTATTGTCCAAAAACTCGTATTATGATACATTTTGAATTTCTGTAAAGTTATATTTTAATGCACTATGGATGAAAGTGTTACTACATTATTGTTTTTTGGTGTACTAAATAATCTCCTCACATGAGATTATTCATGGTTGAGGTTTTTGTTTCCATGCTTATTGCAAAACTTCTTTAACAAAACTGCTTATAATTTAACCATATTTCGAAATGTTTTAGCATACTAGAAAATGTTACAGTCTCTTGTAATACTCACGTCTGCCGGTGTTGTGTACAAAAAGAAACAGGAACAAGTTTCACAACGTGGAAGCGTGCTTCTCATATCAGACACCAGACCGCGCCTAGTGTGTCCTTCTCCATTTTCACCACACGCTTTAGTCACGACTCGCATTCACCAACGTCTTTGCTGACACGAGATGACGTCTAGAGGTGGGAAAGTTAACGTTTTCGTGACTTCTCCGCAAGGAGATGTGTCTGCATCAGATACAAAGCTTGATTTGATAACTTTACTGACAGGCGAGAGCGGGTAAGAGATAGAAAAAACTAACTATATTTTTGAATTTACGCTTTACTGGAACTCAGGAGAAGAATGACCACATGCTTTCTCCCTCGTATTTTTCATATGAGGTTTTGCTCTCCCACAGATTCAGAATAGTTTTATAAAACTTCTGACAATACGCCTGGAACGTGCAAATGAAGTTTGATATAAGAACATATTGTCGAGAGAAATCGTATCATTCACTAACTAATAGTATTCCAAACTGTAATATATTCCTATTACTATCTAATACAATCTTTTAATTCAAGTCAAATCTAAGATTCATAAGTAATAAAATTTATTATCGAGAAACAATGTTCAACATTTCAAAGGCTGCAATTTGTTATTAGATTTCTTCACCTGAAAACTGACTGAAATGTGTTTCCTAAAAAAATGTAAAAAATAGTTTCGACTATTTTGGGGGATATAAATCATGTTCTGTACTCACTGCTTCAAATTTACTACAAAGTGTGCATGCAAACGACTCTGAGAAGTTTGATGGCGGGAAGTAATTGAAATAACGAAGAAGGGAAGTAGGAAGCTTGTACAACACAACAAATGCCTTTGCGACAAGAACCATTCAGAATATGAGGTAAGAGGCAAGAAAAGGGCATCAAGTCAGTAGAACTCGCGTGTTGCCCAAGGAGAAGGAACACGCTGGTCTAGAAAGAGCAGGCTTGGTGTCTTTGTTCTCATCTTGGACAGCCGTCTATTCTTTTCTTCTCGGAGCGCCATCTGCTCTCGTTTGTATTATTTCCTTCCTGTCTCTTGTTATGCACATTTCACCAGATATTTGTGTCCCTTTTCTCTGAGATGAGATCTCAATTTTCACAATTATCTTTGTAATGAGAGTTGTTAATCTAGAAAAAATTAACTTTGAATTTATAACAGTTTGGTTCTTCCGATCAGTTTATTCATCTGAAAATAACATTGCACTACATATGAAAGTTTGACAACTTATCTTCTTCGCACATCTTTGATTAACGTTATTTCATCGTAAAAACGTTCTCGAAGATAGGAAGAACGTGATAACATACTACAGGATTCTGGCACATGTCAAAATATATGGTATTCAAAAGATCACGTACGAGTTAATATAAGCGTAATTTGTTATCTCTTATCAGATATTCTCATATCAACGCAAGTCTTATTTTTATGTGCCATAAATAAATATTTATGAGCGAATGTTTCGTCACTTCTATTGTAAAAGATATCACGAAAGGCACAAAATATAAAATTGATTATATTTTCAGAGTTGTTGAAACACATAACGAAAGATATATGGGACGGTTGCCAATTAATAAAAAAGGATTAGAGAATACATTTCCTTTGATAAATAGAACAAATGTGTAAAAAATTGGATGGCGACAAAAAACAGAAAATTTTGTTGCTCTTATTTCCATAATTTCGTAGAAACCAAAATTACACCAAAGTACCCCAATTGCATATTTTACATATGCACAATATTCTGTGTCTGCAACTTCGTTTCCTGAATTCTTTTGAAAATTTTGAACATGCCTCTAAATAGTGTACACGAATTGAAAATAATGTATTATATCCCAGAACTTCTTATGTACTTTCTAATTATTTTTCTCTTTTATGTGCTCTACTAATTATTTTATTTTATCTTTCTCCTCCCCTCATTCCACCTGTCATTCTTTCTTTTCCTCTCTCCTTCCGTCCTATCTTGTTTTCTCTTCCACGTTTCTCTCTTTCCCTCTCTCCCTCTCTCGTTCTCCTCCGGCGCCTTTCTCTCCTGTTCTAACTTTCATTCATCATCACTTCCTCTTCTTGTTTTTCTCTTTCACCTCCTATCTTTTTCCTTTCGTTGTCTCCTTCTCTCATCCTTTGTGCCCATGTTTTTCTTCTCCACATTTAATATCTACTTTCTTCTTTTCATATACAGTAAATTCCCCTTCAACACGAATTCCAATGTTCCGAAATAATCGGAGATAGTATTATAAAATTTTGTGTTATCTGACTATTATAAATGTCCCTATTACCGTAATCCTTTGTCGGAACCGACGTTTTGATCGTGTTACGGCGAAATTCGTGTTTAGCGAGTTCGTACTAACAAGGGTTTACTGCATTTCAAGTTTTTCAATTTAACCATCTTAATTTCCGTCATTGAACATTTTCTTAATTCCCATTTTTTATTCAGTATTCACCTCCTTTTATTTCCTCTCTGCCCTGCACGTAAACACCTTTCGCCGACTCCTTGATTTTCCGAGGTTTCTCCGATCAACACCAGGCGAACGCAGGAGCAGTACCCTAACAAACGGGCCACGGTCCGCGCGCAATCTTTCCTTCCTCTTCCTTATCCTTTCCTCTCCTCTTACACACACACTTACACTAACATGCACTACAGTACCACATATTCGGGAGACCGGTCGGGAGCTTAGAACTTGTCCCGGCTGGGGCGGTGCCCCGCTGGTGGGAGGTTGGAGGAAACCCTACTAGCCGACGGTAGGTCGGCGCCGGATCTCGCCATCCAGCGGGGGAAGATCACCGCCGTCTTATGGGGGGAAAACATGTACTACACTGACGGGACTAATGGCTTCAGTAGTTGACGCGCCCGGAATCACTAACCAAGCAAGCACGTCTCCTCGATCGCCGTGCGGCGCCGGCCGCGCCTGCGCATTCGTTGCGAAGGCCACCCGCGAGCGGAGCGGATAACGCTCGCCGGCGACGCGCCGCTTCCTGCACCACGTCCTCCGCAGCCTCCTCTATTGAGGACGCGCAGTGAATTTCCGATGCGTCATTCCACCTGCCTGCAGCACGCGCGGCCCTGTGCCGCCGCCGCCGCCGCCTCGCGACGTTTGCCTGCGCCCCGCCCACCTTCCGTTTCCGGAAGAGATGGGCTGCGATGCTGCATGACTAGTCCAGCACTGTTGGCCGGGAGGGCGTAGGGTTAGAGTTCTGACAGATGTGGATTTTCTACATAAGCTACATTGCTGGGTCGAATTCGATGCATTGTCTGGTGGGGAACTGTATAGTCGCGGGGGAAGGGTCTAGCACCACGTGCGGGGGAGTGGAAGGACAGTTAGGGTAGAAGGTGCCCTCCGAGATCCTCCCACCGGGAGCGGTAGCTCAGTGCATCAACTGATGTCACTGCAGCGCCTCTGACCGGGAGGTCCTAGGTTACACTCCCCACGGCGGCAGGATTTTCGACACTAGCTTTTCAGCTAGGTCGAATTCAGTCACTGTCTGGAGGAGAATTCTAGCGGCCGGCTGCTCTGATCGGTAGTTTTCCGTGGTTTCTCCGATCAACACCAGGCGAATGCTGGAGCACGGACCGCGCGCGATCTTTCCTTCCTCTTCCTTGTTCTATCCTCTCCCCTTACACACACACTTACACTAATATGCACTACCCTACCGCATATTTCGGGAGAACGGTCGGGAGCTTAGAGCTTGTCCCGGCTGGGGCGGTGCCCCGCTGGTGGTAGAGTCCTGGTTAGGGGGAAACCCCACTAGCCGACGGTAGGTCGGCGCCGGATCTCGCCATCCAGCGGGGGGAAGATCACCGCCATCTCCCGAGAAAAACATGCATTGCACTTACGGGACTCCAAAGCAGTTGACGCGCCCGGAAACACGAAACAATCAATCAATCAATCCGAGACGTTCCCTATTCTCCTAAAGGCGTAAGGCGGTTGAAGGGAGCAATAAGACAGGAATGACACACACCAGTTTATTGGGGAGCTGGTACTTACATTGGCACCTTACGTAACCCAGCCTCGCCGAGGACTGTTCTCCGGAATAGAGACCTTGCAGGGGGCATCGAACGGGTTGGCGACACTCGAAGTGGACGGGGAAAGGGAGAGGGAGGGAAGCTGCTAGCAGGACCCCGGAGGGTCGGTCTGGACTAGCGGGTTGCAGGAGTCCCGGCAGAGCTAGTTAGGGACGATCCGAACCGACGGAGGGTGAAGAGAAGTCAGCAGGGCGAGTTTGGACCTATCTGAACCCACTAGGGGTGAAGGGAGGTCATCAGAAAAATGATAGCGTGCTCGATGTTCAGAGGTAGTTAGGTTAGGTTAGGAAGGTGTTATCAACTAATGGTAACATTATATTCTTCTGGGTATATATTGCACCTTGGGTTCTTCCTTTGTGCATATTGGGCATTTTTTAGATGGTTAATTGACATTTAGTATCTGTGCTTTGGAAGAGAGAATTTATCACTCTCGGTTACACTTCTAACAATAATAGAAACAAAATGAAGTGTTCCGGCATGTACCACGTGACTTATTGCAGAGAGAGCGACAATGACTTTGAACTAACCTTGGCGAGTTTTCTCTGTCGATTGCGATCATGAATTGTAGATTAACCTTCATAAAAATTATTATTGCCTCTCCGGGCAATCGAGATTGCTAAGTGCCGTGGCGATCTCGGACGGAAGGATGGCGGGTTCGATTCCCGCCTAGGCATGAATGTGTTTGTGTATGTCTGTATGTGTGTGTCCTCCTTCATTATCATCATTTCATGTCCCATCCTCCCAGGACTACCGAACTTCGGGGAGAAAAATTGGATTCAGCATAATGCTGGTCCCCCAAAAAGGTGTCAAATACACTTGTCATGGGATAAATGTAACTGAGCCTCCGTAAGTGGTGTATGTCTGCGCGGTTCTGGACGGTCAAGTCGCGTTCAAAATAATAATAATAATAATAATAATAATAATAATAATAATAATAATAATAATAATATTACTACTACCTTTATTACTACTACTATTATTATTAATATAATAATAATATATATTATTATTATTATTATTATTATTTTCGATGTTTTAGTTTACTCAGTTTGCACTATTGACTGCAGTATTACTCTCGTAAAAAAAGTGACTTCCAGGTGCAAAATAATAACGATTCTGATGCCTGATGTCACATCTGACACCATGAATTTTCCTTTTTTTGGTATATTAACACTTTGCCATACTTTTTGGTATTATTTTACATCATAAAGTTTCTGAATTTAAGCTATCAAATACAAGTTTTGAGTGATAAATTAGAAAGACTACTTCTGGTCAAGCCTGTCGAACTACCCCAAAGTAGATTAGTAAATGCATTTAAGATTACAGCGCAAGTCAGGTGGAACGGGATTATCTTGTATTTCTGCGAAGTATGAACAGAATTTTACCTAATTGAGATCCACACGGAGACACTTCAGGTAAAAGGCAAACAGCTTGTGAATGCATCACTAGTACCGCTTTTTATTGAATATCGATCCCGAAATATACATTTATAAAGAAAATGTAATTACTTCTTGCAAATCGTTGCTAATATTGTACTAATGGATTAAAGATATGTACTCAATGGTCGATCCCCAAATTATGAAGATCCAACAGTTTTTGACAGACTGTACGTGAAATCACCACACCACTTTTTATGTTACCCTGATACTTTGCTTCGTGACCAAAACAGCCACAAGTAAATTCAAGAAGCTGACCGGCAGCGCCCTTAGGAATCTGATGCAACCAAACTCACTTCTGCCAAGTTTGGGAGCTCACATAAATAAAATATTTCATAAGTATTAAATCAAACTAACAATGTTCCTTGATTTTTATATTGATGACTCAGAGTATTATACAGGTCACTTGAATCAGAGTTAAAGAATAAGTTCACAAATTGAATCTTTTGTAAATTTGCATGTGCTTGGGATTTGCTTGACCGTTGACTTCAATTGTTACATAATTAAAAACCACGGAACTCATATCATAAACTTTTATTGAAGTAGTTTGCATCCGCAAAAATCATGTTTAAGCTATTAAATGCAGATTTTATGTCATAATATTTGGCCGTATTCAGTGTGTGTTAAATAAAATACTTCAGAAAATAACGTAACTCTCGTAATAGATGTGATATTAAGCCGATTGCAAGTGTCCACACATTTTCAGATATATCATGTAATGTAATATCTACGTAATATCACGTAATATCTACGTATGTTTGAATGTTTCACATGAGCATAATAAATCATACTGATTTTTTTTTGTTTCAGGTACGTGGAAACAAATGCGAGGGTTATCACATCGCTTAGCTATGGATTTTGGTGAGCAATATCATAGTAATTTCTTCTTTCGTAGTGTGAATACAGAGTGATTAAAAACTCATTACAAATTTCCAATGGCTTGAATGTTTTTCAGAAAACTTTCCCGTAATTAAAAATTGTTATCTCGTAATATCAGAAAAATACGGAACAAATGAGCTGCCACGATCAGAACACAAGATAATGTGCTGTACGTTTTAAAATGTTTTTGGAATATAGTTTCATCAGAGAAATAATCCAAACGAGATAGTGTTTATGCGCTTATTAATTAACTATTATGTATGAATTGTTGCCCAAAATCATTAGAACTAGTTAACGCCGGAGTTACAAACAAAGTTTAATTTTTTATCTAATTTTAATGATTTATATTTAGTTTTTTTAATAATTAACTAGATATCAACTTGACTGGGTTTACCTTTTCGTAATTCCTCCCATAATTCCATTTCATAATTCCCTCCATGAGAGAACACGTAGCATCATTCAACTGTTTCCATATTTCCCTCGCAACCACAATCCTCTCGATGCTGGTAAATTATGCAGAATATATCGAATTCCGTATAAAAAAATAACAAGCAATAACGTTACAATAAAAAATAAAATAACTAAATACGTATCACATTTTTTTCTGGACGCGTTTGTAGTTACGAATGAAATATAGTCAGCTATTTTTTATTTAATATTCAATTCAACTAATTTTTATCTTAGAATGAAACTAGTTTTTTCCTTATAGTAAGTAACAGAGATAAGTAATTGAAATTTTTGCCTAAATTAAGCGCCTGTTGTTAGTGTTGTTTTGCTGTGGTAGTGCGTGCTCTGTAAGCCCCGATCCGTGTTTCACCCTCGTGTTCCTTGTCGCTCCCGAGCAGACAAACCCGACCGCATCGGGAATTCCGTGCGCCCGCCACTGTCGCCTGCACGTGCGTACAGCCAGTTCGTGCGGACGGGCGCGCGTCCCCGCGTGTCGTGCGTAACACGGGATCCTCATTAAGCCCGAGATAAATGAAGGCACTCTCAACCAACTACCCGAAATTTCTCGCGACAGAAACCTGGTCAGAGTTTCGATGCAAATCAGGCTCCCAGCGGCCAGTTCGTTGGCCTTTCGCGAACCGACGCGTCCACAGTGCTGAGGGGGAAACTCACGGAACTAGTTGAAGGGTTCGAGGCTAGAAGTTGTCGACGAATCGACAGGACAAAGTAGCGGGTTGGATGGGCTCCAGTGCACTTGCGCTGCAAGATTTTCGGGAGGAGCGGAGGAGAAGAGAAGTTGCTGCCGAATGTGCGGAGAAGAACCGTTGGTGTATGCCCAAACTGCGCAGACCAGTTTCCGCGCTCTTTTTTAATTTGTTTTGTTTTTCATCGATAACAGAAAAGGGAAGAGGTTCTCAGTTCGGACTGTAGGTGTATTGTGGGTAGGTTGACGCATAATTCTGTAGGCTTTTAACCTATATTGGTGATTATTTTTAGTCACACAATGTCCTGGTGGTTCCATAACATGTTTATCGACATTTAAGATTAAGTCTGTAAATGAATGTAAATCCGTGCAAGTGATCACACACTTATCAAACCCACTTATATAATAACGACTTGTGTTGAAAGTCATTTACTTTATAGATTAAACTTTTATGTAGATTATTGGTCATATATACCTGTGCAGCACGAAATTCAGTTGTGCTGAAAACAGTGCTTCTTAGAACATTAAATACGTGGCAACAAACTCCAATATTTTCACCTAACACATAATCTAGTTTTTGTTTCATTTCGTAATCATTCAGTTCTTTATTTAACTGCAGTAAGATTCAATAGAAGCACAAAATTTGATCTAGAATTTTTTACTATTTCTAATACTTACTATCTATTAATGGCGCCAAGTTCAAATTCAATTCTTTCAAGTTTTATTTTTTGTAGCATCTTATTAATCAAAATAAAACTAACTCTTAATCAATATTTGTTCCTGGGAGGAGGAAACAATTATTTTCAAGATAGACAAAAATTTTAAATAATATTTACAGTGCAAAGAAATGTAAATCGTTCTGTATCTAATATTTTGAATACAAATATTTGATTTTCTGATTTTGTTATTATTCTGATGTTTTGAAGACATATTTGATTTTCTGACTTTTTTATTTTTTAAAATGATTGTTATTGCTCTCGTTGCCCTATTTGCACGCGGGGCAAAAAGGGGCGTGTCCCTCCCTAGTTGCTTCGTCCGCGCCTGCCACGCGCGCGGAGCAGTGGCAACCGAATGAGCGGGGAAGAACCGTTCGGCGAGGCGTTTGCCGAAACGGCGTGGTCCAGTTGGCGCGTCTTTTTTCCTGTTGCCTGCCACCTGTCCCGCCTGCGCGCTGCCGCCCGTGCTCGCGGGAGTTTACTGGGTTAACGCCGAGGCGCGCGGACGTCGACAGATGTCTGCGTTTTGCCCAAGAAAGGAGGAGGAGGAGGAATTTGTGTCCGTCACGCTGTTACGTGGGAATTGTTGGTGTGGAGGCAGGGAGACCTGTCTAAGCAGGAGATTCTAAAGATGGAAGCTCGAAATCTTCGAGGTGACTTGACAGATGATTTTTTTAGAAAAAGAACACACGTTCTTTTATATGGAAGTGTAGAAATTTTGTTAAGGACATTGTTCTCCACTTGAAAAAGGAAATATGCTCATAATAAAGAAACAAATATAACAGTAAAAACAAATCAAATATTCAAATAATGGTATTTTAAAGAAATAAGTATGTTTCCATTAAAGAAGGTGTTAACTGAGGGGTAAATCTATGAATTGGAAACAAAATTATCTTCTTGTTGAATGAAATTATTTCACCAAAAGATAAAAACGAATTAATTTGTGAATCAGAGTTCCGTTGGAAGTAATGCCTCCCTAGTAGATTCGAGAAGATTTTACCTCGTAAAATGTTCTTAAAACACTGTAGTTTAAAGATATTTTATTAATTAGTATTAATAAAGATTCAAATTAATTTAATTAATTGCGCATGACTTAATGTTTCTTGATTCCAAACAAACAAATCTTCGCTCTCCGTCCTTTCCTTGACAATCTACAGTTCACTGGCACAATTCTAATACTACCACATCCAAACACGTCCGCCCAGTACGCAATGCCTTGAATTCACGTTAAATCAGAAGCTTAAACAAACCACATCATCGTAATCTTTCCGCTCCTCGTAGGCTCGCCCGAGCTGCCGCTGCCCCAGGCCGTTGGGCGTGCTTCGTAGGCTGCGGAGGGCGACCGGTGGTGCGGTGGTGCGGTGGTGCGGCGGTCAGAGGCTTCCGCAGCGCGCCGCCCACCACAATCACCGTGATTACGGACGCGCCTACCCGGCCGACGTACTTTTCTGCCCCGCCCCCGGTCACCGCCCACGCCGCGGCCATAACGCAAACGTGTGCGTCCGAGACCGATTAAAACGGCGCGTAAATCCTTCCAGCGCGCGGTAATTGCGTCAATTTGCTCGTTTCAAGCGGATTTGCGACCCCGCCGGGAGCATGGCCTGCGGGTCAGCTCTTCTCTAGAAGCCCCGCCCCCGTCCCCACCCCCACACCTCGCGTCGTCCACGGCCACGTCGACGCTCTCACCCCTGCGTTCGCCGGGATTTCCTTCTTTTGTTCTCACCCTTTTTCCTGCCCTCTTCTTTCTTGCTTCTATCTTTGCCTCTCCCCTTCTATATTTCACTCTTTTCTATTTATCTTTCTCTCCCAGTCTCGCCAGTGTCCTGTCTCCCCCCGACCCCACCACTCTCCCCACCAGATCCCTCTCTTTCCCTGTCTTCTCTTTCACGATCCCTGTCTCATCCCTTCCCCCTGATATCCTTGCCCTCTTACAATCCTGCCTCCTCACGTCCCTGCCCTGGCATCCCTGGTCTTCGACATCCTGTTCCCGCTGTCGCTCTCCCGTTTTTCCCTTTTTTCCCCTTCTCCTATTCCCCTCCTCTCGCCCACCCTCACTCTCGTTCCTACTCTTTCCCCGCGCTCCTTCCCTCTCGCACTTCTGGGAACTCTTCCTTCGCCACCTGCACTTCACACTCGACCCGCACGGTTCCTCTCTCCGGTACTCTTCATGGAAATCCATCGGCTGTCGTTTTCATTTGCCACTAAACCTTTGTACAATATTTCGTATCTTTACTTATTCTGTTTACACCATCTAACTCTTCACGTCCTTGAGTAACAAATTGCACTTTCTTTGTTCGAAAGGAATAATTCTCCAGCCCGTTATCGACCCATATTTGCGCCTCTTGTAAGTTATATTATAACCCAGACAAGCCAATTTTAAATTATTGCTTCACATTTTTCATAATCGTATTCGATTATGGAGTATTGGAGTTAATAACCATCATGAAAACATTAAGAAAATATATTTTCAAAATTTATTTTCAAAGAAAACTTAAATTTAAATAGAAAAACAGAAACCTGAGTTGACGTAACTTTATAACTACGGGCTATATTGCTTCAGTTCTATTTTTTAAGGAATACAGGTGATTAGATGTAACACCTGAACCAAATTGTCGTTGTATCAAGTGTTATTATATATTTTTAATTATATTTTCCAGAATGTTGAATAAATATGTCTTTGAATGTTTTTAAAACCAGTTTTTAATTAAGTAGTTTGTAAAAATATTTAATATTGGTTCTTTCACTAATTCTATGTACGTGCTCTAAAACAAAGAAATAATTACAGTGATATCCTATATTGAATTGGAGATACGATGTTTCAGCTTACCGACCACAGTCAAAAAGTCAACTTTCCGGAAAATGGCGTTAAATATTTTTGCACACTAGAATTCTCCAGACATAAGCTTTTTAAGTCTACATGCTCCGTTATTTTCTTCGTCCTCTTAAATATGTCCATCTATTCTTATATTTTAATGTTATCTCTTTCGGCTAAGTTATATTTTACCTTTTTTGTCTATTCCCATTTCGAAAAATAGGTCATACTCAAACACAAGGCTTCATGAAAAAACGAAATATAATCAGAACATAAGATTGCAAAAATATGATATTTGCCATATAAAAAAACATTGATCATTTGCAATGTCTATCTTAAAAAACAAAAAGTGATTTTTTTATGATCATTCATTATTTTAGAGGTATAATTTATCTTACACGTTCTATTGTCTCACGATTTCCCGGTTTAAACCCAGTAAATGTCAGACATACCTTCCCTAACACGTGTTTGCTTCCACTCGTCATTGAATCCATCTCCCGGTTCAAATTGTTCTGCCCCAACACTGACGCAATGTTTTCCTCCTTTGCCAACGTCCATCCACCAGTGCTGCCGTTTCCCCCTCCACCCACCGCCACCCTCCTCCTCTCTGCGTCTTTAACCGCCGCAGCGGCCGCCGGGGGCCCATTCATATGCCCCACGTGTCGGCGCCCGCGCACGCGATGTGCCACTTTCTGCCCGCCTCTTAGCGCCCGCCCGCCCGCCCGCCCGCCCGCCCGCCCGCCCGCCCGCCCGCCCTCCACCACCCACCCGCCCGCCCTCCACCACCCACCCGCCCTCCACCACCCACCCGCCCTCCACCACCCACCCGCCCGCCCGCCCTCCACCGCCAGCCCGCCCTCCGCCGCTGCGGGATCAAGGATGAGCGCGAGGAGCTACAGCAGGGGCCCAAAGTTGTCTCCCTCGGAGGGCGCACCCGGAGCGGTAGCTCAGTGCATCAGCTGATGTCACTGCAGCGCCATTAACCGGGAGGTCCTAGGGTTACACTCCACACGATGGCAGGATTTTCGACACTAGCTTTCCAGCTAGGTCGAATTCAGTCGCTGTCTGGAGGAGAATTCTAGCGGCCGGCTGCTCTGATCGGTAGTTTTCCGTGGTTTCTCAGATCAACACCAGGCGAATGCCGGAGCAGTACCCTATCAAACGGGCCACGGACCGCGCGCGATCTGTCCTTCCTCTTCCTTGTCCTTACACGAACTTACACAAACACACTTACACGAACATGCACTACACTACCACATATTCCGGGAGACCGGTCGGGAGCTTAGAGGTCTCGGTTGGGACGTTGCCCCGCTGGTGGGAGAGTCTTGGTTAGGGGGAAACCCCGCTAGCCGACGGCAGGTCGGCACTGGATCTCGCCATCCAGCGGGGGAAGATCACCACCATCTCCCGAGAAAAAAATGCACAACACTTACGGGACTAATGACCAAAGAAGTCGACGCGCCCGGAAACACGAAAAAATCAATCAATCAATCGGAGGGCGCGTTTGATATAAGGGAAGTTTAAGAATGGCGTAGCGGTATAGCAATCGACAGCAATGCCGAGATCAGTTACATGTGTCGAGAATAACGTTTTTCTCAAACGTTAGTTCGTTTCGAAGTGTGGCGACATGATAGGCTCTAAATTACCGTACTGCCACATCCCCTTGAAGCACATTTGTTCGTTCCTCAGCAACTACTCAAAATTATATTACGTGGTATACTTTGTATACCTCGTAATATACGATGTGTATCTATAATTATATAATACATATTTCCGTATTAAATAATTATTATAGTATTAAATAAATATAACGAATATCTTAAATATGGATAAATATAATGTCACCGACTTCATGTTGTATCATGGAAATACACCATTCGCAGCACACTGCGCTCAGTGCTGAGATCAGATTCGATATAGCACGACCGAATGATCGATTACCATGCGATATAAGTCGCGCGCTAAATCCGGCTGATTAGCGGACTCTGTTATCACTTCCAGTTCGATTTCGAGCTGACGCGTGGGCAAAGGCTCGAAAGTGAAGACGTTTTCTGTATGATATGTCATGCTAAAACGACCTATAGTCTATCAACATTTTTGTAGTATTGTTTACATATAGCTTTTGCGGTCGATGTTCGTAACTATCGGAGATCGAATCATCTACCGACCAGATTTTAATTTGTTTGCAGACCGCGTCATAAGAGCAGAAGCTCAACATAATTTAGAAGCAAACGGGGGTTTCTCTGGAAAGGTTTTATGCCTTACTGGTCTAATTTAGACGGTTTTTGTCTCTTGTTGAAAATCTGCAACATATGTCAGTCGTTTTTACTTCCCTTAGTACGCAGTCGTACGATGATATTTTTCATCCTCAAAAATCTCAAAAACATGCAATTATGCAAAATAAAAATGGGCTGAACTTGCCTTATTTTTGTTGATAGGAATAGTTGTATAAATTTCCTCTTGATATGCGCAATCAGTAAAAATATGCAATTGAATGAGGTTCCGCGATCTAGTGATAACTATAAAAATAGATATTCTGACTTAATTTAACTCCGACAGATATCTCTCGCGATATCTCAAATCTGCAGTATGTGTATGGCACAATCAAAGTAGAATGCCTCATTTCTATGCTATTCGGCTCTAATAAATATTATTAAAAAGCTCTTTCATTACAGATGTGATTTTCTATATCCTTATTAATTACTTAATGACCTTTTCTTCTCGTAATGTTTCAAAAATTGGGTCGCCCGCGAGTTTGATTAATGTCATATTGAGAAAGTGTAGAGACCTTTGAATGATAATCATGTAACGCAGGTCTTTGTCTCTATTGTCTTTTAACGATGCGTATTTTACGTACATATTTTTTTAATAATTTATTACAATCGCATTATGACACACCGTATACACACCTAGGCTTTCCAGCATATTTTTCATAATTTTTTTCATCGTACGCTCTTTAGATGATAATGGCACGTTTCATTAAAGTGAACGTTACTCAAAGCTAAATTTCACTGACAATTTGCATACACTAAAAATCTGTCATAAATCACAGTTTCCAAATCCACTGTCAAATATGAATATATGTTCCGGACAGGAAGATTCGGGTTTTCTATGCAAATGAGGCATAAACATATTGTATTGCTTGGACTGGTGACCTCCACATGCCCATGCTTGTTTATGGAGTTGTTTCAAATGTCAAACAACCAGAGTTGTTGTTTGCTAATTTTTTAACTGTACCCCAAAGCATTATGTGACCTGTTCGCCAAAGCAATAAAATATGCGACA
Organism: Teleogryllus occipitalis; assembly: GCA_011170035.1. NCBI lineage: Eukaryota > Metazoa > Arthropoda > Insecta > Orthoptera > Gryllidae > Teleogryllus > Teleogryllus occipitalis. Next base: position 220,170 of record BLKR01000316.1, on the reverse strand, counting down.
CTATCCTGACGTGAAAAAAATTAAATAGACTGAAGAACTCCAGTAATGTATACTACGGGCACTGGCACGTTTTGAGGAAGCTCTGAACATTCAATGAACATACTTAATGGTAATTCTGAAATGTATGAGAACTGAGGGCACAATCTTGTGTAAATCACAACCTTTTGTAAACTACATGTTTCTAATATTACTGTAATTATATTGATGCAAGGGAAAATGCTAACGATTTGATATATGAGCAGGTACATTTCAACAGCCCACAAAAATTAAGGTAGAAGTTTAGAATATAAATAAAAAATAACGGCCGGAACAAGTCTTATGATAATTAAACATTAAAAGTCCATTTTCACATAAAAATAGAGCGATGTAGTACTCGCAAGATCTTCAAGACATCTATGAATCACTATTATTACGAAGTCTCGATGATATAATGTAAAGCTACATGCTCCAGGAACAACACTAACAACAGAAACAAACATAGTCACACTATTAATACTAATAATAACAATAGCACAAAAAAATGCATCAATAAAAAGTTTGAAGGTTTTATATATTATAATACACAACTACAGAGCTATGCCGTAAGGTATTGTAATTAAAAAAATAGAATAATTGAAAAATTTAAAGATGTAGTGCAGATATGAATTCTTAAACAGTGGGGCTTTAAAATATGTGATTAAGTGGTTTTCTAATTAGCTTGACGAAAAGTGTTTTCTTGGTTGAACACCCAAACGCAGCGTTGGAGGAGCTGTCTGCTTCCTTTGCAGTGGCGAATCCTAGGTGGCAGGAGCCACCGCAGGCATGCATCCTCGCCACACACACACACACCCCGGCCGCACCCAGCTCAGCCGACACCTGCCACCTGCCCAAGGCCACCCGTAATTGCTCTAATCGATCCCTCGGCCGCCACCACACGACACTGGCCCTCGCTCTTCCCCAGCTTCCCCCCCCCCCTTCCCCGCCCTCCCCGCCCTCCTCCGCTCCTCAGCTATCTTCATCCTTCCCGCGCTCCCTCCTGCCTCCTCCGCTCCCCATCTTCCCCTCCCATCCTTCCCCGCCCTCCCTCCGCCTCCTCCACTCTCCCACTTTCCTCCGCGCTCCCTGTCCTGCAACGCCATCCTCCGCCCTCACCGCCCTCCACCGCCCTCCCTGCCCTCCACCGCCTCCACTGCTCCCCGTCCTTCACTGCCCTCCCGCCCTCCTCTGCCCTCCCCGCCCTCCACCGCCCTCCACCGCCTCCTCCACTCTCCTGCGCTTTCCTCCGCCCTCCCTCCCTGCCCTTCAACGCCATCCTCACCTTGACTTCTTTCTCTTGCACTTTCTCCTTTTTGTTCAGATTTCATTCTTCTGGTCTTAATCTAGTGCTGATGAACCTCACCGAAGTTTATTTCCCCGCTCTATTTTATCTCATCATCCTTTCTCTCATCTCTCTCTTATATACTCTTCCCTCTATCTCTTCCTTTACTCCTTTATAGCTCATCTGTCTCCTCCTATCCCTCCTATTTCATTTATCTACTTTCTGTCTTGTTTCTCTCTCCTATGTCTTCTATATTTCTCCTCAGCCTCAAATTCTTGTACACTCTTTTCTTCAAGTTCTTGTTCTTCTACATTCTTCACTTTCTATCTCGTCTTCTCTCCATTCCTCATCTCCCATATCTTTTCTCTTTCCTCCCGTGCCTCGCTCTCGCTTGCTCTTGCCTCTCTCCTGTGCCCTCCGCAGCCGTTTGATCACCGCTTGCCCGTCCGCCTGGAGGAGCGCCCCGCCCCCTGTCCGCCTCCTGCAGTCGCGGGGCTGCGTGCCTCTGAGCAGGCGTGCGCGCGTCACGCTGCCTCGGCCCGGCCCCAGACGCGTGCCCCGCGCACGCGTGGCGGCGCACGCCCCCGCAGATCCGACGCTCCCCGCCGCCGGCGGCGCCGCCACAGACACCGCCACCGCCACAGCCACCACCACAGCCACCACCGTCGCCACTGCCGCTGCCGCCACAACCACCGCCGTCCCCGCCGCCGCCCCCGCCCCCACCCCCGCCGCCGCCCCCCGCCGCCGCCCCTCGCCGGCACCGCCACCGTTGCCACAGCCACCACCGCCTCCGCCACCGTCAGCGTCACCTTCACCGTCACCCTCACCGTCACCGTCACCGTCACCGTCACCGTCACCGTCACCGTCACCGTCACCGCCACCGCCACCGCCACCGCCACCGCCACCGCCACCGCCGCTGCTACGGACACAGCCACCACCGCCCCCAGCGCCCAACCCCCATCGCCGCCGCCGCGTCCGTTGATTGCCGCCTGGGGGCTCGAACCCCCCTGGTCGCTCGGACGGATGTGGCAGGAGGGCACGCGCCGCGGGCTTTGTGGTCGCCCGAATGCTCAGCCGTTTCCGCTTTCTTCGCGATAATGTCTGCTCGTATTAATTTTCTGAGCGATGATTGAGTGCTTCAGGTTCTTGCTCCGCGTATTGATTTGTTTGTCGTATGGCATGAATGTTGGAGGAGGTAGTAATGGCCGTAGCTCCGAAGCCAGAATCTTCACATTGCCGTCCCGTGGACGAATCTCCGTTGTAAGGCGTTTGTTGAAAAATGTAATGATGAAGGTGATGGCGTGAGTAATGATACTGGAAATAGAGATGATAGAATGAGAGTCTGAGGAAAAGGTAGAACCACAAACATTCTCGCTAAGAACTCGCTTTGTCCATCACAATTTCTATTCGGACGGGGCGGGGTTCGTACTCCAACCCCAGCTGTGGAAAGCGAGAAGTCTGACCACTACCCCAGGGATCGTCCTCAAGTCTTTCTCCAAGATATTTGCCTCTGATATCTAAGGAGAAGAAACTCATCAAAATATATTAATTTCAAAACAAAATACCCAAGGTTTTCAAGGGGCTGAGTGCCTGCAATTAACATTTGATGATTATTTTCTTTTCTTTTTAATGTAACGAATATTCTTTGATGGGCCATATCTTTGAGGTACTTTCAAAAGAAAGTGTAAAGATTAAATATTTACTTCAAATTAAATGTAGATGAATTATAAAGTTAATTTATTTCGATATGTTACTGCACGTATCGTAATTGTATCTACTTTACGTTCAGCAATAAAATAGCATAATCAAATATCGATGGCTATTATATTGAAACTTTTTTACATTTAGTTCGAAGTACAAAATATATTACTCAGAGTAACGTAAGAATAGAACGTAGTGGTAAAAATGATTAAGAGACATTGTACTGGATATAAAACATTTCTATTATTCTTCCCTATTCTCTTCCCTGTAATGCTCAATTAGATATGTTAAGGCTGTTCCTGAGAGCATTGCATGAGACTGTTTGCCACACAAATATAAAAGCATATTTACGATTTTTAAATATTATTTGAAAGGTTTAGATATAATTAAGTGATAATACTAAAGTTATTCTGAAGAAGTGTTTTTTTATACCCCGCATCACTCTAGAAAAAATCAAAAAGATTTTTAAATTCAGTTTTGGATGAAGGTTTTTTCACTTCCAACATAAAACACGCAGTTGTTCTGAGGCCTAAATCTTTAAAATTTTAGGGTACAGAAAAGGTGAAAGCATAAAATATTAGTTGGAAAGTCAGGTAAAGAATATTCCGAGACCGGAGACTGTAAGAGTTATGGCTGAGCTGTCATGTTCTTGAATATATTCAGCAATACTGTGGAAGGGTGATTCAACCTTGCTACAAAACACGTAACGTTATGGTGCAAAAAGAGCCATTAATAATCTGCAGGCGGTGAAATTCACTGGAAGTGTGCCTACCTTTCTCTCAAAACCTGTTAAGGAATATGAAGCACAACCGTGTAGAGACAGCACACATTTTCCTCTACTGTTCATTCAAAAGAAAATATTCATTCTAAATTAAAAAACAAAAACAAATTGTCATTAAAATATAAATTTGAACTTAAACTTACAAGATGAACGTAGCGATCAAAACTATTCGGTTTAAGTGGCCTCTATAGCACATTTGCATTTTTCACTGAACTAAAGCCAACAACCATAACCACAATAAGCAAGTTGAACTAAAGAATCTGATTACGATACTATCTGTGACCCACATTGATAGTACTCCCCGCAAAACCATGACAAAATTTTCCCGCTGATACGTATTAGATACTGAACAAGATCCAGGAATGATTGAATAGATTCCACTAGTTTGTCTCAGATCGTAACCCTTTGTACAATATACAAGCAAATCGCACACCCGTTATTCCTTGCAGAAAAATCTTTCATGTTGGCAACACTCGCAGGTCGATTATACGAAACCACGCGTGTCACTGTTCCAATACAAATGTGGGAACAAAACGCAACCGTATCGCATTCCCACAAGATCGTGCCTCGTCGACCACGATGTCGTACCACAGGCACCATCACGCTTTCGGCGTCCGGCACTCCTCCAACACATGTCGGCCCGTGCCAAAACATGGTTTACTATCATTATTCCTCCGTCTCGAATTCTTTCGCCACACTTCTCGGGGGGCAATTTTCGAAGGCGACTTATCGCAGGCTGTATCATGAAATGGCCGCCTCGACTGGCTGTTCGCCAAAATGGCGGCGCGGGCGATTGTGGTGTTTCCGCTAAGCGCTTGCGATGCTATCGTAACCAGGCTGCGAGCGGCGGGAGTCGATATGCAGACCAATTATCGTTCGTTTCTCCTTGCACAAACACGTTTCTCTGTGAAGAGTGGAAAATATGATCTCTCTTCGTACTTTCAATGACGATCAAGAACATTAGGAACTCAAGTCTGAGTTTTTTACTTTCTCATATTGATAGGAAAGACGGAGCAGTTGCTACAGGTGCAGAATATAGATTCAGGAACGAAATTGAAAGTACTTAAAGAGGACGTTGGCCCAGAAATGTATAGGGTAGGAAAGTTCAGGGAAGATGTATTCCTTCCGTGAAAGATGTTGCAGAATTCAAAGAAACAAGACATCGTTTATCAGCTAGCACTTTTCAGTTGGTTTAGTTATTACCTGTACGTGGTATTTGTGCGTAACCAGCAAGTTGATATGAGAAAAAAATATTATCCAATAAACACTCATTTACGATATTTTACTATTGTACTTCTCAATCCAATTTGAGAAACTGGTTTCAAATATAATATGTTTTGTATTTGTAATATAAATGTCGAATTTTTATGGCATATATTTATCATTTAAATTACCTTTTCATGCCTTTAAATTTTCTCGAAGATGATACTCCCATCCTAAGAAGCACATAATCAAGGCGAAACGAAATTAATCTCATACCAACATCCTTCTTGCATAGGAAAATGATACGTTGTGGAAGATAATCCTATAAAAATGATTAATTCTAAATGAAAAGGATGAGTACGTGGGATACATTCTCATAGAAAATGGTTGAGTTGTAAATCAAGAGATATGGAATGAATTATAATTCAAAAAGGATATGTTCCAATCGCATTGATAGAAAGAATTATAATTGAAAAGGAGTGACTTGTAATGGTACAGACGATAAGATTTTGTAACACTCTAGTTACTTCTTTTGGCTTCTCCACTTCTATGATTCAAGGTTGCATCGTTGTGTTCGCTCTGTTACCCATTGCCACACTTCACCCACTCGCTCGCTCACAAACGTAATCACCCGTTTGCTCTCACATAGTTCTCACCACCCACAAATCCACTCTCTCACCCACCTGTTCACCATCCACCCACTCATCGACTCACCAACCTACCAACCGACTTACGTATCTACTTCCCCATCCACCCACTCATTCGCCATAACACCAACCCACCCACCCACCCACTCACTCACTCACTCAGCCACCCTCTCTCCCACCCTCACTCCCTCCTCACTCACTCATTCACCCACCCACTCACCCACTTTCTGTCCCACCCACTCACTCACTCACTCATCCACCCACCCACTCACTCACTCACCCCCTCTTACCCACCCACTCACTCACTCCCCTCTTACCCACCCACTCAGTCACCTCACTCACTCACTCACCCACCCACCCTTCCAATCACTCACCCACCCTCCCAATCATTCTCCCACTCACTCACCACCCACTCACCCATCCACTCACCCACCCACCCTCTCACCCACCCACCCACTCACCATCTCACCCACCCACCATCTCACCTACCCACCCACCCACCATCTCACCCACCCACTAACACCAGCCCAACCACCCACCCACCGGACCACGCGCCTGCTCACACGTCCTCCGCCTGCTCACTCGTGCGCCGGTCGTGCCGCGTGGCCGGTGAACACATGTGCGCTCGCCGCGGCGGCGGCGGCCGCGGAGCAGTCGCTGGCTTTTTGTCGGCGCTCGCCGTGACGTAACCACGCAGGAATTTCATCACGAACCGCCAGAACCTGTTGCACGCGCGACTTGGCGCAGCTCTCGCCCGCACAACCGCCCAACCGCCCCGCCGCCCACCGCCCGACCCACCGCGCGCAGCAGCAAGCAGGGACGGCGCTCGGCTCGAAGCCTCCCGATCGGCCACGGCCACCTTCAACCTCTGCCTTCAAATCCTCTCCGTTTGTTCGCCTTTCTCACATCGGCAGCCCGCAAGCAAAGGGGCGTGTTTTAAAAGAACTCTCAAATTGGAGGAGAACGGTTTGAATATATTCAGAGTCGCTTTTAACACCTCAAGTGAAAGTGTTTTACTCTATACTCCGGCTGTTTAGTGAACTGTGTTCAATTTTTTATGGTCCATATAGTTTTTTCTAGATTGCTTCACTTAAATAAAGTATTATGATTTACGAGATGTGTCTCTTTTTTACACTGACATAAGTCATCATTCGTTTCCTTCGCAAACCCCTTCTGTGTTTGATTGCGTCTTCAGTGAGGAGCAGTTTGGTTATCCATGTTAAATCTGTGTGGAATATATAAATACAATTCTATGATTGCTAGCACGTTATTCCGTTAAGTAAGTGTTTTTATAACGGAGTGAATTATTTGTTTCGAATTTTTACGAGTAATATCATAATATTTTTTTAATTTTAATAATAGAAAGTGTTTACAATTTAAAAACAGGATGAAATCGCGAAAATGAAGTGAAAAAAATTATTATGCATTCACTCAAATGTATAATTATGATTTCATTATCGGTACATTATAATGCTAATTTCTAATAGTATTTAGGTATATGTGAAGTTGATTGCACTTGGTATAAATGCCATTATCAAAAGTATATTTCTTGCTGTTAATTTCTCTTTTAATACTTTGGAAATTAAATAATTATAATCTCATTATTATTATTCTATCTTTTCTAAATCATAAAGTAACGTAATTATCAATATAAACATTTAGTTGTCAGTTATAATCATGTGTGTAGTTTGAAATCGCTAACTTTTATCGACATAAAACGTCGCCTTCTTGCATATTGTCAATTTAACTAGTTACCTAATACATCCAAACTCCAGTACAAAATAAATCATGCTTATATTTTTGTAAGTTCGTTTCGTTTTGACCCAGGAAGAAAGTTTGTTGAAAACTAACAGTTTTCGCCGCGAGTTTGGTTCTTCCTGCTGAACTTTTCTCTCCCCACGCGTTCCACAAGACTCGATTAGCAGTGACTTCCAATTACCATCAAGAGACATTTTCGTCTCCCATCAAAAGAAATGTATATTTATTTTTTCGTCAAGAATATGTTGAATTTCCTTACTGATAAATGTTAATACCAGAATTTTGTCTCCTTGAAAAGTAAAGAAGAAAACTCCTGAATAATTAAAGGATTTAAAAGTAGGGTGATACTCGGTAACATATGTAGTTTTCGCAAAACTGAGTATTAGAATGGGGATACATTTCCTTTTATAAACACAAATACTTTTTCTTTGGCATAATTGTCATTTTCTATTTAAGAATTTCCGAAATTCAAAGGCAAAAATATTTAAAGCTATGTAATAATGTTTTCTTTAAACCTACGTTTATTTTACTTTCATAAGTGATATACATTTTTTTTGTAACTCAATGTGCATTTAACAAACATTTCATTAGCATTTATATATTTTTGTAATCTTGATATCAAGTGATAAAGTAACGAAAGGTTGACCCATTTACATGATCTTGACTTAATGCTTGATTTCTTAATAGTAAAGTTACTGTAATTTCCGTTTTTACAAACATCTGGGTCATAAATTTAAACTCATATTAGAGACACACTTACATTGTTCCTCTCTTAGGTACGCCAACTTCCAACGCGTTTAAAACTTTATGGACCCCCTGTAAGTTTTCGCTATGCAATGCACAGCCGTGCATACATTCACGCAGTTTTAACGATCGTCGAGTGTACATCACGTGCAGGAGATTTTGAGGATGATGACTGAGGGATCCGTTACTTCCTCAAGAATGTACTTCAATAATAACGACTGGATTTTGTGAAACTCAGAGAAACGCAGCTACGTTCACGCGTACCCTTCATGCACTTGAAACTATAAAAGTCAGGCTATTCAGATTAGTAGTCTACCCAGCGGCTAATTTCGCAGAGTTGCTCTCCTGCGGCATTGGTCAGTTGAAGGAGGTATAAAAGCCACTTGATTTTTATGATTGAGAAGGCGAGAAAGGCTGAGATCCTGGTTGGACCGTTTCCTTAAGTGTTATCCAAGCGAAGAGGGATATTAAAACCGTGGGAAATCATTAGCTTGGAATTTTGTATCTCAGGTTTTCGTAATTACGAGTGATATTTCATGAAATCTACAGATAAATATTTTGTAAAATCATTTCAATACATTTTTACGCATACACAGTTAAATTCTTTACCAATTAGTTCAAAAGGTGTTACTTGCAAGGTCAGTTTTATGGTAAGAGATATAAAAGCTCATTTTCTTGAGTGTCCAGGACACATCAGATATGACAGTTGACCACACCGGAGGGCGAAGTTTTCTGGAAGCTACGAGTTGGTCATATTTTCTTAAAATTCTTTCAAACCTTCAGTATTGTAAACAACTTGTACTATTAGATAAAAATTTATATTAAGTAAAAATATAGGCAAATATTAATTTCAACCACACTATTGACATACTAAAGTAACTCATCATAGCAAACGTTACTCGAATCTTGTCAAAGATTTCAAAGACAAAAAGTGTAATTTTCTAATACTTTAAATAAACAATGGAATACGTTGAGAGCTACATAACGTCCTAAAATGCAAAATTAATCTACAATAATCTACGCAGTTAAACGAAAATAGAAATGTATTCATGTAGAAAAGAAAGCAAAGAACGGTACTCAGCCATATTAACTATTTCTGTTTCCCACGTCAGGTTTCATTAATATTTAATTACAAATTACCTACACTTTTATCGTAATAAACACTCACAGCCATCTGATTAAAAAACCATTCCATTCAAAGTCTGATCGCCCCCTCGCGAAGAACGCCCACGAACATGCTGCCTCTTAACGAACCCGGAATTCCCCATTCCCCGACCCTCCTCCGAACCTACTAACCCGAGCGCCATATCATCACCTTTCTTCTAAAAGGCAGCGGAAACAGGCGCAGGCCGCTCCGCGCCGCTCATTGCGTATTCAGCTCCGCTCGAGAAGCCCCACGTGGCAGCCGCGGCGGAGAAACCGCGAGGCCCCAGCGCGCCAGCCACCGGAATCAGGGCCAGCGGGCCAGCCGCCCGCCCGCCCGGGCGCGCCGACAGCCTCTGGGCGACCTCTGCGGCCGGGTCACGGCGGGACGGGACGGACCGCCCGGCGGGGATTCGAGGCTTGGACGGCCGTCAGGGCGTCCGGGGTCCGAAGAAAGTTTCGGAAGAATGCCCGGAACTACGCCTTCTGCCAGTGTCATTTTTTCATGTAATCTAGAACTTCTGCCAGTGTCATTTTTTCATGTAATCTAGAACTTCTGCCAGTGTCATTTTTTTCATGTAATCTAGAACTTCTGCCAGTGTCATTTTTTCATGTAATCTAGAACTTCTGCCAGTGTCATTTTTTCATGTAATCTAGAACTTCTGCCAGTGTCATTTTTTTCATGTAATCTAGAACTTCTGCCAGTGTCATTTTTTCATGTAATCTAGAACTTCTGCCAGTGTCATTTTTTCATGTAATCTAGAACTTCTGCCAGTGTCATTTTTTTCATGTAATCTAGAACTTCTGCCAGTGTCATTTTTTCATGTAATCTAGAACTTCTGCCAGTATCATTTTTTTCATGTAATTTAGAAATTCTGCCAGTGTCATTTTTTTCTAATCTAGCCAGTGTCATTTTTTCATGTAATCTAGAACTTCTGCCAGTGTCATTTTTTCATGTAATCTAGAACTTCTGCCAGTGTCATTTTTTCATGTAATCTAGAACTTCTGCCAGTGTCATTTTTTCATGTAATCTAGAACTTCTGCCAGTGTCATTTTTTCATGTAATCTAGAACTTCTGCCAGTGTCATTTTTTCATGTAATCTAGAACTTCTGCCAGTGTCATTTTTTCATGTAATCTAGAACTTCTGCCAGTATCATTTTTTTCATGTAATTTAGAAATTCTGCCAGTGTCATTTTTTTCATATAATCTAGAAAAATGAAAATCAGCATAGCCAACGAAACTTAAAATAAAAACAGAATAGATAGGGAAATGAAATATGATCTGTGTCACACGAGGGTTGTGTTGATGGGTGTTTGCTGCACGGTAAGTAACGCGCGACGTAGATTTACACTATATCTTATGTGCTACGGGTATAGCGCTCATGTGCCATTTCGCATAAGGTACGTGTTATTCTACGACGCGCGTTAGTTAACGTGCGTCAACGCAACGCTCGTCTGGGGCGTTATGTGCTAGTCTTATTATACGTATAGACCAAAATTGACTGTTTCTATACTATATGATCGGAGGACAAGGAAAATTGTTGTTTTGCAGGGAGAAAAGTTGTATCGTCAGTGAATCAATTAATTTGGCCTCCAGTTATCCTTTTTACTATATTTACCGACTGTCTAGTGAACTATTTGATTTATGACTATTTTAAAATCACACAGTACAATTTCACTGAACTCAAAATTAAGGGTTTGTGAAATGCCATTATTCTTGTGCACACGATATCTGATTCGATTTTTTTCATTCAAAGATGCACAAATCCCTACTTACATTGTCACTTAATATTCAGTATTTTTTATTTATATTTTACTTTGAATAATGTTGAACTTCGAGCATATCCATTATATACGTTTAATATATCCACGAAATGTAGATCTTTGGTTATGATTGAAACAGAAGTAAATGTCTAGGGAAATAGTTCATGAATTATGGTAATTTTTCTTGTAACTAACTAAGTAACAATTTCTGGCTTGTAACTAACTAAGTAACATTATTTCTGGCATCAAATAATGTAAACATACAATTAAGGCGGTTTGCAAAAACTTTAATTTGTAAAAGTGTTAAAAAGTTAGAAAACAGCGAAGATTCCCTTGTTTAGAAGATAAGAGTTGGCTGAATCATTTATATTATTTTCAGGCAGACAAGTGTTTGCCATCAGTAATGAACGTGCTTTCTATTCTCTTATTTTTTCCTTAAGACCTTTATAGAAACTCGTTAAAACCACTGTTCAACTACTTTTCATACTTATTTTCATTCAGCTCAGACGCAAAATAGACAATCACCGCTCAACCAAATAACATTACATAATGAGTCAGTTCGCCCAACACCAACTCCAACATGATCGGAGAGAAACAAATATTTATTTTTAACTGATACGTCATTGCTTATTGTTACCTTCCATACAAAGCTCGATACGCACAGCATAACTTTGCTGGATCGAGAGGAACGCGATTACAAGGGAAATATGTAAACAGTAAAATGATACATGTTCTCTTATGGAGAGAATTATGAGAGGACATTAAGAAAGGAAATTATGGAAGAGCAATATGAAAAGACAAACCGAGTCAATTAACATCAAGTTAATTAGAAAATCTGAATTATTAAAATTAGGTAAAAACTAAACTCCAACGCAACGAAAGCATCAAATTCAACGAACCTAAAACATCGAACCAAACGCAACGCAAGAATCGAAACAAACGCAACGAAAGCATCGAATCCAACGCAACGAAAACATCAAATCCAACGCAACAAAAGCATAAAATCCAACGCAACGCAAGCATCGAACCAAACGCAACCACCGACGAATAAAGCGAGTCGGCGCCGCACAGCGCCGGAGTAGGATGATCCCGGACGCCGGCAGGTCGCGTCGTCGGCCGCCACCCGCGACCTCCCGTTGTGTCGCGGCTTACGCAATCCTCATTCCTCTCCTCATCCTCGCCGGCGCTCTTCGCCGCCCTCCTCCGCGGCGCACCTGCGGCGACCTCCCGAGGAAAGTGAGAGGACGGAGGCCGTGAGATTCCTCAGCGCTTGTCGCTGCGCCGTTGTCCGGCATCGCCGCCGCCGCAAGCACGCCGCTGTTAAGGGTCTTATCGCGACTGCGCTGGCCGGTTTTGTTTGTGAAGTATCCGGGGTCGGGTTACGTATGGGATTTAGAGGAAGCGAGGACAATGAAAGAAACCTAAAGGATTATGTTATAATCCCGTTAAAACAACCAGAGATCAGAAAAAATGGTTTTAAATTTCATTTTGGTTTATTTTCCAAACACATAAGAGTTGTTTTGTAATATTAATGAATATAAAAATCAGTGTAAAATGAAGATGATGTAAAAATAGAAAACTGCTCTAATTATAGACCAATATTTCACTATGAAGATATGTATTTTGTGATTTATTTCTTGTTTGTTTATTCTTCTCCAAAAAATACACTCGTTTATATCATTACTTTACTGAATTTTGTTTAATGGACTGCATATTCAAAGGACTTTGTGTTACTTTTACCCTTTCACCCCTTACTCTGGAGTAACGGTATCACCTATCTTTCTTTTCTGATCGTCTATCTACAAGTAACAACACGATCTTTCTACAAGTTTATCTTTTCTATGCATTGAAGTGAAAACATAAAACAAGTGTTACAATAATGAAAATAAAGTAACTGAAAGTAGATCATATTTTTTCACTTTCTCAAAACATAAAACAGCTCTAGCTTCTGTTTTATTCATATCTTCATTGAAAACACAATCAGCATTGCTCTTAAGTTCTTCTTCCCCTTTTCTTTCTTGTTTTCTTCCTCCTCTCACTTCTCTTTTTTTTTGTTCTTTTCGTTTTTCTACTCTTCTTACTTTCCCCTTCTCCTGATTTACGTTCTTCTTTCTCTTTTCCAAAGAATTGTAGTTTACGAAGGGTAGCAAGTACTCTTAAAACTTGTTGCTTAATAATATACTTTCATCCTCAAACGTTTTTGAAACCATTTACTCTTTATCTCCATCAGAACTTTCATTCTCCTACTCGTTATAAAGCAAACGCGCCGGACGGTAACGTCTAGTTAGTAATTTTTTTGTAAAGCGCAGCACAACACGAAATGGGAGGTGTTCTCAGACGCGCGGCGCGGCGCTGTGAACTTCTAAGGACATTTTTTTATAATATTTATTGATCCTTGTATGACAAAAATTTGTCTTTCAAGGGTATGAAACATTACATTAGCATCATACAAAATATGAGGAGAAACTAAATAGCAACCTCTAAACAAATTTCTGATATGTAGACATTTTTAAAATTTTTGAGAGTCATAATGATCTTAAAAAGAAAATATGTTTATAAATAATACATGATTCATGAAAATGTTTTACAATAAATGATAGAAACTGTGAGAAGAGACAACTAAGGAGGATGTAAAAGATCTTTAGGATAACGTGATTTAATTCGCGGGAATGGATTAACTTCTAAAGACGTGACTCTACGCTTCTTCACCGCGCTGCGTCTTTCGCGAAGTGCCTCTCAGAGCACGTGCATTGGCGAGTGTGACTCACGTGAGGAGCTGTGGTGCAGCTGAGAATGTTCGGAGCGGAAGGCAGAGTGGATCAAGGTTGAATGCGTGGGTGACTTTTCAAATGGATTGTTAGTTCCCCGAGACGTGATGTTGAAATATAGCGCACACGTTGGCAGATTATCTTTTAATGTTAAATAGCTAACGTGCAATGTATGGAGGTTGAGAATGCAATGCCGAATTTATTAGTATTCATTTGACTTTGTGATTTTTTTAAAATTTATATTTATGTCCATATTATTCAAAAAGAATAATTTTTAAACCTAATAACGGCACTTCATTCACTGTTCATAATAAAATTTAAGTTTTGAAAAGAATCATTAAAAAGATTTTGAGTTAACGATTTTTAAGTATATTTCTATTTAAAGCGTGCCAAATCATTGCGCTTTCGTTACTGTAGCATACGTGCAGCAATATTTGATTTGCAACTTTGATGGTCACCGACAACAAAGTGGTTTGCTGGCTGTTTTGTTCATCACCATACTGATTGTTTCTGTGTTGTCGATCTTATAGGTATCGTGGTCACCATTGCATTTCAAGGTAAGCTGTACCCCATTTGAAATAAAAGTTTGTGGAACATACTGCGTCTTTAATATTTTTATGAGCGTCTAGGTGAATTTAAAATATCAAATTAAATGACGCAGTATCTAGCAGAGACCTTAAAACAACCGCTTTTTTATTTGAAACGTTATTCCGCAAGATATTTTTTCCTATGTTCTTATTGCACATTCCTGTTCTCTGAGATGTTAGCCCTGAACTACGTTAATGCAGTTAAAATCAAACATTTATCACGGTCTGGTGAGGCAGTTAATAATACACCGCCCCACATATTTTCTTTTACAGCTATCCCACTTACTGAAACACGTTTATGGATATGCGGCACGTCTTTATATCTCACCAGCTACCTAATTCTTACACTAGAAAAATACGTTCGTCTGAACAGTGTCGTCTTTCTCAGATGTCTACGTCAATTCCTTTTTATGGATCCACTAATGAACTGATCCAGTCCCGGCCAGCCCGCTTAAACGAACTCTCGCAGCGACGAAGGTCGAGGAGACTTTAACGCGCGTGTAGACTAGAAACCCCACATCCTTAGCCGTCCTTCGCCTTGCTTCTCGGGAGACGTTGCCTACGGCAGCAAATTACAAGGTCGATTGTAGTTTCCGGCGTTTCAGCTAACTGAACATTTCGTTCCGCAGTAACTCGAGGAAACAGATTTTCCGTTTACATTCCATACGGAACTCACATTCCAACCCAGAAATTCCACCGCGAAACGTTTTCAAGATACAGGACATTTCAACACCACTAATCCGTGATGATCAATAGTAGCATTTTAGTCAGGTGACTTGAATTATTTGATCATGTATGCGTTGTTTTGTACTTTGCGATTACGTCCTCGCTCGGAACATGTTGATTGGACTTGAACGTGGCCCGTTCGGCCTTCGACACTTTTACCGCTACTTGGCACCCGGTGGCTGTCCTTCACAGCATGGCGAGCCACGCTGTGGCCTAGCTCGACAACGGGCAATGCAATAGATTGCAGCACACTACCCGGCAGACTAAATAAAAGCCCGAGGAATTTATCTTGCTGGGTTTGGTTCGTTATCGGTGATGAGTCTGCAGGCGAAAAGTCATACGTGTCGTAAAAACTTTCTCTAAGATGACTTTCTTATTTTTTGTGAACTGAACTTCTAATTCGTTTGTGTCGATAACTGATAATGAAACACGAGATATATGAAATTGAGAATGGAAAATGTCTCTACACCGAATGGCAGGTCAAAGATGCCGTTTCGTCATTATTCTCTAAATAGTAAAACGTTTCATTATGCCTGGTGAGTGTGTAGAGTTATGAAGGAAAAAGGCAAAACATCAAAACCTGTAAATATCGTGATTATTAACACAATATGTATTGTGGGGAAATCGAACATTTATCATTGTTTAATTCTTCAGTGAGCACGTGCTAGCTAATAAAATGGTGAAATCATATGCGTTTCATGTTGTATGACGTAATAAGTAAACAAAATGCTAGTGGCACCATAAAATATTCGTTCATGTACCATTGGTGAACAAAGAAGTTCACTAAGTTCTTTGTAAATTACACTGCATACTCGCTAATAAGTCAATGAGCCTTTTGAAAAGTATGCTGTAGGCATGTCGTCTTGTACAGAGTACATGTTTTGGAAATTTTGAATACCTTCTTCATTGTTTTCTAAATCTCCAACTACAACAAATTCTAGTCCTACCATAAACTCCAACACGGAAGAGATAGAGATAGTTGAAATTCACCACAATAAGTTCTTTTGATAACCTTGTTAGAGCTTATGACGTAGTAGTAGAGATATTTTCGTGCTTTTCCTAGGAAGCTGTAGGTGTTCGAGTTCCTTTTCGTGTTTTCGTACACATCTTTGATAGGTTTGGAAAGTCATCAACGTATATTTTAGTCGTTGACCTTAAGAGAACTTCCTCATGCAGCGAAAACCGATAACGGGTTCTTGCTTAATGAACTTTCTGAAAGAAAACACCATCACTAAATGTTAACGGAACAAGAATTCATTTCAGAATATAATTTGTCGATATCAAATTGTCACATTGTGTTGCATGTTATTATCAACATACCGTGATAACATTGATTGTAGGAGTCTGCTTTCTTTTGTGGATGCAGGTTGCGTATTTGATATATTTACGTTTGTCAGTTCCAATGCATCCGAAGGGCAATTTTACCGTAAGCGGACTTTCTTACTAATACCCAAACATTAACTATTACTAAGAAGAGGTGCAATAATTAATTCCATAATAATTGTCTCTACGTTGAGTTGTCTTATTCATCATCAATCACAGAAATATTATATACATTTACACTCCTAGAAGTTTCTAGACTATTTTACCACTATAACCATAGTTATATCTACCACAATTGAAGAGCTTATTTCCAAAGTGACGTATCTCCATTTCCGGTTGTTGTTTTTTTTTTTTGGTTTATTGAAGATCGCATTAACTACGAGGCAATTCGCGATCAGTATTGATTTAACGTTATGGATATTTGTATATTGAATGACGTGATATGGTGATGATGAGGGGAGAAAGGACGAACACAAATACTACCATGCCCGAGACGGGGCTCGAACCCGCGATCCTTCGACCCTAGATCGCTAAGGCATTACTGCCGGATCGGATCTATTTCCGCTTGTTTTCTAGTTTTACAGATAAATATATATTTAAGACGCTTCTCCTCCAAATAACGTTTTTGAGCGAAATAATGTGATTGCGTTTCTCATATCTGTTGGTACGAAGTGTGCGACGTATACTCGTATCGTATTTACTAAATTTTACAGGAGAGCAGTTTGAAGATGTTTTCGTTGGAGTTGGAAGTAGACTTGGTGTTATTTAGGATCACTATAACTCTGTCAATTCTTGATATAGGACATTGTGTTGTATACTTGTGGGTAGAGGACAAGAAGCCCATATGATTGCGCCAATAAGCTCATTTCGGCCAAAAATAGACATAGTGTTCTATACCTCGGACCCATAGATGTGTTTAAAGGTATCTGAAAATCGTTGAATACTATCTTGAACGCTAAGATTGAATGAGAATACTTTCTCTTTCTGAAATAAATGTTTCTTGTAGATACGTCACTTTGAAAATAACCTCTTAAATTTATTCGAACCACTTATAATAATGCATATTACTATAATATGCATTATTTCCATTACTATCTTGTATTTGTACGTAGCAGTTACACTTTCCCTGAAGGGCAATCGGCCTCGATACCGTTAGATCCCAGCGTTTCTAGTCGGTCACGATGTCTCGAATTCGCTTAACCTTCGTAATGAATTCGGTTAGCAACGCCGGTTTCGCGAACGTGACCTTTCAGTAGAACTATTCCAGCATTCGCCTGGATGACCAAGAGACACCTCAAAAACCCGCCCCGGATGGCTGACACGGGGATCGAACCCGAGCCTTCCGAATGCGAAGCCAGCGCGCTACCACTTTGCCGCCCTCATTCAACCAGTTCTCCCTCAAACAGTTCGCCCTCAATCAGTTCGCTCTCAACCACTTCGCCCTCAACCAGTTCGCCCTCAACCAGTTCGCCCTCAACCATTGCGCCCTCAACCACTTCGCCCTCAACCAGTTCGCCCTCGACCAGTTCGTCCTCCACCACTTCGCCCTCAACCACTTCGTCCTCAACCACTTCTCCCTCAACCGCTTCGCCCTCAACAGCTTCGCCCTCAACCGCTTCGCCCTCAACCGCTTCGCCCTCAACCAATTCGCCCTCAACCACTTCGCCCTCAACCACTTCGCCCTCAACCACTTCGCCCTCAACCACTTCGCCCTCAACCACTTCGCCCTCAACCACTTCGCCCTCACCCTCTCCCTCACCCTCAGCCACTTCGCTTGATTCCATCACTATCACTCGAACCACAACGAAGAGCCCCGTTGCCGGTGCGCCTCCCATTGTGCCACTAACAGTCGCCGCCGGGGGCGCTGGGCGCGGAGGCGAGAGCCGCGCGCGCACAATGGCGGGCGAAAGCGCGTCCGCCCAGCGCCCGCGGGCGCCCCGGGCCGAATCTCCCTCGGCCCACGCCCCGCCCCCTACGTCCTGTCCCATCCCATCCCGTCACGCGCTCGGAAAGCGAGAGTCCCCGCGCGCGGCGAGCCTCCCCTCCCCTCGCCCGAAGCACCTGATCCTCGCCCACGGCGCGCGCGCACTGACAGGTCGAGGAGATGAGGTTGAGGATGGATGTGGATGGGAAAGTGTTGGTGGTGGAGGAGTCAAGCATGCGGAGGAGGAATTAGCGGGAGAGGTTGAGGGGGTTGGACGCAGATGAGGCAGGAGGGCTTTGAAGAAGTGGAAAAAGATGAGGCGGGAGAGTTTGAGGAGGTGGAGGCGCAGGTGGATGAGGCGGGGGTGGTTGAGGAGGTTAAGGGAGCGGGTGGCAGATGAGGAGAAAAAGATTGATGTGGTGGTGGCAGATGAGGCAGGAAGGTTTTCGCGGAGGTGGTGGCGGAAAAAATTGGAGTACGTGGAAAAGTGGAAGACGTCGAACTAAAAGATGGTTGGGCTTAAATACAGAGAAAAATATGTCGAATAAGGCAAAGAAGGAGGAGGACGGAGACCTGAAAGACGAAGCTATGGTGATGGACTAGGAGGTGAGGAAGGGTGAGAGATGATGGATATGCCTGAGAGGAGGAGGAGGTTACGGCAGTGAAAGAAGAGGAAATTAAAGACGTAAATGAATACGGAGATGGAGGATGCAAAAGGAAGGCCGTGGCGGGGACGGGGCGAGAGAAGGGCGAGAGCGGGAGCGGAGGCGAGAACGCCAGAGGTGGGAGCGTGAACGCCAGAGGCGGTCGTTGTCGACATCACGGTAGGGGAGGCAGAGGAGCAGAACATAAGGTCAAAAGGCGGAATGGAAGCTGGAAACAGTGATATTGAGACGGAGAGTGAGGTGGAGATGGAAATTGATGTGGAGGTTGAAGTGGCGTCAAATACTGAAGGTGGAGATGGGTTGGGGGTTTGAAGTGGCATTGGATGTAACGTTTGAGGCGAGGTTTGAAGTGGTGATGAATGCACAGGATGAAGTGTCATTGACTGCGAAGTTGAGGCTAAGGTTTGGAAATGGGTGCGAAGGTTGAGGTGGCTATGGATACGAATGTTGAGGCGAGGATTGAAGTGGAAATTGATGCGGAGGTGCAGCTGACGTTGGATGCAATGTTGAATCTGAGCTTGAGGCTGCGATTGTTGGGGAAGTTGAGGCTGAAGCTGAGACCGAGGAGGTTGAGGTGGCGATGGATGAGAAGTTGAGGCTGAGATTGAGGGGAATATGAATTCGAAGACTGAAGTGGCGATGGATGCATGGTTGGAGGAAGGATTGAAGTGGCGATGGATGCATGGTTGAAGGAAGAATTGAAGTAGCGATGGATGCATGGTTGTAGGGAAGTTTGAAGTGGCGATGGATGCATGGTTGAAGGGAAGATTGAAGTGGCGATGGATACATGGTTGAAGGGAGGATTGAAGTGGCGATGGATGCATGGTTGAAGGGAGAATTGAAGTGGCGATGGATGCACGATTGAAGGGGGGATTGCAGTGGTGATGGATGCATGGTTGAAGGGAGGATTGAAGTGGCAATGGATGCATAGTTAAAGAGAGAAATGAAGTGGCGATGGATGCATGTTTGAAGAGAGGATTGAAGTGGTGATGGATGCATGGTTGAAGGGAGGATTGAAGTGGTAATGGATACATGGTTGAAGGGAGGATTGAAGTGGCGATGAATGCATGGTTGAAGGGAGGATTGACGTGGCGATGTTGAAGTGAGGATTGAAGTGGCGATGGATGCTTAGTTGAAGGGAGGATTGAAGTGGACATGGCTGAAGTGGTTGATGCGCAGTCGGAGGGGAGGCGAAGAGACACGCGGGAGAGCGGCACGTCGTGCGCCTGTTATTTGGAGAGGCGGCGTGTTTGGGAATTTCGGGCCTCGTATGTTTGCTGGCGATGGAGAGTTCGTGGAGCGTTGTTGAAGCACAATTGAAAAGAGTGGCATTATTAAAGTAAAGTTTGCTTTCACGTTTGCTCCATAAAGTATTCAGACTCTTCATTTTCTTCAAGTGGACTTGCTTTTATAAATGATCTGCTTTCGTGTTCAAGCTTCTTGTGACACTGGTTTAGAAACACAAAACTTCGACTCACGTCGCCACAAGCTTCTTTTTTCTTCTTGCGCCATATTCCAAGGGATGTCGATTTCGACTCCATGTGCCGGGTCCCTCATGGGGAAACATATTAACCTTTTACACTAGACACACTTGCGGGCTCCCCGGTCTGTGGTCAGTGGACTCGCAAGAACCTCCGCGACAACACATGCATGAAAGACAAGGGACGAACAACCATGATCACGACGGTATCATGCCTCGAACTCGCGACCCTGCAAACTGAGGCACAGAGTTGGCACACGCTCTAGCCTCCTCGGCCATCCACGTCGGCAAGTCACCACACGATATACGGGTAAAATAAGTTGAAATAGAAAATATTGATATTTCGTTAATGCGTATGGATTCTGAATTGTCACGTTCGTTTCTGATTGTTTTAAGGGTCATATTTCAATTATATATTAGATAAATATTGAATTTTTTTATTTTAGAAGGTTTCAGTAAACTTGAAGAACGTAGACGCGTTATTTTAGAAGGAAAGAAAAATACTAGGGCAGCATTAAATTGCCTATTACTGCGGTTACCCGAGGCGTTCGACCACCGCTACGAACTTTCGAGATGGGAGGGTCTTTTAAGGCAACCAACTTCTCCGTGTAATTAAATCCATAACGTTCCGTCGTGCCCCATTAAACGACGTAGAAAGCCACAATGGCGGCGGGATGAAAGTCAGTGAGACGCTGGTCTTTCTGTCGCAGGGACTCTTCGTGTAGATATCCCTTTGCCCTCTGGCTGTCATTTCCTAACGTTTCGTGAAGGGTCGATTCCGGGCTGCCTTATGTTAGAAATATGTGTGGTATATTAGTCAAGGGTTACTATTTTTTAACCTAACAAAGTAGTATAGTATCATTTTTAATGAACTTGAGAAAATAAACTGAATCGTATTTTGAATTAAAAGAAATGTTTGGTTATAGTTTGACTGAGAAATGTTTTAATATCTAAAGTACTCATAACTACAGTAAGCTCTTTGAAATGTGCATTTGAGAATATATGAATACACAATTTGTTTTACTTTATGACAAAAATTATATTAACTCTCAAATGAGTTTCCAAAAAAAATTCTGAAATTGTGTCATTTGAATGAACGAATCATAGTATACTATTCTGTTAAGGAAATTCGAAGACATTGAGTAGGAAACTTATTCATTACTAAACGTATTGCCCTCTCTCATTTTTCTTGCATCAATTTATGAATGAAGCGCCACAAATCGAATTCGTATTCAAAGTTCCGCTTTCTGTCGAATCAAAGGCAGCTCTTATCCTTGGAAAACGTTGAGCTGCCAATTGACTTTTTTGTTCGAAAAATTTCTTTTCGGCAAGGAATGAATGAATACCTCAGTTTACCATGAGAGCAAATGTTTGCCAAAAATACAATGGCAGAGGACGCGACTTCTCATTAAAGAGAAGTAGCTCTTTGGTACTATGAGTTCTAAAACGTTATGCCTTCTCTCCATGGAACGGAAAATTTCATTTTGTAGTTTTACGTGAAAGAACTTATTCATACTGAAGATTGAAATTCGAATTCGTAAAAATTAGTGCATTGACTTGCAACGTAACGAATGAGTCGCAATCAAGAGTGAAGGAATTTGCTCCCCGAACCGTCTCCTAATCGACTTTGTTCTGATACTCATCCCCGCTACGTATTTTTGTTCGTTAAGTGAACTGTAATGATCTAAACCCATACACTACCACACGGCCCAATTTCCCATCATCTCAACGAAAAGCTCGATTCGGTTCTGGGGGTTTGAAATGAAGCAGTGTTCGCGAGAGAGAATCAGAGTTGTTCGGGAGTTGGCAATATTCAAAACAGAATGCCGGCTGTCTGTATTGAATAAGCCAACCCTGTCTACCCAATCGAGAAAACAAAAGAACGAAATTCGTTGCTGCCGCGACGGAAGCGCATCCTGGCGTGTCTTTTGTCAACGACGGTGTTTGCCATTTGCGTCGACGTGTGTGATGCTCTCTTCGTTTCTCTCTGGAGTTCAGAAGCTGTTCTTTGTCTTTGTTTAGTGCAGTTCTCATCAATAATATTAGGGAATAATTTTAGAAGTTTTAGAACAGTGTAAATACTTCTAAAAATATGTTTCAAAAGGTAGCCAACTCTAACAGACTACTCTAGTAACATTCTCATAAAATCTTTCGAAAAAAGCACAACTATTTACTTTATTTCTGTAACATGTTATAGCCCGACCTAATTTTTTCGACTTTTTATTACTCTATCAATATAACATGAAGAGACTCGATCTCCGATTGTTAAAAGTACTTTAATAAATCATTAACACCATAAGTGATTCAAGACTATAAGGGATGTATTTTATTTCCATCAGTATTATCTCACAGGTATTAACATAGTAGAGGATGGGCAATAAGCGAAACATTCATGAAATACAGATATAAAAATAATGCTTATTTTAAGACTCCCTTAAGATATGCGTTAAATATTTCTTGTTGAATATGTAATTTTTAATCGTGTCTCTTTTGTATTCCAACCAATAATGTGTAACTCCTGAGTGTATGTGTTACTTCTTAATACTGTCCATTTATCCAAACAAATAATTTGTGATCCCGGATTTTTGATTGATTTTTTCGTGTTTCCGGGCGCGTCAACTACTTCGGTCATTAGTCCCGTTAGTGTAGTGCATGTTTTTTCTCGGGAGATGGCGGTGATATCCCCCCGCTGGATGGTGAGATCCGGCGCCGACCTACCGTCGGCTAGTGGGTTTTCCCCCTAACCAGGACTCTCCCATCAACGGGGCACCGCCCCAGTCGGGACAAGCTCTAAGCTCCCGACCGGTCTCCCGGAAGATGTGGTAGTGTAGTGCATGTTAGTGTAAGTGTGTGTGTAAAGGGAGACGATAGGACAAGGAAGAGGAAGGACAGATCGCGCGCGGTCCGTGGCCCGTTTGGTAGGGTATTGCTCCGGCATTCGCCTGGTGTTGATCGGAGAAACCACGGAAAACTACCGATCAGAGCAGCCGGCCGCTAGAATTCTCCTCCAGACAGCAGCTGAATTCGACCTAGCTGAGAAGCTAGTGACGAAAATCCTGCCGCCGTGCGGAGTGGGAACCTAGGACCTTCCGGTTAGAGGCGCTGCAGTGACATCAGTTGATGCACTGAGCTACCGCTACCGGTGTGATCCCGGAGAGGGGGGTATTTCCTATAACTCCGCTGCAACCATTCATCTAAAGTTTAGATGAATGATTGCAGCAGCGTTGTAGGCAGATTCCAAACGATGTGCCCTGAGGAAGGCCCAGGACGATTACAGGGCTTTCGCCGCTTGCCGCGCTCCGACTCTCGCCTCCGCCTTCTCTTAGTTTCCAGCGTTGATTTCGAGCGGCAAATATTTCCACAGCGAGTGCCGACCTTTGTTTGTCTCGCAAATTACGGGATGTTTGCCGCTTCACCCCTAGGCAGCGCTGCCTGCCTCGGCGCCATCTCCGCCGCCATCTCCGCCGCCGCCGCCGCCGCCTCCGGCGTTAGACTCGACACTCGCTGCGGAACTGGAGGTGACATCATGTGCGTATTCTCTGCGAGGTCCCAGGACTTGCGTAAAAGCACTCGTGTTTACTAGCACAAGGCGGCTTCTTGATGGATAATGGTATTTTGACGTGAATATGTTTTTTCAAATCCGAATAGTACAGAGAAGATGGCAAATGTGGATAAGTCTGGGAGGGGTCACCGCGTTTTTGCTCTCTGCAGCCAAGGCCAGTTGCTTCCTGATCTCAGCATATGACTGGGACCCAGCAGGAGCGCTATAACAAATTTAAAAGACAAATTCATAGGTATGATCAGATTCATTGGTCAATCCACACTGCCGCAACTCACTAATCTGTGAGAATGTTTCACATATAGACGGCACGCATAGAAGCCTACGGGCTCCGATAGTGAAATATAAAATCTGTTTAACTTCGGATGGTCCACCTAATCTGCTTTGACAATAGTAAACCAATACGTAAACCAAAATCAAAAAAAGGTATTTCACATATATAGGGAAAAAATTGAATGATAAAGCTAAATAGCTGTAAATTGTGTAAACATATTTATCGAAGAGTTATATTACAACTTATCTAAAAGTACATCAATATTATGTAAAACACCACAGTATTGGAAAAACTTTGCCTATATGATTTTTGAAACCTTTGCACAATTGTAGTGAGAATGGGTGTAATGGGAGAACCACAAAATGAGGATTCTGATGCGTTCTGTCTTTGGTGCAAAATAATGTTGGACTACTATGGATATGTTATGAGAGCTGCTTGCAATTGCTACCTCAAATTAATAAAATGTGAGTTGTTTTACGCCTCTTTTGAAGTTTATTTCATTATTGCTTCAAATAAAACTTAGAATATGTGTGACAAATCATACAGCTATGCTAAACATTTCATTCCATAAATACATCAAAAGATAATTTTCTATTTCATAATCTAGAGTTTGTCCTCCAAAAAATCCCCATTTTTAGGTTCTGGATTAATTCAAAATTAAGTAAGTAATATGGAAATGTTTAAATATGAAATCATACATTATAATAAACGTTTAATTTGAACAAACATTCCGTGAAAAATTCCGTGAATTCCATACATTGTATAAAAACACTGAAAACTTTCAGATGCTGAAATTCTCTTAATTCGTTTGAATATGTTCACACAGTTCAGCAAGTGTTCACTAGTTTTCAAATCTTTATTTGTAATTTTGTGTCTGCATTCTTATATTGTTACCATCAGTCTTATCATCTTGAGGATATTTACGCAAGTTTCTCCCTGGATTCAATATTAATTATTGAAAGTGGCTTTCGCTTTATTGTCGTGCGTCATATCCAGTGATTGCGTTGTCACGCTCCTGTGTTCTAATCACGACTCCGATACACTGATTGTCATCTGTTGTCGTTCCTCTGTTGTTTGCGCGAGTTTCTCCATTTAAGAATAATTATTGAAAGTCATTTTCGAATGAGAGTTCTTTTTGACGAACGTATTCATGTCACTCATCGTTTTTTTAACTTTCTATAATTAAGATTGTTCCACGTATATAATTTTTTTTTTTTTTATATTGGTTATCGTGGTTACTACATTCGTATTTCTAGATTATCGAGAATACAATACGAAACAGCTTTGTTAAAAATCGTTATTTTCGTAAACGAATTTGTTTATCGTCATAAACTTTGTATATGACGTATTCAGGGAAGTACTTTTATATTTCAATAAATAATTACAAAGACATATGGCTTTTAAAATCAATATATTTCATTGGTATTTGATGTACTGTACACGTAACGCAATTTCTTTCTCAAATATGAAAATCCTAAGTAAATTCGCACATTGTTCTGAGCCGGACAACTACAAACAGACCGAAGGAACAATTCGGAAAGAAGGTACAATCTATTCAAATAATTAATTCATATTTTTAATTAACGTATTTCGATTCACTGTGTGTTCATTGATTAATGATTTGCACATCTAGACACAGCCCTGCGTTCAGCCCAACAGCTTCTTTCGTGGTTTCATGAGGAAGTGTATTTCAAGAGCTGAAGTAATGGGATCTACATCACCGCTTTGAGAACTTACCGCCAACAAAGCAGGCAGGTTGTTTTGTCCTGGAGTGCGAGGGTGTTTTTCCTACTAGAAAGTTGCGCGATTGAGTCCCTTGTTTGTGAGTGCGTTAAGGCAGCTACGAGGCAGTTTCAGACCGTTAGGAGAAGTACAAGGAAGGAGAGGCAGTAGGGTTTTTCTCGACGTAAGAAAGGAATCTTCTCGTCAAAAATTTGTTTTATTCAGAGGCGGGAAATTGAATACAATCCATTGGATTCGTCATTTATCCCAGTTTAGTTATACGGGTTTACTGAAAAGCGGATCGGTCACAGTTTTTTGGTGTTGTGGCAAATTCATCGACTTATATTCGCGCTTCTTTTGTTGAATATCTTGTACGCTCTTTTAATTGTTAAAATTATTCACAGTACCGTTAGCGGAAAATTAATTTTCATCGAACGCGAAAGTATCCGAATTCGGACAGACCTATCATTGCATGCGACTTGATCCAGTGAAACTGGTTTTTGCCTTAGGCTGATTCTGCAGCATTTCGATTTCCGCCGTTACCTTCGACAAGTAACTGGGTGAACGGGTCCAATTCTATGAATAAATCCCGTCGTTCAAAATCTTCGTTTCTCAGTTTTCCTTGTTGGCAAACTGTTTCCTGTCCCCGAAAATTCTGGAAATTTTAGTGTATTTCCGGGATAAAACGGGAATTGTCGTTTTTCTCGCATTTTGAGAGGAAAAGAAAACTAGTGACTTTCTAATACCGACGCGTCCAATTCGTTTCTCATTCGTCTCTATTAAAAGAGCAAAAGTCACGTTTAGAGCTGACGAGTAAGCCACTGTCTTCTCAGTTTGAATATAAGATACGGTGCAGGTGAATCAGGTTTGCGAGGTAGCGAGTTGTGAGTCAGGTTTCGTTGGCCACCTGCATGCTAATACTGGTCCTTTGCGTTGTGTCAATTGGATTAGCGGGAACCGATTAATTGCGTGTTGATGGACCGCTGCTTTTTATGGTTGAATATATATTAATATGGCATCAATATTGTAGCGCAGATGCTTGGAGCTTCGTCCAAGAACGCGGAAACGAGGGCTGTGCGTTCGAATCCTGCGCAAGTCGGGTATGGTTTTCCTGCATTTTTTGAATGCGGTTCTCTGACCGGGAGGTCCTGGGTTCGAGTCTGGATGGCGGCAGGATTTTCGACACGAGCTTTTCAGCTAGGTCAAATTCAGTTACCGTCTGGAGGAGAATTCTAACGGCCGGCTGCTCTGATTGGTAGTTTTCCGTGGTTTTTACGATCAACTCCAGGTGAATGCCAGAGCAGTATCCTACCAAACGGGCCACGGACCGCGCGCGATCTGTCCTTCCTCTTCCTTGTTCTATCCTCTCCCCTTACACACACTTATATTAACATGCACTACACTGCCACTTATTCCGGGAGACCGGTCGGTAGCTTAGAGCTTGTCCCGGCTGGGGCGGTGCCTCGCTGATGGGAGAGTCCTGGTTAGGGGAAAACCCCACTAGCCGACGGTAGGTCGACGCCGGATCATGCCATCCAGCCGGGGAAGATCACCGCCAACTCTCGAGAAAAAAACACGCACTACACTAACGTGACTAATGACCAAAGCAGTGGACGCGTCGGGAAACACGAAAAAATCAATCAAACAATCAATTGAATGCGGTTAGTGAGGTTGCCGTATTAGCCACTTTTATTCCGATGAAACCCCGTCTATAATCAATAATCTTAGATCATTGGCGTTTCATGATTTTCCTGCCTCCATCTTCCAATCAGCGCGGAGCGGAAGGGCGAGTTGCGGACTAAGAGAGAGAGTGGTGTGTGAGAGCGGTTATGAAGATAATTGCTGCGTACTGGAAAGACGTCGGTGTTCGGGGTGAAGGGGGGCGTGCAATGACAAGGAAGTGTTCAGAACCAGAGGCGTGTAGCCGGGTTTTGAAGAGAGAGAAAGGGATTGCGATATGCAAGGTTGGTGAGGCGTGGGAGAGTGAGTACGGAGAATGTGGCGGTGTTTGGGGTCGAGCAATGTGACTGGATACCGGTGTTGTAGTCGGGTGGCAACGTGGTTCCTATTCACGAAGATAGAACGCAAAGATCTGGGGTTGTACTGGTCTATTGGAC
Source organism: Teleogryllus occipitalis (assembly GCA_011170035.1). Lineage (NCBI taxonomy): Eukaryota > Metazoa > Arthropoda > Insecta > Orthoptera > Gryllidae > Teleogryllus > Teleogryllus occipitalis. The sequence continues at coordinate 191,987 of BLKR01000316.1, read as the reverse complement.
AGTGTTCTATGACGACGCGCAGGCGTAAAAGAGGTACAGGGGTTAGATGACGGTCTTCAGGCCGAATGGCGATGGGAACAGGACTTCTGCAATGAAACGCTGTGGAGTTGTACGGGGATATGAGGCGGTGTGTGTAGTTTGGGTGCGGGAGAAACCCAAGAGACGGTTTCGTATGTTGGACTTACGGTCGGGAGATGGTGTCTCCGGCATGTTGTGGCGAAATGCGGTGGCAATGGTGAGTTCTGTACTAGAGAACCGTGCTTGGAATGGGACATAATGTGACTGCGAGATCTCAGGGCGAAATACAGAAGCAATTGTAGTGGAAGGGGCTAGAGGGCGGCGTGCGAGGGCAGAACATGGCGCAGCAGTCTATGATGATTAAGAACGCTAGTTTGAGACGGGAGGTGATGTAGTAGCAGAGTCAGGTCGAAAGGCGACTGGAGAAGTGGAACTGTACAGGACTCTAGGACTAAGCTCGGCTTGAGAGAGACCGGCAGCGGTGGCTCAGTCCATCAACTGATGTCACTGCAGCGCCTCTGACCGGGAGGTCCTAGGTCCCCACTCCCTACGGCGGCACGATTTTCGACACTAGCTTTTCAGGTAGGTCGAATTCCGTCGCTGTCTGGAGGAGAATTCTAGAGTTCGGCTGCTCTGATCGGTAGTTTTCCATGGATTCTCCGATCAACACAAGGCGAATGCCGGAGCAGTACTCTAACAAACGGGCCACGGACCGCGCACGATATTTCCTTCCTCTTCCTTGTTCTATCCTCACACCTTACACACACTTACACTAACATGTACTACACTACCACATATTCCGGGAGACTGGTCGGGAGCTCAGAGCTTGTCCCGGCTGGGGCGGTGCCCCGCTGGTTGGAGATACCTGGCTGAGGGAAACCCCGCCAGCCGAAGGTAGGTCGGCGCCGGATCTCTCCATCCAGGGCCAGATCATCGCCATCTCCCGAGGAAAAGGAACATGCACTACACTAACGGGAATAATGACCTAAGCTGTTGACGCGCCCGGAATCACTAAGAACGAACCTACCAACCAACGTAGGGCGGGGCTGAAAGGCGGCAGGGGCGGTGGCGGGGCGCGGGCCGTGTGGGCGGGTCGTGCCCCGCTTCCCTGGCCTCGCGCCAGCCCCGCAGCCCTCGGCCTTGGCCATCCGCGCGCCCCCGCCACCTCAAGCCCCGCCCCCGCCCCCGCCCCCACCCCGTGATTTATGTGGCAGCGCCGTCCGAGTCCCTGGCGGCGAGGAGGTACCCCGCAACGGGAGGACACGAGATAACCGAAAGCGAGGCAGCTGGAAGGGAAGAAAAACTAGGAAAAAATAAATTTAAAGAAAGAAGTGAATGGAAAAAGAATTGAATGTAAAAAGCTTGCTCTAGAATAGATACATATGTAGGCGATACATGAGAAATATGGCGCAGCTTCAACATACTGAATGGACTCGCAGAGTGAATAAAATGTACACAATGCCTGTGAACGGTGAAAAATGTTTCTGTTATCTTATCGAAAGTCTTAACCATTTTCGTAATTAATGTATAGATATTTTTTTATTATAATTTTCTCTCTTGTTTAGCTCTGTCTCACCTTGCCCACTGGTGCATTTCTTTCAAGTTTCTCGCTTATTGCTTCTCAGACACTTGGTGATTAATAATCTCCATTTTCTCTTTGATTTCTCTAAATAAAAAAAACAATCTTATTCTGAATGGTAATTCTTGATTCAGTAGAATAAAAAGGCACACCACGTCTCACCCAGCCTTTTCAGTCATAAGCATGATAGTTGGTGAATGATGTTGGTATGATAATGGAGAATGCTAGAATGAGAAGGATAGAAAATTGAAAACCCCGACAAAACAAAGCGCGAATTCATATTTTCCACCAGAAATCCCACATAGATCGGCCAGAAATTTAAGTTTAGTATCCATTTGAATACTAAGGTGGAATAAGGATACTAATGGAAGGTGAACACTAATGGAAGACGAGCGCTCTGACCATTACACCACGTGTCTCCGCGTAGAGAGAGAAAGAGAGCTCTATTTCTGTGATGGCCTGCCTAGGATTGCGGAGAACAAAAGGTCGTCAAATCGTAGAACACGGAGGAAATAATGGCGTTGCGAAGAACATAATTGCGTTAGTGTCTTTGCGTGGTGTAACTGTTAGCGTATCGAGCCAACTTCGCGGGTTCAGACTCGATCGACGATTTTTTAAGGGCGAAAAAACCCTTCTGATGGAAGTAAATCCGGCTGTCCCATGTTGTAGATTTACAGCTTATAAAAGATCCTCAAGCCTGACAGATGCTTCTGAACTAAATTCAAAGCACTTGCCCCCAACCTTCTTTTCAACTATCACCTTCTTTCTCCGCTAGATGCTGAAAGGATCATAACGAAGTTTGCGTGGTCAGACGGAAGAACAGCCCTGATGCCCTGAGTCTCCCCACGTAAAATAAGGCATCATTGAATTGAATTAAGCCCTCTCCTTCGCGAACACTCAGAAACGCGAATTACACGTGTCGCATCCCAAGTTATTGAATTCTTCGGCGCCGCCGTGGGTTCATCGTGAACCACCGTGCGTCTCCTCTTGGCAAGCGGTGCCGTCTTCCGGGAGCGCCTGAGGCCCGCCGAGCGGAACAGACCAGCCCGGTGCGTGGCGTGGCTCCGTGGCCCGGCCGCGCCACACGAGCGCGGACTGCGAATGTCACCGCCCACCCGGCCCCGCCACGAGAAACCGCGCACACGTGCCTGCCCTCGACCGGGCGACTTCTGGACGGGGAAGGGGAAAATGCGAGACTGGGGGGAGGAGGTGTGTGGGTGATGGAAAGGGGGGAGTAGAAGGGTAGTAGTGTGTATGAAGTGAAGTGCAGTGTAATTAAAAATTCGTGTATTTTACTGTTTAAAATGCAGGTCTGCCATGAAATGTAGAGTTAATTCTATTATTGTTATTATAGCTCTTATTGTTAGCATTTTCATCGTCATCATCATATTATTATTATTGTCTTAAAATAATTTAAAGTTAAATTTTATTTGTATTTCTTGTTGTTATATGTAAATTGTAGTGTTCTGCCACCAGGTTGTAAAAACCTACCTGCAGAAATATTAAATATCTAGAAGAAATTGTCAATCGCGAGAATTGATTAAGCAGGTATGATTGTGATGAAGATGAAAACTAGTAAGAAAACTAGATATGATATGAAGGAGATCCAGAATATGAGAAAAGTGATAAATACTTGAAAGGTACAGAATACGAGGAAGGTGCAGATTATGATGATATCGAAGAACACGACGTTGAACATTATGAAGAGAGTGAAAACCTGTAAATGATAACGGTAAAGGTTAAAAAATTAAAGATGGTGTTTATGATGCCACTGATACACATGTTGATCATCGTAATATGGAAGGTGAAATGAACCTATTGTTTAAGGAGATAACTGCGACGATGTTGATTTTGGAGTAGACACATGAAATTTGTTATGAACAAAATTGAAGAGGGAATTGGTGTACATAATGAAGGAATATTTTAACACAATTACCTAGATGGAATTTTCCTGATATTGCGTAAAATGAGACTTGTTAACATTGAACACTGATCTCAAGAGAACAACAACAGGTATTGCAGAATGTCTTGGATGTCAGTCGTAGAATCCTTCACCTTGACCTTCACCTTCAGAAGGCATTCCTCCGGATCCAGGATGTGGAGTACATCCGCCTCAACGCTTCATTAGGATTCTCCTGCGGCCATTGCTGTACGTTAATGTAATTGAAAGTGAATCTGTCAGAGGACATGTTCATGTTACTTGCAAGGTTGTGTACATTAAAATTCATAACAAATACACTAGGACTCCTGCTCCCTATTAAGAAATGTAGTAAAACTCAAAATTAAAAAGATAAAAATTATTACTTCTCGTTAATAAATTTGCAAAACTTGTAATATATATAATAAACATAATCGTAATAGTGTAATCGATTGAATTAGTGCATATTGTGTATGAGCATTTGTCACTTGAAGGCTAATATTACAAAAACATTAAATGACTACACAAACTTGCCTCTCATTAATGCCACTCACATATATAAACGTACATAAGTGCAGAAAAAAATTAATTTTATAAAATTACAAGTATAAACTTGTTTCATTTTTAGTAGATATAGATTTTCAGTAGTTTTATTAGTGCAAATACTTTCAAGAAACGAAGTAAACTGAACCTACGATTCTGAAGAATGGCCTGAATGGCAGGCGACTTCAGTTAAACACGACTTAAGAAACCTCTTGGTGCCAAGACGTCTGCTGCCAAATGATGCGGATGAATTGTTAAGGAGTTCAACTCAACTGGTGGGCGAGATTCTCCTGTGCTAGTTTTTTGCTCAGAATGCGGGATAATGACATTGCAAATATTGAGAATGAGTTTTATACAGTTTGCAGATTCCATAGGTCCAATTAATAATGTAGAAGGATATTCGAACTGGAAAGTGGATCATATTTGGAAGTTCTTTTATCTGAATGTACTAGTATGTAACTTTATAAACCCAAATAGCTGTTAAAATGCTTATGAATCAGTTGAAACCGTTAATGTTTATGACAAGATCCAACAGGCGTAGACATAACCTTTCATGCTCTTCCCAACCCCTCTCACGCTGGGACCGTGGCTTGCTACGGAAGATACCTGGAGAGAGAAACCCTGTAAGCCGACGTGTAGGTAAACACTGTATCGCACGTTCCCGCGGAAGATGAACACCGCCTTCTCTCGTGTTATATCTCGCGTAGTGTCAAGCTCTTCATTGACGGGTCCTGACACATTAAATAAGTAATCCTATCAACGTAAAGGAAAACCTACCAATTGATTCACGACGAACAATGAATCCCCCTGAAGCGTAGTATTAAAAGACACTTCCGTGCTCGGAAAGTGTTCTGCGCCACAGGGTTCCACAGATCCAGGTATCCCACTCGTATAGAGAAACCAATATCCTATTCGAATAGAGAAAACCTAAAACAAAACACTGACGGGCAGTGATTTGCCTCCAGGTCCTCGCATTAAATGCTTTCCTGCTGTTGAAGTCTGATCGGCCGCAGAGCTGCCCGCGGGTTGTCCGCAGGAGCAGGTCGGAGGGGCGGGCCCGGCCACCAGGAAGTGCCCAGGGTGGGGTGGAGGGGGAGGGGCGAAGCGGGGCGGGGCTGGGCTGGGCGGGGAGGGGCAGGGCAGGGCAGGGCAGGGCAGGGCGGGCAGGGCGGGTGGGGAGGCCGAGCGGGAGGGGTCGGGCGGAGGGGCAAGGGCGGTGATGGCAGGGCGGGGAGGGGCGGGGCAGAACGAGCGGGGTGAAGCGGCGGGGGTGGAGGGGGCGAAGCGGGGCGGGGCAGGGCAGGGCGGGGGCGGGGCAGGGCGGGGCGGATGGAGTGGGGAGGGGCAGGGCGGGGAGGGCGCCGAGCGGGGAGGGCAGGGCGGGGAGGGGCCGAGAGCGGGAGGGTGGTTCGGGCGGAGGGGGCAAGGCAGGGGATGGGCAGGGCGGGGAGGGGCGGGGGCGTGGAACGGAGCGGGGTGAAGCGGGGCGGGGAGGAAGGGGACGGGGCGGAGCGGGGAGTGGGGGAGTGGCGGGGCATGGGGGGGCGGGGGGGGGAGGAGGGGCGGGGCCGGTCACCAGGAAGTGTCCAGGGCGGGTGGAGGGGGAGGGGCGAAGTGAGGCGGGGCAGAACGGGGTAGGGCGAGGCGAGGCGGGGAGGGGCGGGGAGGGGCGGAGCGGAGCGGGGTAAAGCGGGCTGGGGCGGGGAGGAGCGGGATGGAGCGAGGCGGAGGGGGCGGGGCGGCCGCTACACGTGTCCGCGCCCTGGAGCGCGAAACCCAACACGCGTAGCGGCGCCGCCCGACCGCCCCCGCCCTGCCCCTGCGGCCGAGCGGCCTTCCGCGCGCCTGCGTCGACTCCGTTGCAGAAACTGACACTCGCGAGCCAAAGGTCAGCGCGATCCTTCACTCGGGAACTTTTTTAAAAAACATTTAACTCTACCTGTCTACTCTAGAGCAGCGAGATGTTGCTTCGTAAAGATTAGAGTTTATTTTAACTTAACTGAATTAACGTAAAAAAAAAAGTAAATGCTGGATGTAACGTAACATGGGAACCGTGTAATCTGCGCACCCCCTCTCTTTTTGTATAGATAACTGAATAACGAATAAAGGGAACAACAATCGTGGTTAGTAATATTTGAAAATTAGAATGTTTGCTTCCAATAAAACGTATTTGCATCGGGAAACAAGTTAGTGATTTTATTTAATAGCATTGCTGGCAAAAAACAACTCTCCCAGCCCCAGTCGTCCTGTGTCTAGTCAAAAGACAGCTCAATAAAAACGTGTGCATATGATGCTATGTACTAGACAGTACATAGCTCTCACAACATTTGCTCAATGAAGTGAAAAATAAATGTATGTGTATAACTAAACACATAGGTGCAGGTAAGGTAGGTGCGGAGCATAACAGATGTAATACGTAGATTACACAGAAATATACTTAGACACAGAAGTAAGCGAAACGTAAGTTTAAAATTCCAATAATATTTCCAGTACACCGGGCAAGTGATGTCTAAAAATCGTTAAAATTTTTGAGTTAAGGGAAGAATTACGTTTAGAAAATAACTTATTTTAATGCAAGTGTCGTAAAGATGGTTAGAAAATTAAAACAATACAAGGTAAAACCCTTACAGATACAAATAAATGTTACTGATTTCTAAGACACATTTTTAAATTTTGATGTCATGTTTATGTTCTTGCAGCCATGAACTCACTTGCACGAAAAGCTCCTTGTACAAAATCTTGTTTCTTATAAATAAAATTCCAGTCTTGCGTATTGCATGAACTTCCTATTCAGCTCGTATTTTACTTACCTCTACTCTTAAGTGAAAGATTTCGTCAAAAACAGTGTGCCTTCTTTAGGTCAGTAGGATCTTTGCACAAAATTCACCAAACCTTTTGATCACATCTTTATCACAACTCCACAAATTTCTCTGAAGTAACAGAAAGAAACGTGACGCTATCGTAAACGGTCGTGCCGTTCTGTGACTGGTCAGCGCAAAGTGCTGTGCAAGCGGATGCTTGGCGCCGACAGCAGCCAACACCTGTTTGCGTACGCCACGGCCAGTGCGCAGACGCTACATTCAAAGTCGATGTCCTCCTTTCCTCTCCCACTCGATCTTCCTTTCGCGCTCTCTTTTCATGCCGACCGTCCTTTGTTTTATTTTAAATGAGCGACCGTGTTCTCTTGCAGGTTTCGGCTTCTTGGACTTTTGACATTTAGTTCGAGTGTCTTTGAAAATGTTACATGTGGCCGTAAAGACGTACACCACACTTTGTTGTCGTGTAGTCAGAAGCGTTTATTACAAGCGAATGCCTCGTTTAATGAAATGTTTGCTTCGTCTTTGTTAGTGCACATCATTAGCGCATTTCTGTTTTTACTGTGTTTGCGTCGTTTCTGAATTTTTTGAGTGTTATTTCCATTGCATGCCTTCTGGTGTGTGCCTTTCTGATCAGTTTATCAAAATCCTTTCTGGAAGCAAACAAAAAAGATTATCTCTGCCCAAAGTCAGCTGAATTATTTCGTACTGTTATAGTCTTGTGACGTCTCCACAACGTCTAACGAATAGCTTAATTTCTTTTTCTATTTTTGTTTCACTTTGGTTTCCTTTTTTATAGACACTTCCGGTTTACCTATCAATTTTTTTAACATAAAGGTTTGAATTCTTGATTTATGTGTAATTCAAAATGTGATTGCCCTTTTCTCTTTATTCCATGAACTCTCCCTAATGTAGTACATCAACCTTTTTCACGTCCATCTCACTAATTTTCGGTGCCTCTATTTCTTCTTCGAATAATCTTCTTTCCTCCCCTTATCTTTCGTACGTCGATCTTGCATTGGGATGTGTACGCAGACAAATCGATTGTACTTTTCCACGCAGAACTGCAATTACACCTGGTAGTGCTTTTAGGTTATTGTAAGAAGTATCTGAAAATAAGAGTAAGGTACAACAATTCAGATCCCAAAAGTGAATAATAATATCACCGGAATTATTAATAAATTACCGAACATGTTCAGTTACAAATAAATTCAAGGGAAATTGTTTTCGTTAAATGGCGTTGAAATGTGCACATTATCTGAAAGATTACAATGTTGTTCTTTACTGTCAGAAATTCGCAAAGCCGTGGCTTGGCGAAGTCAGCTGGCCAGTGGCGAATGCTGCGCCATCTTCCTATTCGTCGCGCGTCGCGTGGCGTCGTGTGGGCGCGGCTGCCAGACGGAAGCGCAGCGGCCCCGCGGCCACGGCCTCCGCCTCCGCCGCTTTCGCCTCTGCCGCCGCCGCCTCCGCAAACAGGCGCCGCCCCCGCTGTTGACACGCGCATCATGCACTTGACCGCGCTGCGCGGGGGGCGGCGCCCCCCCCGCCCGCTGCGGAAGCCAGGCGATGCGCTCGCCCCCGCCGGACTTCCCATTCCGGCCACGCGGGAGCGTGTCCGCTCCGCCCCTTTCCTTCTGCGCTGCAGCTCTCCGCCCCGTCCCGCCTCGCTCTGCCTCGCCTCAGCCCGCCACGCTCCGCCCATGGTAGTCGCTCACCCGCATGTCACTTGCCGCCAGGTTCAGCCACTCTACCCACCGTACCTCCCCCCCCCGCCTAGACTTCTTTCTCGCCTAGACTCCTCGCTCGCTTAGACTCCTCGCCCGCTTAGATTCCTCGCCCACTTAGACTCCTCGCCCGCTTAGACGTCTCGCCCGCTTAGACTCCTCGCCCACTTAGACTCCTCGCGCGCTTAGTTTCCTCGCCCACTTAGACTCCTCGTCCGCTTGGACTCCTCGCCCGCTTAGACTCCTCACCCGCTTAGACTCCTCGCCCGCTTACACTCCTCGCCCGCTTAAACTCCTCGCCACGTCCCTCTCCGCTCAGCTCCTCTCACTCTACCCAGCCCAGCCACTCTCCATCAGGCCACTCTGCCCCCCGTCACTCTTAGCCTAGCCACGCCACTCTCTATTCACCTGCCCAATCTTTACCCAGCCCAACCATTCTCCGCCACGCCACTCTACCCGCTCACTCTCCGCCCTGCCACGCCCCCCTCCGTTCAGCTCCTCTCACTACCCAGCCCAGCCACTCTTTGACAGGCCACTCTACCCCCATCCCTCTTTGCCTAGCCACGCCACTCTCCATCACGCCACGCCTCGCCACGCTACTCTCTTGCCGTTTGACCACTTCCCGCCCAAACCCGCACTTCCCCGTTCCGATCTCACCCGTTCCATCGAAACCTGTCACCCGTCCCGACCCACCCCATTCCTCTCCGCACCACCTCACATGATTCCTTACCACTTCGCCGCACCCCCACCCCATCCCGCCCTGCCCCTCCCAGCCCCGCCCTTCCCAGCCCCGCACTGTCCCGCTCATCCCGTTCTGTCCCATCCTCTCCTGTCCCGTTCCTTACCGTCCGGTTCTGTTCCATACCGTCCCGCCACTACCTGTCCTGTCCCGCCGTCCCATCCGCCCCTCACAGCTCCTCTCAGCCTCGCCCCCCTTCGCCCCGTCTCAACCCTCTTCGTCCTTCCCGCCAGTCCAGCCCCATCCAGCCCTATTCTCGCATCTCTTCCTGCACTTCTTCCCAGTAACACCCTTGCGCCAACTCAAACGCCCATTCCTTTGCGCCGTCGTCCCTCACCGCTCCACGCCGATCCACTTCCGCTTCCCGCCCTGACCTGGTAACTGCAGCTCTCGGTGCGCTTTCGTCGAGCCCCAAGCACTCCCAAAAACTCTACCCTTTGGAATATCTAGGTTCCAACTAACATTTCAGTCGTCTCGAGTAAATTGATGTCAAAGTTTCATCTCTCCACCTATTCAGACATCTCTTCGCCTAGTGACTTTTACAAGTTATTTGTTCAGATTGCAGCATGAGTATGTGCTACTTGTGGCATAAGTCAGAACCTTATCACGCCAACAAGTCATTTTCTTCACATCTGTCAGTTGAAACCTCGTCACTTCAAAGGGTGGAATTATTAAGATAATTGATTTGCACTGTTCAGTCAGTCTGAGTCAGCATAACATTTTGGTCTACTGGCGTGATTGGTATTGTTATGAACGTATTGTATTATGTGCAGAAATCTTGTTCACTCGAACCATTTATACGAAATAAATCAAGTAGATTGAAAATTAAAGTAAGTAAATTCATTGCATTTAATCTCTTCATAACCATAACAATTATTGACGGCAACAAACCAAATCCATTTCCGTTCTCTATCGACTATAGTCAATCTTTGAAGAATTTAGGCTGATGGAATCATCCCGAACGATCAGAAACAAGTACGAAAAACCAAAGAGCGAATAGAAAATCCAGATTTGAAAAGTGTGATGTATTAGTTCGCTGTTTAATTAAGATGGAAGTTAACAAGGTTTATCTGAGGGCAATGGCATTATCTTACTGTCTAGATATTTTACGAATGCACTCGTGAAATTGAAATCATTGATATCTCTCCATTTTCTGTTTCTTATTTGTAAACTTACCTTTTCTTTCCTACTACATTGGCTAAATGCACGATGATAAATAATGTAATTGAACGAGTCAATTGAACGAGTAATTGAACGACAGTAATGTGCGTTTTCAATGTTGTTTGACTCCTTCAATCCAAGTAGACTTTGCATGTAAAAATGTAGTACGATTTACCGACTATTACGTTCACTCACTTTTTATGGCACGTAGAGTATTTTCATGCACATAATTTAGGTTTTTGATTTGCTAAATATCCTGAATTGAACAGGTATTAAAAAGTATTAATTTACTTCATTTTATTTCTGAATGTTTTAATGCTCCTTATTTCTTATACTATCCAACATAGCATTAATGTTTCCTAGGTGTAGAGCTGAAATGTTATATCCGCCTGTTTGGGTATATACAATCAATAATGTATTACAATCTATTTATTGAAATGTTTCTCGACTGTACATAAAAGCAAATTCCTCAGTAAATATATGAATGGTTTTGTGTGCTCTTGTATTATATACACACTAGAGACAATTTGAAAGTGTGTAATTATTATTGATATTATTTCTATTCTCATTACTTTTTAGAATTATTATCATTATAATAATGATTATTTTTCTTGTTTCAGGTGAGAGCTTAAACTACTGGTGTTTTAAGTCAAGATTTCTGAGAAATTCGGTAAGCCCTAAAATGTATTATTCACATTCATGCACTATTAACTTTCAATTACAATTTTCAAAGTATTTACTTTCTATATGTGTCATCAGACCTATCTATTTACGCAAATTTTTAATTTCATAGACTGCAATTTACATTGCATGGTATGCGAGTCTGACAAGGAAGATTTCCTACACCAAGGCGTTATAATAGAATCAAACGTATTGATACTTCTTTCCTGCTAAAGTCTCTTTGGTAAAGAAAGCATCACTAGTAAATGGGTAATGGCAATTAAACTTTCGTTCATTATGTGCCATAGAACGTTGAAACGTGTGTTTATAAAAAGCTAACGGTACTTAGTTTTCATTGTTATTCCGTAATTACCATACGGTGACTACAAAGTGACGCAAGGAAACGCACGCCCGTTATGTTTCATGGCCAATTCCTGTGCTCCTAGTTGTAAAAGATACGCCGAGACCTTACTAATCATCCATTGCTCAACAAAAACTGTTACGGCATAACTTATTTCAACGTTTTTCAACGTAACAATGTAACTGACGTTCCTGTCATAAATCCCCATTCGACCGTCTCATTTACACGAAAAACTCGTTCCGGTTTTGAAATTTTCCCAAGGGTAGAAAAACCAGAAGTTTGGTTGCTACCACTTTGCCTCCGATACGCTCTACCTGCACCTGCAGTAAACAGAAAGAGCCACTAGTGTCACACTTTTCGGGCAGCTCTTGACAGCGCGACGTTTGGACCGTTCATTCTCGGCGTTTCTAGCGGCGAGGAGAGACGGCGGTGGAGGTGGAAGAAGAGATGGAGGCAGTAGAGGCGATGGAGGCGGTAGAGGCGATGGAGGTGGTAGAGGCGATGGAGGTGGTAGAGGCGATGGAGGTGGTAGAGGCGATGGAGGTGGTAGAGGCGATGGAGGCGTTGGAGGTGTGGAGGCGGTAGAGGCAATGGAGGCGTTAGAGGCGATGGAGGCGATGGAGGCGGTAGAGGCGATGAAGGCGGTAGATGTGATGAAGGCGGTAGATGTGATGAAGGCGGTAGAAGCGATGAAGGCGGTAGAGGCGATGAAAGCGGTAGAAAGCGATGGAGGCGGTAGAAGCGATGGAGGCGTTAGAGGCAATGGAGGCGGTAGAAGCGATGGGGGCGTTAGAGACGATGGAGGCGATGGAGGCGGTAGAGGCGATAGAGACGATGGAGGCGGTAGAGGTGATGGAGGCGGTAGAGGCGATGGAGGCGGCGCGGTGGCGTTGGTGGCGGTGGCAGTGGCGGCGACGGCGTCGGCGGGGGCGGAGGCGGCGTTGCTGGCGGTGGCGACGGAGGCGGCGGTTGTGGCGACGGCGGCTGGCGTCTTCTCATTAGAAGAGTAGACGTCGCCGCCACCGTACTTTCCCCCAGCCTCTTTCTCCTGCTCTGTGCGTAGATTGCTCTCACATAACTTGAAGCACTGCTCACCTTCCCTTTCTGCGCCCACGCGTGCGCGAAGCCCCGCACGCACTGCCGACAAGAGGCGGCGACGGCGGCGCACGATGTGCCAGCTGCAGCTACAATAGCAATGCCTTGTTGACTCTGCCGAGTTGCTGACTTCTGCTTGTTTAATTATGATGATCATCCCTGCCCGAACAAAAGAGTGTAACAGCCATGTTGAAGGATGTGAACGAACGATGTCAAGAAGAATAATGAGATGAAGAACTAGGGAACGAATTTTGATGACAAAAAACATCGCCAGAAACTATCAATAAAATGCTCTTAAAATCTTTTAAAAATGCCCTCAAAAAGGAAAGAAAAGTGACGTAAAAATTTGATCAAAAACAGTTTGGATGAACAACTCATGCTGGTGAATAAGTTACTGATGTAATCAAGACTTCTATTCGTTCAGTAAATTTAGCTTCCAAATTTTCGGTTTGGACTGTTCATTGCCAGTAAATTTTTGCCTTTAGTTATCCCGAAATCGGCAGAACCGGCAATGGCGCTGACAAGCGTCACATTCTCAAAGCGACTGACATTACAATTTCTGAGCGAACAAATCGAATATGTTACTCAGGAATTCTGTAGAGAACATTTGTTGCATCTCGTAGATATTATTTGAAGCAAATACCATTAATGACAAATCGATTAAATCAGCGAAAAATGCATTAAAAATGAAGGAAATTGGTAAAAATGACTTATTGGTTGAAATAGACAAAAAATGCAAGAAAATGACGTATAAAAATGAATCATTTCCTTTTATCAGAACATAAAATTAATTTCCATACTAAACAGCATTGTTATAAAGTGAAAAGAAAAAATTAAATTTCATGAAAATCGGCTCCCTAATAATTACCATTGAGAACTACTTTTCACATCATACAACTCGGAATGGGATGACGTTGATTGGACAATATAATAATGAAATGACAGAAAGAAACGTTTCGGAGAAATCCTTTAGTCAACCAGAAATTCCACATCAGTGATGCGATTTGAAACTAGTGTTCGTTAAGCCAGACGTTTAAAGATCTAAAACCCCTAGTTCCGAGATGCCTCACGCTACACACTGTCGTACACATGTTGGTGGGGTTCGTTTGCGACACAGCTGCTGTTGTTTCTATTCCAAAAACGCAGGTAAGACAAAATGTTCAGTAAGGAACAGATTAATTAACTAGCATAGGGGAACGCGCTGATGGGATCCAGGGATCTCTTCGACTAAAACCTCGCACTGCGAAATCTCTAATGCGCAATATCTGCCATCAGAATGTAAACGCACTGACCTCTAAAAGCTTCCGGTCTCCTGGAGGTGACCGACTACTCTTCAGACGGTCGGAGATCAAAGCACATGGGAGTAATGAGGAAATTTCTTCATCCCTGGTAATTCAAAGTAGCTACCTGGTCCCCGCAACCTGCTTTCTCGGTCGCTTCCCTCATTCTTCAGGAGGTTAAAATGTCAGTGCGGACATCACCTGCAGGTTAGCGTGTCGTGAAATCCACCTGTCTGGATGAGTGAACTGCATGTAGGAGTCGACCTGAAAAGGACCCGTGTGGTAACCCATATTTTGAGTTCAGAGAACACTCCAACTTTGTGGCCATGTTGGAGGAATAACAATGTTTATGATAAAAATCTGTTGTTACTGAAGAAATCTTCTGGAAATTCATAGGATAACTAAAAAGAAGTAATCTTTCATAATAAAAATGTATTTACACTAAATACAGATCTTGCAGATCTTGCTTGCGCGTACAAGTTTCGAGGATTTTACCTCATCACTTCCATCTATCGCTTACAGTTAATGCACAACTGTAGTTGCATGCAACTACAGCGCGGTGGATTTTCATGATAGATTTTAGCAAAAATATTTTTATTTTTATTTGTGGCGTTTCCTTTCCTTTCTTGGAGCATTATAATTTATATTTATTCTAATTTTGAAACGTGCATATATGCTAAATCTGTGTAGTGAGAGTGTATTTATCTATTCCATAGCCCTAATGAGGGAACGATAAAGTTCCGAAATATTGGCAAACTAAGATATTAATGGAATGGGTGAAAATCAGAACTGTATGAATTACATTTTATAAATTCTGAGAAAACTCTTCCTTTAATTCGATATCACTGTAGAGTCTTGGTGCCTCGTTTCATCATTAAAACCATGACATTTCAATGATTCATGAACCCGAAACATAACACGAAATTATCATTGGCACTGAAATATAGCCTAATATAAACACTTTTTTTTCATAATTTATAAAATGTCACTTTTACTGTTGTGGTTTTCACCCATTCAATTAATTGACCAACACTCATGAACAATTCCCTTCATCGATGATGTGGCCGTGAATTCAAAAAGTAAAAATGTTTCTTTTATTTTTTTAAACCTTCTTCTTTAGACATTTTCTGAATCCTCCCTTGCAACATGGGCGGTAGTGACAACTGGGCGGTGACGCTGACGCTGACGCTGAAGTTGAAGCTGGCGCTGAAGTTGAAGCTGACGCTGAAGTTGAAGCTGACGCTGAAGTTGAAGCTGACGCTGAAGTTGAAGCTGACGCTGAAGTTGAAGCTGACGCTGAAGTTGAAGCTGACGCTGAAGTTTAAGCTGACGCTGACGCTGACGCTGAAGTTGAAGCTGCCGCTGACGCTGAAGCTGCCGCTGACGCTGAAGTTGAAGCTGACGCTGAAGTTGAAGCTGACGCTGAAGTTGAAGCTGACGCTGAAGTTGAAGCTGACGCTGAAGTTGAAGCTGACGCTGAAGTTGGAGCTGACGCTGAAGTTGGAGCTAACGCTGAAGTTGAAGCTGACGCTGAAGTTGAAGCTGACGCTGAAGTTGAAGCTGACGCTGAAGTTGAAGCTGACGCTGAAGTTGAAGCTGACGCTGAAGTTGAAGCTGACGCTGAAGTTTAAGCTGACGCTGACGCTGACGCTGAAGTTGAAGCTGCCGCTGACGCTGAAGCTGCCGCTGACGCTGAAGTTGAAGCTGACGCTGAAGTTGAAGCTGACGCTGAAGTTGAAGCTGACGCTGAAGTTGAAGCTGACGCTGAAGTTGAAGCTGACGCTGAAGTTGAAGCTGAAGTAAAAGCTGACGCTGAAGTTGAAGCTGACGCTGAAGTTGAAGCTGGCGCTGAAGTTGAAGCTGGCGCTGAAGTTGAAGCTGACGCTGACGCTGACGCTGAAGTTGAAGCTGATGCCGTCGCTGACGCTGGCGCTGAAGCTGAAACTGGCACTGACGCTGACGCTGAAGCTGACGCTAGCGGTGGCGGTGACGGTGACGTTGGCGGCGGCGGCGGTGGCGGTGGCGGCGGCGGAGGCGTGGGCGGTTGCGGCGTGGGCGTTCTCGCACGCGACGAGGCGGCAGCGCGGGCGGACACACTCGGGAGGCTGACTGGGTCACGTGCGAGCCACGCTCCGGGGCGCCGACGAAAGGGGCCTTCCCCGCAGATTGATGTAACGCTAAGATGGGTGACACGCTTTTAAAATATTGCTTTCTAACGCGCGCACCGGGCAGGATGGAGAGTTCTAGGAGGCTGCGCCGACGAAAATCGAAAGCCCCTTGCAGATACAATAACTTTAAAAATCGAGAGCACCTTCAAATTATTACAAGTTCTTGAAATTTTCCAGTATCTGAGGTAGTGCGAAATATATGCCGCTTTACAAACTTTATTTATCTTGGGTTTTATCCATTATCTTTATACGCTCATTCTTCTCTCTTTATATATCTGTATATTTTGAGCTGTAACTTCCCACACACGTCAGAGTTAATGACTATTAGTGCCGTTCCAAAGATGGTTCAGATTAGTGCAGGTAAATAGGAGATACACACAATTTTGAACTCAAAAATCGGGATGTCTGCATGGATGGATGTTTACGCATAATTCGGCCAAATTATAAGTTTTTGATCTAAAACATGGTTAACATGTCAGAAATAAGTTCTTGTTGTGCCGTTGTGGGGTTCATTGAGATATTTTAATTTCGGAGGGTTCTTTGCATGAAGATCCTGTGACTTCTTCAAAATTTGACTGTAATTTTTTTCTTTTCTTAGAGTAGAAGAAAGTTCATTTGCATATATGTTTCATTTTTCATTAAAATTTATGAAATAGTGAAACTTTCAAAAGTTCAAATATTTTAGAACATGTCTTATACTTCCAACATTAAATTCAAAGATTTCTTTCTCAATGCATTTAATCTCTTCATTACAGATCTTTAAATGCTATTAGGCTTTTTGAAAAGTATGAGTACTTCTTGAGTAACAAAACTAAGAGGACTAAATGTCTTGGAACGCCGCGCATTTCCTCTACTTTTGTTTTATAGTTCAAATTTCTGTATATCGGCAGAAAGAAAATAATCAACCCGTATGGCGAAGTGAAACTTGCAGTGATACGCGGTGCGATATTCAAAACCAGCACGTAGAAGACCGACGTCCTACAATTTTATAGCCTATATATACTTGAAAATTCCGTCTTCACATCGTCATACCTCTAATACTGTTCGATGAAGAAATTAAAAACCTTAAAGATCAGAAAGCTGCTCATATAGAATGACTAAGCATCAGAACCAATTACACGTCGAGTTAGAAAGCTATGGCAGTGAGTCCCTGATTTAATTACACGAGTACTAACGCGCGGGGGGGGGGCGGGGGGGTTGATAGTAATCGGCTGGCAGCGCCGTTCTTGGAGCCGCGCCGCGGACGCCTCCGCCCGGACTTTCGAGTGAAAAGTTTTCGTGAGGGCTTGTGGAGGATCACGATGGGGCCAACTTCGGGAGAGTGCCAGCGATCCGAAGCACCTGCCTCGCAGTTTCAACGAGCGCTGACACACGCTTTTCTTCTCTTCGCGACGCTAGATGCGTAGTGCTTTCTCACGCCGCTAAGTTGGCTGTTTTGAAGCTATTTGATGGGAGGGGTGAGGGGTTTGAAAGAACAAACCGCGATTAAAAATCTCGGTCTGGCGAACCAAGTGTAAAACGGGATTCAAACGGAAAATACATTTCGGTGCAGAATGATCTTCTGAGCAAAGTTATTTTGTGTTTAAGTATTTTTCAACATAGAAAGTAGAAAATTAGTGTAATGTGTTGCGACGAGAGAAAAAACTTGTGATGAATCAATAAAGAAAACTTTTGAAATAGGATCACTCTTGGTAGCATTTGCGTAAACATTCTCATTTAAACCCGGAAAACTCGGATTATTGGATTGAAGAAAGATTTTGATAAAATTGTCATTAGATACTTTCTGTCCAGCTTTTTTAATTCGCTAATTGAAAAAAAAGTATCCTTCATTGACTCCATGTCAATTGGTAATTATAATGCTTGTAAAACGTTCACAAATGTATTTCAGTGTTTTAATCCATCAAATGTGGATAATGAGCTAAAGTGCAAATACGGTTTTTTTTTCTGGACATGAACTTCCTTTTAGTACAACAAGAAAGTGAAGGTTTTTGATGAACATGAAAAGACCATGAGCACCTCTCTTTAATGAGAATTTAAATTTAGAATTGGCAAATTAGCATTCTGGGTAAAACACGAGGCTGAATAAAACATAAACCTGTGAGAAAATACTTTCCCCCATGAATGACATTTGGAGTTTTCAAATATGTCACTTTAAGAACATCTGTACACATCACAAAATATTAGTTAACCTTTTCTGTAACCGAAATTATTTTTTAAACTGAAAGTTCTCAAAATATTCTAGTTTAAAAATTGGTAATTAGTCTCCAGATATTTTGTTTTGCTCGTTCAGCTGTTCCAATAATGTAGTGTGACTGACGTACGAAACATCATATTGGTTAGTCGACCCATTTTTTTATAATATATTCCATTATTTTGAAAAATAATCGCTACTTTGTCCTTCGAATCTCGACATCGCAAATTCCAAAAAAGTGCTCGGAAGAATATTTATGATCGTCTGCTTTACAAGACTGGCAGCAATGCATATAATTTGTTCTGCTTTGTTTCTTAAACTAAAGCATTTCAAACACCCTCAAGCGCCGACCGCGAGTCTGGCTTGCATATATTGTAAATCTACCGCACGGTTTTTACAACGTGCTCCAGGAAGTGAACAATAAACAGGCGCCAACCACGCTTGCGTTATGTTCCATAGTCACAAGGTTTCATCTCCGTAGAATCCATATCTATGTAATTACTCCATCTCCATCATTTTCTCACCCAATCACCCGTACCCCCAGCCATTCAGCTCGGTATCTACAAAGGTAAGCATAAACGAGCAAGCGGGGCTGGCCACCTAGTTTGCTGGTACGGTTGTAAATCTGCCACCGCAGCGTTGTCCCCACAATCTGCTTCATTCAGGGAACACTGCAGTGATGGTAGATATACAACCGGCATAAGTCAGGTTCGCAAACCTCGTTGGCCCGTATACGCCTTCCTCACCACGTGCGACTGATCAACGTTGGAAACGTCATTTTCTCACGTCCACTTCTGGACAGCAACACACGCACGTCGAAGAAGAATCAGTCTCACCTCGCACAACCGCTACGCGCGCTCCGACGATTTCCTGGAAAATACACACATCCCGTAAGTCGTTACGCATTCCGTTCCGTGATTCTCCGTGAATGGTTAAATGTGATAACGGAACCTATACATGCATTCACGGGTTTGCTTCAATTTTGAAGATCAGAACGATCGTAAATAGGGTTCTTCAGGGATAAAACTATGAAGTGTAATAATTGTTATTCAAGCTCGTGCTCTTAATCTGAGTTTGTCACCAGTCAATCCCATGGATATGTTTCAACACTAGTTGTAAATTTCTTAATGCATTTGAAAGTTTGGAGGCAACAATTATTATCGAAATTTTAAGTAATGAGTCAGTAAAATTCAGGAAAAGAAAATAAGGTAACCTAATTCGATTAAATTATTTTTTATAATATGGTAAATACTTAAACAGTGCCACGTTTGAGAAATTGCTATGAGTTATTATTGCACCTCTTACAAACTATTACTCCATGCGAATTTATTGTTTAAAAATATCGATATGCATCTTATAATACACGGTGTAATGAATGGTCTTTTAATAGCAGAAATGGTGTCACGTTTTTAGTCAAGAACCAGTATATCGATTTCTCTGCGTAACTTACGAGACTCGTAAAACACTTAAATCTCTCTTGGTATTGCTCTTAAGTACATCTCGCGTGAACATCATTATTTATTATATGAAGCTCAAAAACCTTCCCCCTTTGAAAAGGGAACCAGATACGGCTACAGCCCACCACACCATCCCACCACCGACCTCAAAATCCCCCACCCACACCCGTGAGTGAAGTGGTTGGTTACACTCAAAGGCACCAGGCCGCAAACTCTATGATGACGCTCGTAAATTATATCATTACAACGCTGCTTATGAATAAACGGGTGCGTGCGTGAATTATTCATGAGTCACAGACACTTGACCTGGAAATAAACTTTTGAATTCGGGTTTAACGGGCGGAAAGTTAAAGCGGGCCAAGGCTACGGGTTCAACCCCCAGGTCGCGCCCTGCGGAACGCCAGCGTTGTGACGAAACGCAGCTCGCACGCGCTCGCTCGCGACTTTTTTTGCGACATCAAGCTGAACTCGCCTGGGAAATTGCGACCTGTGTAAAGTTGTCTGTCCGCAGTTAACAGTCGGCCTTACACGTCGCTCCGGCGATTACATCAAATGAGTTTTTACTTTGTTGACACTGCGAGTGTGTACACATTCGTGATGCGGACAAGTCTGAATAGTATTTCAGGAGCCTCAAGCACACGAAAGTTGAACAATTAATTATATATTTGTATATTTGGTGGATTCCTTTGTGATAGTAAAGCCGCTCATTGTTAATGTTTAAGAAATTGAATGAAAACTGGACATTTTACTTAAAAAACACCAATAAATTAAAACCAATGTGATATTAAAACATCGGTTATGATTAATCTTTCTCGTTATTGGATTATTATCTCAGAAACTGTACAGATAAAGTGTCTGTGTAGGTAATTGCAAACTGAAGATAATTTCTGTTAACAGTCGACATTTTCACATCCCTCTTGCAATGACTTCAGAAATGAGGTTTTACCTTGTTGATACTGCAAGTGTGTACACACTCATGTTGTAGAGGAGTGTGAGAAAAGGAATTAGGCAGTCTTAATAGCTTGAATGTTGGGGTCCTTGTTTAAGGTTACTAATTGTAAATTTTTCAATTCTTTCGTTGTGTTGTTACTTTCGCGTAAATGTCTTTGGAATGACAAGGAAACTAGAAAATCCATTAAATGACAGTGATAAAGCGATATCTAATCCATGAAAAACATTTACTAAAGCTATCAGATACTTATTAAGTTATTTGAGTGCTTTGAGAAAAGTGTAAAGTTAAAACACTGTTGTAAGAGTGGTATTCATGGCTCCGTTCATAGTAGTTTCATCTCCCTGAAGAAATCCGTTCCATTATGAAAGCAATAACATAAATCACGAAGGATCGAAAAGAGGTTCCAACGCCCACTAACGTATCCAAGTACACAGAAATCGTGCACAAAATGACCTGCTGCACTTCGATCTGCCCATATCGTGCCAACTTCCTCTCAACAAATTTCACCGAGATGAGCAAAACTGGTAATTATCTTCATGCGCTTCAAATCACTTTCCAACAACACACCCTGGAGAGATTCGCACCTCACTGTACTCAGTGCACGGTAAAAGACTATCCTGGTAGACGTTGTGCTTGTGAGAAGTCATTTACACTGACCGACCCGCGAAGTGATAAGAGAGTTCAACGGAGGGAAAAAGTTGTTCCCGCCATGATACGTATCTAAAGGTTGTAAGATTACTGTCTGAAAAGTTCAAGAGCTTTTAAAGCTGAGATTTTGCTTCATTAAGAACCTCGCACACATTTTATAATAATCCGTAAAGCACATTTAAGAGAAAATAACTTTTTCAGAGAAAGAAAATGTATGTTTTCAGATTGGAAAACGTATTTTGGAAATTTGAGATCGAATATTTCATGAAAATTGTCATGTATGCCTTTTTTACTCTATTTTACTGTACTTATGAATAAATATTCTAAAATATTCCGTATTTCTATATCGTCTAAATTACATTCACAAATACGTCGATAGGTGATATCAAAACTAATAGAAATTTAATATTTACGTTGTGAACAATTCTGGCATATAGTTAAGAGTAGTTATTAGGCAGACGTATGGAATACTGATGAAAATGGAGAGTAACATTAAAGGTTAATCTAAAAGTCATGTCTTGTGAATATGAAAACCTATACTTTATATCCCTGACTATTATATATTGATATACAAAAACTTTTTTTCGATTCCAGTTTATAAATATGAAGCAATGAAAACATCCATGGTTGTCATGACGAACAAAACATTAGCCTTAGCCCAAATATAATTACAGGAACACGTCGTTAGCACGTATTTGCTGAATACGAGATGTTCAACACGAACATGATGGGCACTAAATAAACATAATGTTAGTACCGGATTGCACGAAATTTTATGACATGAACACCAATAAATTCCGTCCCTTGGAATTGGTGTTAATGAGGCATTCCAGTACAATATTTTGATTTCAGATATTATTAAGCCGATCCTCTTAGATCTGCGAGTACAATTTTCCTCCTGTGACTTCAGTTGCGTTCCAAGTGAAGTCTAAAACCTTCGGTAGAGCAGAGAGAGGTGAAGGCGGTGGCAGAGGTGACGACGGCGGCGCCGAATACGTTTACAGCGGCCGAGTGTGGGAACCTCAGCGGAGAGAGACGCGCAGGCGAACGTGGCCTGGCAGAGTTGGCGGGAAACATGGCGTGTGAGATGCAACTCCGCCTTCTGCTTGCACAGACACGTTGCCGCTACCACCTCACTCTCCGTTCTTGTTGCCCCATAACTTCGTATAACTAACTTCGTATTTCTGCGCTCACTGTCATTGATTGTGATTCTGGGCGCGTCAACAACTGAGGTCATTAGTCCCGTAGGTGTAGTACATGTGTTTTCCTCGGGAGGTGGCGGTGATCTTCCCTAACTGGAGGGGGAGATCTGGCGCCGACCTACCGTCGACTAGCGGGGTTCTCCCCAACCAGGTATCTTCGACCAGCAGGGCGCCGCTACAGCCGGGACAAGTTCTAAATCCCCGACCGGTCACCCTGCATGCTAGTGAGTGTGTGTATGAGAGAGAGAGAGAGAGGATAGTACAAGGAAGAGGAAGGAAAGATCGCGTGCGGTCCGTGGCCCTGTTGTTAGGGCACTGCTCCCACATTCCCCTGGATTTGTTCGGAGAAACCACGAAAAACTACCGATCAGATCAGCAGGCCGCTAGAATTCTCCTCTAGACAGCGACTGAACTTGACCTAGCTGAAAAGTTAGATTCGAAAATCCTACCGCTGTCTGGACTCGAACCTTGGACCTCCCGGTCAGAGGCACTGCAGTGACATCAATTGATGTACTGAGCCACTGCCCCCGATCTCACTTTCATCAACTGTCACCGCAATTTTTTGCCAGCTACCGTTTCCGATAGTGGCGTGGACACAGTCGAATTCTGTCATTACTTCGCCGGATCGACAGCACCTTCTAATATATTCTGAAAAATGGAGAATCATAGATTTTTCATTCACAATTGCATTCAACTGCAGTAACATTGCCATATCAACATATTAGTAATTTTCTCTATCACTGAACCAACTGTTATTATATCATCAACACGTTCTGTCATTCTTCGTCTCTGCCAGGGACTCTCATCCTTTAGTTTCGTCTCAGTCTCCGAATGTCACCGTCACCGTCACCGTCAACTTTACTACCACCATCGTCACCTTCGCCATTACTTTGGCCGTCAACTTCGGTGTCATCGTCAACGTCGTCACCGCCTGCAACACGTTAAACAAACGTCACTACTCTAACAAAGATCCTCACACGAAATCGCCCAGTCTCTTTCACAAGAGTAACAATTCTCATTCACAACACTTATCTGTTATATCTCGCCATGCATAGTAGATTTGTGAGTAATCGAAGTTGTAGTTGATTCTTCGTCGTATTTCTGCTTAGGACAAAATGTCATCGCTGTAAAATTAGTGAATATTACATGTCGGATGTTGTGACATATTAATAACAGGAAACTTTGAATCTATTTGTTCGAATACTTGCAGTTCTTTTCTTCACATATCGTCCGCAAATATTTCCAATTCTCTCCTCAAGGTTCTTTACGAAAACACTTTCCTGCATTGGTTTTACTATCGATTAGGAATACATAATTTTCCCAAAGAAATGTTTCACAAGACCTCTGTTATCAAGATTTTTTTTCTGAGGCTATCTATCAGATTAGAACTCAGAAGCAGAAACGTTGGTCGTTAAATGCATTGTAGGTTATAGTCCTTTCTCCTTTCCTTTCAATTAATCAGTTTAGCCATATTGATCATCAAAAGATAAAACTATTGTAGTAAGCATTTCATTCGAAGGAAAGGTAGATTTTAAAGGGTTCCACTTTCTGAGTGCATACAAAGAACCAATTGTAATATTACATGCCGCTACATAGCATACATTACACGTGATACATCTGAGAACAAAGTGATTCAAATGTATTGTTTCACAGCGGGGAAAAGTGAATGCAAATTATAGAGTGAACCTATCTGATTCCTTTCTATTATTGTACCTTCACAGATCAGTCTTATGCTTACGTCGTAGAAACAGCTCTAAACGCTACTTATTCCGAAACACAATATGATCCACCGTACGAATATCATAAATCTGTCGTATACGACATGTTTATGGCGTGTTCATGCATATTGCACAATCACTTGCCTCCTACATTAATTAAAAGTGGCCACTGAGTATGACAAGCGGACATTTATGATCACAATCTGTTAGAGTGTCCTTTAGAAATAGGTTGTTCGATTCAAATGTATTTGAATGACTTGCACATGAACTCGGAGAAATGTCTTCAAATAGCTTCACATTTTGCTTTTGTAATCAATTGTCCTAAATACGTCGAGAATCATTCTTAAATACGCATAATTGGAATAGAGATTCTCGGAATTCAATATTTGTCTACGAATATAATACAGTGCGCCAGGAAACTCTCTCCGTAGTGAAACGAATCAGAGCCTCATATTAAAAACTGATTTATGTGGGTAGCAACCAGATCACCGGGAAACAAGTGAAAGGGACAACACATCTAGCATCTATTATGATAGTGGGGAGTACACAATTTACGTCTTCAAGCCGCAGCTCGTACTATAACGTAATGTCTGTTGCAACAGCAAGGTGCTACTGCGGAAAGACTTTCCTGGTGCACTGTCTTTTTATTGAACAGATCTTCAGAAAATTAATGCACAGTACGTACATTCACTGTCCTGTCGGTCAATGAAGTGTAGCCTGTCCGTCGGGCAATGAACCTCATGAATTCCCCACAAGGAATACAAACCCGAAGCATTCTCCTGCGGTCGGCATAAACGCACACACGGTCACCCACGTCGACTTCAAAGGTCTCCGCAAACAGACGCGGGACGCTGCCCCTCCCCCTGTCACGTGGTCGGCACTGCCAGTACCTAAATGCCGACACTGCCATCTTTCCTCTTACCTCCATCAGCAGACCTCATAACCAACCATTTTCATTGATGTTAATATTGCTGGCTTAGCACCATTGACACCTTCATACCACTTAACAAGACTGCTCATATCAACATTGCCACCTCCACCACTAATATTATCACCATCACTAAAACTACTGGTTCCCCCTATTACCACTTCCATTTCCTTCGGCTGTTTCTACTAACACCGTAATTACATCAAAGCACAACCAGCACTACCACCACCAACACCAACACCACCACCAACACCAACACCAACACCAACACCAACACCAACACCGACACTATCACCACCACCATCACCACCATCAAAACAAACGTCAATACAGCCACCACCAACAAAACAATCATCAACACAATTACTATTATCAAATCATCTCATGGGTCTTTACCACTTCAACTGCTTCTGCTATTTCCAATGCTGTCATTGCTTTAACTTTCGTCACTATCACTACCAACTGAGGCCAATTACCATCCTCGTTGCCCTGGTCTACCGATTGCAGACGCCGACGTCACTACTTCCACCATTATTAATAGTCCCAATATTATAGTATCTACCTGAGCCTTCATGTCCGCTTGTGCCCCTTCCCTTGTCATCATCGCTTCTACATTTGTTCACCGCACGCTTCCCTTTTCTAAGCTTTCTCTTTTCCTCTTGCACCACATGTCCATTATCCACCAGTGTCCTCAGGTTGCTTAATAGTCTCTTCCTTTCGTATCTGTTCCGCAAATTCTTCTTTTCTTTTTCTTCCTTCTCTCATTCCTCTTCCACGCTTCCCCTCCCTTCGCTTATTTTTCTTCCTCCTCCTCTTTCCGTTTTTCATAAATCGTCACCCTTATCCTCTAGTGTCTCATAATTCGCCTTGTTTGTCACCTTCATCCTCATTTGTATTCATCAATCATGGATTGATTGATGGTTAGTAATTCCGCGCACGTTAACTACTAGGGTCATTAGTCCCGTAAGTGTAGTACGTGTTTCTCTCTGGAGGTGGCTGTGTTCTTCCCCCGCTGGATGGCGAGACCCGGCGCCGACGTACCGTCGACTAGCGGAGTTTTCCCTCACCAGGTATCTTCCACCACCGTAGCAGCGCCCCAGCGGAGACAAGCTCTTAGCACCCGACCGGTCACCCGGCATGTGTGGTAGTATAGTGCATGTTACTGTGTAAGGGGAGAGGATAGGAGAAGTAAAAGGTAGGAAAGATCGGGCGCGTTCTGTGGCCCGTTTGTTACGGTACTGCTCCGGCATTCGTCTGATGTTGATGGGAGAAACTACGGAAAACTACCGATTCAGAGCAGCCGGCTGCTAGAATTCTCCTCCAGACGGCGACTGAATTCGACCTAGCTGACAAACTATTGTCGAAAATCCTGCCATTGTCGGGACCCAAACCCAGGACCTCCCGGTCAGATAGACTGCAGTGACATCAATTGCTGCCCTGGTCCATCTCTCTTGGTCATCTTAATGAAAACCTCCACATTGCCATTCACGGTAGCGCCGCGTTCATTACCCCGTCCACGACAACGCCGCATCTGTCAGTACCGCCTCCCGTCTCCCCCCACTCCTCGCCCGCGCAATGTTGACACTGCGGCGCCCATCCGGAAGGGTCGCCCGGGAGTGGAGTGTGGGGCGTGGAGGGGGAGGGGGCGAGGCGTGCGTCACTTCCGAGTGGCCGCCGGCACGCCGCCCGCGCCGCCTCCGCCGCCGCCGCCGCCGCCGAGCTGGTTTCAGTCAGCCTTGTGACGTCATCAAGAATGTGCGTCCTCGTTAAAAGGCATTCACCTGCTCTCTTACCCGAGCGCCCGCAGGGGACGCGCTCTGCAGCCGCTGCCCATGAGGTGGAAGTGGACGCCGTGATGAGGGGGAGTGGTGATTATGAGGGGGTATAAAATAGACGTCGCGATCATGTGGAGGGGATGGATGAAGGCGTGGCTGAAGGTGCGGAAAATAGGCTGTAGGGGGACACTGAAGTGTACGAGGCAGTGCCATAGCGCTAAATAGATACAGTACCAATGGGAGTACCAACATTGTTACTGTGTTAGGGCGAAGCTGCGTTCAGACGCGTACATTGATGGCGTACAGCAGTTGTAGAGCAGCGTTTCAGATGGACAGAATATTTTTGGAAAACCGGAAGCGATAAGGTAATGACTTTAAGACAGGTAAAGTTGAAGGCGAGGAAGCCACGTGGCTACGCACGATGGAGTTAGTAAAGTCAGGGAGACGAATCCGACATAAATGCAAGTGATCTGCATGCACCACGTGCCATTGATGAGGCACTCGAATGCCAATAGGCGCGGTATTAGCGGGGGATGTAGCAGTGATGGACTACGGCCACACGGTCAGGTGTGAGCTCCCGCCTTCGCCTCCGCCACAGCCACAGTCACAGCTACAGCCACAGCCACAGCCGCAGCCACAGCCGCAGTCACAGCCGCAGTCACAGCCGCATCCGCAGCCCGAGCCACAGCATCAGCCACAGCCACAGCCACAATCACAGCTGTAGTTAC
This sequence comes from Teleogryllus occipitalis, assembly GCA_011170035.1. NCBI lineage: Eukaryota > Metazoa > Arthropoda > Insecta > Orthoptera > Gryllidae > Teleogryllus > Teleogryllus occipitalis. The sequence goes on along the minus strand of BLKR01000316.1, from coordinate 164,326 downwards.
AGCCACAGCCACGGCCACAGCCACAGCCACAGCCTTTAGCTACAGCCACAGCCACAGTCACAGTCACAGCCGCAGTCACAGCCACAGCTAAAGCTATAATACGGCCACGGCCTCAGCCACAGCCACAGCCTTAGCTACAGCCACAGCTACAGCCACAGTCACAGCCGCAGTCACAGCCGCAGTTTACAGCCACAGCTAAAGCTACAGCTGCCGCCACTGACGCAGCCAAAGTCACACTCACAGTCACAGCCACAGTCAGCCACAGCCACAGCTACAGCTACAGCCGCAGTCGCAGCCGTAGCTATAGCCATAGCCATAGCCGCAGCCTCAGCCACAGTCACAGCCACTATTGCTATCGCCATCACCAACGCTACCCCTAACGGCACCGAAACCCTCACCAATACCTCCACGGCCACCGTCACTGTCACCGCTACCGCCACCGTCACTTCTACCGCCGCCGCCGCCTGCCGGCTGCAGGGAAAGAGAAAGCGGGACACCGTTCGCCCCTGGGCCGGAGCCGCGCCGCGCCGTGTTGCAACGCGCGGCGGAGGCGGTGGAGGCGGCGCCCGCCGCCGCGTCGGCGATTCTTGTGCAGATCGCGAAGCGCATTGGGATTCCCTCTGGGGCGCGGGATCAAGCGAGCTGCACGCGCCAACCCAGCGTACGCACACTTTTCAATTTCAAACACATGCTATTTATTTACGTCTAGAATGGTTTATTTCCATACATTGTTACTTGAAATATATTCAAATGTGTAGTTGTCTTATTATTGTAAGAAGTAAATGTGATAAATATATAAAGGTATTTTTAATTTCATATATTTATTTACTTAACTCATTTCTAAACATTAACATAAAATGTAAATTTATCATTTACAATGTAGAAAACTTGACTTATATTATTAATGTGATTTATTAAAGTTATATTTTATGAACCACACATGTTAGGAATTTTCTATAATTATCAAACATGAGCCCGCAAGAAATCGAAATTACAAAACATGCTAATTTATAAAATACCTAATCACGTTGTGATTATTATTCACCTGAACTTTTAATATTTTATTTAAATATTTCCATTATTTAATCCCATGACAATTCGGGCCAAAACCTACCATTCAATTAAAAAAGGCGGCTTCCTACAGTAGGATGTTGTCGAGGCACCTTCTCGTCTGCAATTGCGCAGCCAAATAAACGAATAGAGATCAGCGAGCGGATCTCAGTCCACGCCCTCCGTCTGGAATTACATTATGCCTCCGCGGGTGTTGCTACCAGGCTGCCCGCTCGCCACCTCTACCCGCCATGGCCCGTCGTCGCCCGCCAACTCCATTCTTCGCCCTCCATCGCCCACCAGCGCTCGTCGTCGCCCTCCATTGCTCCCCATCACCAAACAGCCCCCGCCATCGCTGGTCATCACTCGCCATCGCCTTCAAACGCCCTCCAATTCCTTCCATCTTCCATCGCCCTCGATCGCCCTCCATCGCCCTCCATCACCCTCCATCGCCCTCCATCGCCCTCCATCGCCCTCCATCGCCCTCCATCGCCCTCCATCGCCCTCCATCGCCCTCCATCGCCCTCCATCGCCCTCCATCGCCCTCCATCGCCCTCCATCGCCCTCCATCGCCCTCCATCGCCCTCCATCGCCCTCCATTGCCCGCCATCGACAACATCCAATATCGCCCGCCATCGCTGATTATCTCGCACTATCGCCTTCCAACGCCCTCCGTCGCCCTCCATCGCTCTCGATCGATTTCCATCGGTCTCCATCGTCTTCTATCCCTCTCCATCGCCCTCCATCACCCTCCATCACCCTCCATCACTCTCCATCACTCTCCGTCGCCTGCCACCGACCGCCATCGTCAGCCATCGCTCTACATCGCCCACCAACGCCCGACGTCGCCCTCCATAGCCAGCCATCACCCGAGAGCACCCACCATCGCCCGCCATCGCCCGCGGCGAGAGATTCGCGTCGGTCGTGACCGCCGTTGGCGGCCGCCGAGCGGTTTTCGACGCTGTACGCCATAAAGGTGTTGGATGGGCCTCGGCCGTGCGTGACGCCTACGGTGCTGCTGCGAGAGCCGTTGCTCTTCCCGCTCGCCCCAGGAGCAGCTCGCCTGCCACCGGCCCTGTGAGTCACCCGCCAGAGACTTGCACTTCGGGGAACGCGTGCACTTCCTGGCCTTTTGAGAGCAACTCATTCGCGACTCAAAAAGTACTATTCGCTGCAGAGGAAGGCAGATAAGTTTGACCATGAACTACGTATCATTCATACTGATTGGAAAGTGAACGTGTGATAGGGAGAGATTTGTTTTTCCTGAATATTCGAGTACATTTATTTTGAATTCAATTTTATATTTTATTGAAAAATGGTTAGAAATTTCAGTTTTTAATCTATATCAAATTTCTTCCTAAAAAGGATAATATATTATTATTGAATATGATAGTTTCAGTAAAATATTTGTCCCTTAAAAATACATTAAAATAGAATCATAAAATGTTTTTATTCCAACCGTTTTAATGTTTTCGAGTTTTATTGAAAAGAAAACTGAATAAGTAATTTTTTATTAAGCGTGCGGTAAATTTACTTTAATATTGCTAATTATTTTATATTAACATGTAAAAATTGATGTAGCACGTTTGTTTTATTTTTAGCTCTTATTCAATTATTGGTAAGTTGATTAAGATATTTTATCAGTCACCTGAAAAAAATATTTCCTCAAATTTTTAGAGACACTGGAGATGTTCCTTCAATGATTGACGCTTTGAGATTAAGCTGAATTCCGTCACGATCCTTTACTTCTAGATTACGCGCATTTAGGAAATCCGTTATCTGATGAGAATATACAGCAGGCTTTTACGATTAGATAACGGACGTCACGCAAGGGAAAGAAAGCAAGAGATAGACAAGTGGCAGCGCAGTTTTGCGAAAAACACTCTCCTGGTACTAAGAAACACGGAAACTTACCTTTTTGATTTATCGCACCGTGCCATGCGTGAGTACATTATATTCTGATGGAATCACTCATAGGAAATTTGGGGTTGATCTGATAGACTCTTTAACCATCAGTGTAAATATCCCGTTTAAATTAGACCACATAAAATGTATTAAATTCTAACGGCGCCAAAGCAAAGAAATAAGAAAAGCAAGCAAATGTTTGTTTTTATCATTTGCGAGGTGTATCAAACGGATGTGGTCCACGGGTACAGTTGCTTCTTGAAACGTGGAATGTGGATTCAATATTAGCTGAAAGCGTTGAGATTTTCAGAGAAGAAAGGCTTTCATTAGATAGAATTGAAAATGGATACTTATTTTAAAAAATGAGACACGTGAGCAAAATATACTAACGTATGGAATTGAGAGAGAATGTAAAAATAGTAGATTAAAGGTGCGAAAACATGCAATTAGAACTAATCGTTGCAATTTGAACGAGAGTAAAATATTAACTTCACATGAGAGATAATTAAAAAGAAAGTAATATTGTAATATCGCAGGAAGTCTGCCGTGTTAATAATATTAGACCAAACAGTTTTATGGTCTATAATGAAATGTGCGAATTAAGTGTCAGAATAACATAATGATTACTTTAGTGTACAACCCTGACAGGACCTCCCATTCACTGGAGCTTTCATTATATGTTGTACTTACGAATTTAGAGTATCAATTAGCTCTTTGAGTAGCATAGTTTTTAATTAATACTACCTTTTGTACCATAATACCAACCCAATAATATTACCTTTCGTACCTTAGTACCTACCCAACTATGGTATTTTTAAACAAACCTGTCAATCGCAATTTTTTCTGATATGTTTCTTCTTGCATTGTTGTTTTCTATCTTCATTGTGTTTGCAGAAAACAGCCATTTTTAATCTCACCATTACTTCGCAGATGATTGAAATCACGATACATGCACACTTCCAACTTTCACATCTCTTAGTTACTTGTACGCAAAGAAAACCTTCCCCTCTTCTCTTCGAGAGGTCTCAATTTCTTCAATGTGGTTAACCACTTGCATCCTTCCATGCGTGTACCAAGGAACGGTAAAAGAGAAATTAGATTGAGAGAGGATACAAACGAAATACAGAGCATTCAATTTGGAACGAAACAAATTCTTAGTATTACCTTAATCCTTACTATTCCAGTTTCCACTACAATAAGAAAAAAACGGTTGAGAGTCAGTATGAATTATCTTCAGTAAAGTTTCTATTACAATACAGATTATACAAGTAGACGATCAACTCACACCTGGTACTTACTCGAGCAGGATGGAAACATTTCATTCTTCTTACTCACTCACATCGAGAGCTCCCAATTTCCACTGTGGTTTCTCCCCGACCTCCCAACTTGTGTTAACAGTAAAAAAGAAGAATTAAATTGAGACAGGAAACAAACGAGACACAGTACACATTTTTCGAAAGAAAGAAAGAAAGAGAAAAAAACAAGTAAGTGTTACATTATCCCAGTTTCGAGCACGAGAAGAAACGAGTGGTTCGGAGGCGCGTGATCAGTATTTTACACCGGGTTCTTCTGCGGGAGCGCGGCTCTGACCACGAAATTGCTTCTTCTGCGCAGCGCAGCACAGGAAGCGCGCGTCCTCGATTCGGGCTGCGCGCGCAGACACCGGACGCACCGCTCGCGCGCAGGCGCAGGTGTTTTGTGAATGTAAACAAGCTGCGCCGCGGAACCGCCGAGGTGTGGATTGTGAAATGGCCACCCAGCACGACAACGACGGGGTGTTGCAGGTGTGTGTTTGGTGAGAGTACGTGCGGGTGGAATGTGGGTGTTTGGGTGTGTGGGCGGTTGTTTTGTCGGACGTTGGTTTTTTATTGGGAAGACATAATTTCGGAACTGTTCATTCTTTTTTTTTTCGATTTTTGAAGATAAAAAATATATTCGCTTACAAGAACAATACTCGATCAACACCAGACGAATGCCGGAGCAGTACCCTACCAAACGGGCCACGGACCGCGCGCGATCTTTCCTTCCTCTTTCTTGTCCTATCCTCTCCCCTTACACACACACTTACACTAACATGCACTACACTGCCACATCCCGGGAGACCGGTCGGGAGCTTAGAGCGTGTCCCGCTGGTGGGAGAGTCCTGGTTAGGGGGAACCTCACTAGCTGACGGTAGGTCGGCGCCGGATCTCGCCATCCTGTGGGGGAAGATCACTACCATCTCCCGAAAAAAAACATGCACTACGCTCACGGGACTAATGACCGAAGCAGTTGACGCTCCCGGAAACACGAAAAAGTCAATCAATCAATCAATCAAAATACTCTTGGTCTGAAAGTACATTGCGTGACACTGCGTCCACTGAAGATGTCTGTCGCTGTAGCAGACGAAAGGTTTGGGCACAAAAAAATGTCCAATAGACCACGGCTATGCAAAATCCGAACACTAAAGAGAACAGTAACAAAGTAAGAGAGAGCTTCGACTAAATGAACTCCCCGCCTGCCTATGCCCTAACCCAGTTATAGTAATAAGTTTATGACAGCAAATCTATGTAAAATCAGTGGATTGAACAGATAGAAAATGAAGTTGTTAAAAAAAAGGCTATGCAGATCGAAAGGTATTTTTAATTATATATCCAGCCGTGAAAGCCTACATTTTTTTTATTAATTCTCTTTGGTTTTATTAGTCTCCAAGTTTTTTTTTCAGTCTCCGTGTATTCCTTAGCTTCTTAATTCTGTCAATTATAAAATAATCGATGATTCCAGTATTTGAGAAATTTTTGATTATCCAGTTATCACTCTTGATCCTTACATTTATTATTTTTTAACCTAGGTTTATCCTTTTGGTATTGTTTTCTCTTTTCCTCGTAAAGAAACTTTTTTTTCATTCGTGTTTGCTTCGCGTAAATTCCATCTTCTTTAGAAATCATATCAACACATTTCTATTCAAAGCTTTCAAGCCTAGTGTTTCTGCTACTTGTCAACGTAAATCATCGGGTTTTAGACAAAGAACAGCTACGGCAACTACTTATCTCGTAATTTGTAGTCGCTTTTGCGTAAAGTTAAAATGTAGACAGCGTATGGATTCTTGCGCAATATTCGTCTCAATAAAACACAGTATCTACTTGTTTGCTGTTTTATAATTTTGAATTGTAATTTCATTGTACCATTCTTCTTATAAAGTACATTCCATTCACCAAATGAACAAAACATTTGAAGCTGTATTACAATGTACCTGTCATGAGTTTCTTCATAAAACATACCTGGCATACTCTCATTTGCTAATCTCGTAACATGTTAGTATATTTTACGCCGCGTCCTCGGAGGGGCTTTCGAGCAGTATACAACGCAGGCGGAGGCGTCCCGTCGGGCGCCGCTCTCTCCGCGCCCCTTCCTGGGCCGCGCGCTCTCCCGCGTTTCCCGAAAACTTGGAGGACTGGTTCCGAGGGCGGCCGCGCGCACCGGCCTGCCCCGGCTCCCAACGCGCGCGGGCGAAGGCGCTTCTTTGGGGCACAATTATTTGGTCATTCTTATCACTTTTGTAAATGTTCAAATAACTGGAAACGAAAATAAATGTATGCATCTAAAGTGAAAAAATTACTTATATCGTCATAGCGTGTGTTTGTTTTTATATGTTATATCCTTCTTGAATCGTATTGTATGTTAGTATATAATTTTCTGTAAAAAAACTGCCACGAAGCGAAACTGTCTTGCAGAAATAAGAACTATTATTATTATTATTATTATTATTATTATTATTATTATTATTATTATTATTATTAAATGGCGTCTACAAAGTTGATCGTATCAAATGAATAAACATACCGCGCCAATAATGAAAATTTCTGATGCTTGATTGTTTGTAATTTTTTTCTGATATAAATCTTGATTTTTATAAGTGATACGTACTTGTAAGATTTACTTCAAATTCCGAAGGGATGTTCATAAATTAGTTCAAGTATGAGGAACTAGTAAGCGTGCCAAAACTATTACCGTAAAAGTGTTGGTCGATCAAAACACATAGGAAAACCAGACAAGAAATTAATGCGTTTTAAAAAGTCCATAATAAATATATTTCCCTTGAGATCAGTTACTCCAACCTGTCCTTTGAAAATGATATTTTATACGGAATGGGAAAATGACATTTTCTCTAACTCATTTCTGACTATACATTAAAATCCATATGTTTGAAAACATCTACCCTCATTATAAATAAAAATAGGTCATATAAATATTCTGCAACAAATTTGTAGTTGCAAAAATCGCGAAAAAAAACGTGTCGCACGAGTGCTGTTTCCACCCCACTGTGCTGTGAATGGTTCAATCAGGAAGGAGGGCGGGCGGGTCGGGCGAGTCAGTTGGTCGGGGCAGGCGGGTGTCCGGTTTGCCGGGCCCTGTAACGCTCAGCAGACATCGCCACATGCGCTGGCTGCAGGCGTGTTTTCGCGCGCTTACTGGAGTGTGACCTACCCGACGGCCTAGGACCACCAACCGGCGACTCGGCGGCACCGCCTCGGCAACTCCTTGCGTCATGCGCAGGTCTTACTTCACTTGGCTGCTACTATGCGCCAGCGGTCGCCGTCGCATACCCGCTTGGATATTACCAAACACGCCTCCGCCAGCCACGGTGGACAATGGCGGTCACGAAATTGCTACGGTGGGTTTTCGGTACTTGATGACAGGCTACGCTCTGCGAAGGGTATGTTGTACCGTTTGTTGCAAGTAGGATCGTCTATCGTAGTACGCTTTCGTAGCACTAAAATAGCAACATTGAAAAATGGTGGCAAGAAATTACTTTTACTTCTTGCTACTTAATGTAGCGATTGAACATAATCGTATACTATTCTCTGAACTTATCTTCAGGATCTACGCTTAGTACGGTATGTGTTGGTTAGAGGGTTGGATACGATCACAGAACATATTCAAACACTTAGCTGGGATGGCGAGTCAAGGTGCAATGTAAGATTATTTCGTGTAGATCTGCTAACGGATACCTTTCACGTCGTTGCGAAGAATCGCCGAACCAGAAGATGATCTCTGAAGGAAGCGTAACGCGGATAATGCGTTTTAAATTGGTGAAGGCGCAGTTTAGAAAGGTCAGTTTTTTTGAGCATTCAGTTGCATCAGATGTAAGGTGTAATCTTCAGGGAGGCAACAGAAACTTGGGACGGCCTTTATGTTGAAATTGAGTATTTTCTTTACTTCAGAATGTTTCACTCACTTCATAATTCGATTACCAAATTTTCTCTTTACGCATATTTTGTGGTCTTATTCTTCTTGGTTATTAACAAATCATACAATATTGTATAGTGGTATCTCCAAATATAAATCCACAACAATAACAGGTATGGTTTAGTCTATATTATAACATTCTACGAGTATAATTTATTGGTTTTCATTGTTATCATTGAATTTGAGCTGCCGAAAGAGAAACGTATAGATGTGCCTATTCAATTTCTTGTCGAAATGGATGTTTTCTCAAACATGAAGACACTGTAAGACTTAACTGACTAGGAATTCTAGTATAGAAAACTTAACATACTAGTAAACTTAACTGACTAGGAATCCTAGTATAGAAGAAGTATTAAAAGGTAATAATGCGTTGCACGATATAAGGTAGAATTGAAGAATATCATTTCACGATTTAAAATTTATTCCAAAAAGGCGTAATAGAATAATTTTCAATTAATCAAACGATTATTCCTTTAATAAATAAGGAGATAATCATAAGGCTCTTAAACCTACTCCATTGGGAAATCACCATCTCGCGAGCTCTGTTCACATTCAAAGCGATCCTCAAGATCTAAAGAGCTTTAGCCAAAATGACTGGATAGAATACGAGAAAGATCCTCCAGCGGAGTGTCGAAACCTGTAGAGAAGAGGAAAACCGTGAGCAACGAGTCAAGACAGCGAGAGACGAAGGCGCGGGGGGGGGGACCAGAACAGTGGTCCAGTGACCAAACCACTGTCTCCGACTTTTTCCGCCTATACTTCCGCCACTGCCACCGCCATCGCCGCTGCTGCTGCCTCCGCTATCGCCAAAGCCTGCGGAGGCGGAAGTCGTGACTACGGCATTAGGTGGAGGTAATGACTAAGACTGCCAGAGTCACTACCTCCTCCAGCACCATCTCCATCATTATCTCCACCACCATCGCTCCATCAACATCACTGCTCCTGCTTTTGTTATTACTACTGCGATAGCCAGGCACCAGCAACGCTTCACCATCGTTAACGCCTTCACTACCACTGCCATTGCCACGCCCACTACAACTCCCATTGCCACTGCCAATCTCTCTGCCACTCCCACTGCCATTCCCTATTGATTTCCCATTCTCAGAACCACTCCTCTCCTTGCCACTGTCATTGACATGGCAACTCCTCTCTCAAAGCCTACTCTCTCCCACTCACAATCCCACTCCTATTGATTTCCCATTCTTAGAACCACTCCTCTCATTGCCACTGTCATTGACATGGCAACTCCTCTCTCAAAGCCTACTCTCTCCCACTCACAATCCCACTCCTATTGATTTCTCAGTCCTAGAGCCACTCCACTCATTGTCACTGTCATTGACATGGCAACCCTCTCTGTCAAAGCCTACTCTCTCCCACTTCCACTTTCATTGCCGCAGTGCTTAGTTCCCCAGCCCCTGTTCTTGGTGAGTCCCTGCCATCGCCGCCCTCCTTATTTCGGAGGTCCTGCGGAGGAGATTCGGGTCCGGCCACCGCTTCCGCGCCGCTGCGGTCTCCCCCGCGGTGCTGGGGCCTACAAAGGCAGGCACCGCGGCGGCGGCGGCCGACTTCCGCCATTCACCTCCGCGCCTCTTCCACCTTCCAATTGACCTTCACCTCCACCTTCACACGAGCCTTCACCCGCATCTCTGCCGTCTTCACTTCCATCAGCAACAACGCCCTCGCATCCATCATCCACCGCAAACTCAGTTTTTTCCTCAGTCTTCACCTCATCTCCATTTCCAACTCTGGTTCATCCTCCTCTTACAAAATTGAATTCTTTTTCACCTACATTCATCCCCAATTCTTCTTCCACTAGCTTCAACTTCTCCATAAAAAATGCAAAAGTCATTCCCCATCCCTTCTCACCGCCTTCCCAAGATACTCCAGCATTTTCTCATCCACCATCCATATTTGTGTGCGGATATGCGGATACCTGTGTTGAATAGTTTCTAGTAATCCACACTTCTACGAGTTTTATTTCATTGTTACTTGCGCTTTACGATAAACGTTGTTATCGTAATTATTCTAATTTTAATTTCCAGAACCACATTCTTAAATATTTTAAACTGCCGCAATCTTCTGTCATCGTCGAATATTCGTCTCTCAGTACCAAAAAAATATTTTTTTGTATAACCTTCGTTATTTCAATTATCAACTTCATTCTCATACGTTTATTTAACAACTTTATCGCGAGATTCTCCTCCCGTCTCTATCATTATATCATTAAGAGCCCCATAAACATCGCAATAACTTAAAATCTTTTATAACATTCCATTTCTAATCACTACTGAATTAACATCACCATTTTATCTATATTTTCGCGTTTAGTGTATCGCCGTTAGTTGTAGAACGGAATAACAAGAGCAATCTTCTTTTGACATTGCTACTAATCCGCGCATCTGAAAATAGAGTAATTTATCATGAATTAGTAGACAAGATTGTGATTCCATTTGCGAAGTTAGCCGCTTATGCGAGAACTTCAGCGTGTCGTTTCTATGACGATTCGAATTTCGAATTTTTCTTGCGAAAACCTAGCTTCTTACGCAGTTGCTAATTGGATTCAGCACTACTGCAATGAATATTACGTGAAGTGGAAAAGACTTATAATATGATTCTTATTTCATAATTTCATAAACTTGCTATAAACCTATGTAAATGACGTTACGCGTTCTCTGCATAGTGTAGTTACAAGAAAGGAATTCGTCATCATCTCGACGACGTAGAACTTTCCGGAAAACTTTCTCCCCTATTCATATTCCTAGAAGTGCTAAAATGACCATGACGGCTAATGTTTTGAAATTCGTTGTTCGTTTCACACCTCCCTGTCTGTTATGACACATCACCTTCCAGATCCGCCTCAAACTCCTTCACATCTCCGTCTCCTCTCTGTCCGCCCCCTCTCATCCCCCCTATTTTTCCCTCCACTCCTTCACATCCAATTCCTTTCCGCCACTTCCATCCCCTTCACCTTCATTTCCAACTCCACTGCTGCCGCTTATAGCATATTCACCTACACCACTCCTCTGTCGCCACCTCCACCGCCGTGGCCGCCGTCACAGCCACTACTTCCAACATCTCACATTTGCTTGCGTTTTGTTTACGCCTCGACCTTCTCCGCCTGTATCTCTTCCTCAGCCATTGCCTAGGCCTTCGCCTGCGTCTCTGAATCAAACAGTGCATAGGAATTTGCCTACCCCTCGACGTCCTCCTTCTTCCCCACCTTCACCTCTGCCCTGACCTCTTCTCCTGACGCTGCCTTCACCTCCGCCTCTGCCCCTGCCTTGCCTTCGCCTTCGCTTTCGCAATCGATTCCGACTTCGCCTCCACCACTGCCACCACCTCGGCCTCTCTTCTGCCGCCTCCACCTCTACCGCTGCCCCCGCCTCCGCCTCCGCCTCTTCTGCTGTCTCCGCCTTCACCTTCGCCTTCGTCTTCGCCCACGCCTCCACCACTGCCTCCGTCTAGGTCTCTTCTTCTGTTACCTACGCCTTCGCCTCTGCCGCTGCCCACGCCTTCGCCTCTTCTTCTGCCTCTTCTTCTGACCTTCGCCTCCGCCTCCGCCTTCGCCTCCATCCCACCTCTGCCACCGCCTCCGTCTCGGCCTCTTCTTCTGCCGTCTCCGCCTTCGCCCTCGCCGCCGGGTCGCGCTCTCTTCGGGGTCGGCGCTCGCGCGGCCTTGGGCCGAAGATTTCTCGCCCGAAGTGGACCGGGCAGGCACTGGCTGGCTGGCGGCGGCGGCAGCCGGCGATGACCCAGGAAAGCGCACGCCTTTTCCTGCCGCGCGTAGAAAGTCGCGCCCTCAGATGAATGAACGAGTGACGGAGAAAGACGAACAGAGAGACGGAGAAAGGGAGGGTGCGGCACGAGAGTGATGAGCTGGCCCGATGAGTTGTGGATGAGGCAGTCAGTAAATGAGTTTACTCGGTGAACTAGCAGGTGGATGATGAAATCGTGAGAGGGAGACTGCTCCGATGAGTTGTGGATGGTAAGTCAGTAGACGAGTTGAGAACTAGCATGTGCATCGTGAGATAGTGAGAGGGAGACTGCCTCCATGAGTTTTGGATGGGGCAGTCAGTAAATGAGTTAAGAACTAGCAGGTGGATGATGAGATCGTGAGAGGGAGAAGGTCCAATGATTGGTGAGAGGGTGTGGTGACCAGTGCACCACGTGTCGCTCCGAACAGGGAGTGAGTAGCAGGGAGTAAGGGATTATTATGCGGATGGATGAAGGGTGAGTCTGAATGGTGAGCGGGTGGGTGAGCGGGTGGGTGAGCGGGTGGGTGAGCGGGTGGGTGAGCGGGTGGGTGAGCGGGTGGGTGAGCGGGTGGGTGAGCGGGTGGGTGAGCGACTGTGTGAGCGACTGGGTGAGAGGGTGGGTGAGCGGAAGGCCACTCGGGGCCAGGCGGATGGGTCCTCTGGAGAAATTGCGGTGACCTAACCACCCGCAGCAAACACTGCATTCGCCATGACGACGTCTGACTAAGGAAGCCAAAGTGACGCGGTTCAAGATGAGTATGCGCGATCCGGCATAGCTTTTGAGGCCAAATTGTGGTCATCACCAGGAAATGCCATATTATTTGTCAAATTATCGGAAGTTCTAACGGCACGAGTGTGCTTACGACACTCAAGAACCAATAGCTATTGCCCATAGCAAAAAATAAGTTTCACATTATTTCTATTTGACAGAAGAAATAATATTTTTTTAAGCGAAAACTATTTTGGTGGGTAATTGATTAGTATTACGGACTGAAGAAACTGATAAGGTTTAGTAATTTCTGTAACGCCGATTTTTGTCAGCACATAAGAGGATTTCAAAAAGTGACGTGTAATAATTTCTCACATCACCGGCTTGTACCGCAATAAATACGTCTGGAATGATAATAATTGCTTCCATGCATCCTTTATAATTGAAAGTATCATGACAATCGAAATAATATCCACATCTTATCATGTATGTCATTAAATTCTAAATGATAAAATAAATAGATAACACAAATTGGAATGATAAACAATTTTGCTGTACTTTTTTCTGTCAAAGAAAGGTACTTTTTGAAGTCGATGTATAATTTAGTGGCATGCTTTAATAAAAAACAAGAGATTGCGATTGCGATAAATGTACTGGTTTCATTAAGAATTCTTTGAAGCATTTCTTGCAAGAAAGCAATTTAAAAATCGTTCTTGATTGCTGAGAAAAAAAGTGATTTCAAGTCTCAAGCGCGAAATAAATGCTTCTGAAATAAGCGGATGCGTTCAGGGTAAAATAATCGATAAACGAGATTTTTTGCGCTGTGCAATAGCTTGGAACAAGGTTGAAAGTAACTACTAAAATATTGAAAGAGATCGCAAGTGAAGGAACGAAAGTTCAAATCTTCTGAAAGGGATTAAAGATATTGGCGGAGTAATTCTTAAGCCCGTTCAAATACCCAAGGAAATCAGCTTATATACAACTTTCCTTATTCACCGGCCATGAAGCTAGTTCTTCAACACCTGAAAATCATTAAAATGTTCTTATTTTTTCTCTTTTCCTTTGCACGAGAGTAATGGATATAATTGCTAAGAATTAGAAAATCGAAAGATCGCGCGCGGTCCATGGCTGCTCCAGCATTCGTCTGGTGTTGATCGGAGAAACTACGGAAAACTATCTATCAGAGCAGTCGGCCGCTAGAATTCTTGTCCAGACAGCGACTAAATTCGACCTAGCTGAAAAGCTAGTGTCGAAAATCCTGCCACCGTGGGGAGTGGGAACTTAGGACCTCCCGGACAGAGGCACTGCAGTGACATCAGCTGATGCACTGAGCGACCTCTCCCAGTCCCACAGCAATATTACGAGCACGATGATTGCGAGAAGCCCCGGGGAATATGATTGCGAATCAGCATGTGGGCGCGCACGCAGTGTCAAGAGAGGTTGGACCTGCGGACAGAAGCACCCAGTCGTGCCGTCGGGCAATTCGTAACACCGGTAGTCGCTCCTAGTGTTGCGCGGCAGATGTGCGGCGTCGAGCGAGCAATGTGGCGATGCGACGCGTTTATTTGCGATCCGCAACGCCCCCTGGGGACGAACGCCCGTCATCTCTAACGACCTCTTCCCAAAGAGCTGCTACTCTTTGCGTCACCGCGGTTGACGAGAGGCAGAATGACACAGCTCGCCTCGTTAGGGTTTTATTCTGAACTGCGTTTTGATGCGCTGTCGAGAACCGCGACGAGTGAGGAAAGCAATTTTCATTTACTTGCTGCTGAAGTTCAGAAAGATGGTCGTAGACTTAGGAAAAAATATGCGTTTTCTGTTTCGTATGCTTTTTTTTAATGTACACTAACAGTTCGCGGCTCAAGGAAATTAGAATCCATTTGACCTTTATTCGTACTCCCGTGCAAGCTGTTCTGGACCGTGACATGTGATGAAAGCAATAATTTTCACTAAAACGTTTAAACTTTAAACATATTTGAGTCTGAACTTCGATAATCACGCTTGATGATGTGTGTTTCTTCACTATTCAAGAAGACGAAAATCTTCATACATTCGTTTTGCATGTTGATGCATGCGTTTTGCATGTTGATGGAGGTAGAACATTGCCTGTGAAGAGCAAGGGAGTGAAAAAATCGTGTGAAAGATCCGTTCGAGAGTCACATGACTTCAGTATACTCGTATATAACTTCTCTCTGACGTACTGCTAATTCACGAAAAGAAACAAGTTTGCCTTCGTGTACTAACAGTTTATATCCTAACAGTGTTTACTGTTGATACTGAAACTCTCTTCGGAATATGCAGTTAACTGTTGAGCGGGTACTCGAGCGGGCCAAAAGCTACCTCTTGAATTAAAATACATCGACTGATGATTACGTCTTTAACAACTTTGCTGAAATCTTACAGCGTTTACTATGGTATTCACAGTACTTTTCTGGCCATCATAATAGTTTACATTGTTTAGTTTCTTGCAATTCTTACAATGAAATGTATGGACAATTTGAACAGTTTTGTAAATACATTTATCTATTTCAGTGCTATAATAATATTTTTAAAATAAGTGTATGCAAATATTGTATTGTCATGTGTGATGATGTCAGTAATTTGTTAATACGTTTTATCACAGATGTCGCTGAACTTGTAAAACCGAAATGTTTAAATGGAAAACCATATTTTGAAACCAAGTTGAACAAAACTAATTACATAATTTTATTTAATATAGTCTCTTCCGATGATTCATTCATCACACGTCATTGAAAATCAAACCTGCCGAAGAATCCCTTAAGATACCCAATTTATTCGAAGGAGAAGTGCAGCGAGCTATTTCAAGCCGGAGATGTAAAACTAGATAAATGCAGTATTTTTCTTCAGGAAAGTATATCATGTCGACCTTCTTTAAAAGTGCAGGTTTCATAAAACATTCAATAAAAATATTCAATGAGAACAATTCTAGTACACTTTAAAGTTCTTCTTAAGTGCATTTCACGGGCAGATATATTCGCTATAAGGTGGAATTAATCTGGCGTGAAGTTTTGCGCCGCAGGAGTGAAGGAGGTGGGTGTATTTTCCTCGACCGGCCGTTTCGCTTTCACTGCTCGCAAGTGAATGGGATTGCGATCAAAGTTGGTGTAGTTCCTCGTTACTCGCCGGTCCTTCGAACGTTCAAAAGTTTATAGGAGCATCTTGCAAATTTCTTGCCAAACTCGCAATGTGTTATGATTAATGGAGGGCATAAAACCACGTGTAGAGGCTGTTTATCAAGCGCGTGTAGCTGGCCGCCAGTGTGATGAACGGCGCTGGCTGTTTGAACTTAACCCTTTCGCCCCTTTCGCCAAGAAAGATGCGCCCACTTATATTCAAATTAAGTGGAAGAAGGTTGATAATTGTTTTCTTAGTAATTTCCGTAACAAAAACTAGTTCATTGAATTTTTTACAATTAATGATATCATATGTTGAACTGAACACGACAATTTATTTTCCAGCTATTCGTGTGTATGTAATGAAAACAGTTAACCGAGTTTGTGTTTGAACAATTGAAGATTAGTTTGTGTAAAATAAATTTTTCCAACAGACTCTTTTACTATTTTCTATAGACCTCAATATGAGGAATTTTATATTTCTTTATACCGAATATAAAAATGTCTTTTGATCCTCTAGTCTCGAAGTGCCCAATTATTTATTGACCTAAATGTTATTGTCAGTTAAAACGTTTTGATGCGAATTTCTTACAATCAGTTGCATAAGTAAGAAGCACATAATTGCTCATTACACAGAATGCAAGAAATCAAAATGTTTGTAGTATGAATAAAATAATGTATTCAGTTTCTGACGTAATTTTATTTCTGTCTAGATTGCAGAATGTACTTCCCAATTTCATTGACTGATTTTATGAAAGCTTACTGTGCCTAATTGTCACTTTCATTCTAAAGAGTTTCAGTTTCTTAAAAAAAGACTCTATATACTCACATTCAAGTATACATTGTCATTTCGCCTTATACACCTTTGTCATTGTTTCCTCTACACCACAGCATTTGGGAGGTGTTCTTATTGTGTATGGAGGCTGCTAAGAAATATTGAGGTTATTGAAGTCACTCAAGGACGCACGTGCGTCCTGCTTACCTACAGCAACAAGTACTATACTTTCACGTCTCTTAATGTATTTAGGTTTTTTCTCAATTTATGATTGTCTTTAAATTCTTCTTACGCTTCGAAAAAATATCCATTTTTAATTATTTTTATTTGTATTATAGGCAAATGAAAAACCACTCTTCATATTAACTTACAAAAAGTTAGGTCAGAATTACTTACACTTTCACAGAAGGAGTGTAAGTTGTCCTCATCGGGAAACAATTGAAGTTTTAATAACTACTTAGGTTGTTGTTTTTTTTATTTCTGAGAGTTAAGAAAGACATGTTTCGGGCTTAACCCACAGGCTTATCAGATCAAGAAAACTGGTGTTTTATTAACAAAGTTAAATTTGATAGTTGTTCCTCTCTTTCGGTCTTAATATGTAACAAATACGTAAAATACCAATACCAGGAAACGAACTTTTCTCGTTACTTCAGTCTTTCAAAGCCTAGAGAAGAGTAATATCGTTTCTACCCCAGGAAACAACAAACCCAAGACCAAAAGGATTGGATGCAAATGCAGGTACCGAGCCCGACCGGGCGGGGACTACCCCAAACAGCTGAACACACACGCGCAAGTTAGTTCGCGTGCAACTTAGGTGTTCTCCGCCGGGCTCCTCCTTGCGCTCGAAAGTTGGCAGGACCCCTTGCGCGGCCCCCTCGCGGAGGCGGACGCGGGGGGGGCGAGGGGGGCGCCCACGGAGCGGAGGCGCGTGGGTCGATGCCCGCCCGCCCAGGCCCCAGCGGCGCGCGTAGGCCAAGAGCGGCGCGACCCTCGCTGTCCCCGATGCTTATTTACGTCACCATTACTGTTGTTTAGTATGGCACTGTTCCCGACTCAGAGATAGCGACAGGATACCCAAAATGACATCGAAGTTGATTTTGGTGCTAATACTGGCCACGTAACTAATACCAACACCAAGACCGTTAACAGTAGACTCCGATACTAATTTCAATAATAATGCCAGCACAGATACTTAAAACTATGTACACATCGATACCAGTTCGTGCTCTGATTCCAATACGTACAAAGATACCGTCACTGGCGCAGATATCAACACTGATACCTATATCACTACTGAAACCGATATCAATTCTGGCACTGATATCAATACTGGCACTGATACCAGTACTGGTACTGATATCAGTACTGGCACTGATATCAATACCGACACTGATATCAGTACTGGTACTAATATCAGTACCGACACTGATATTACCGACATAAACACCGTTACCAATGCCGTTACCGTCACAAATACCCGAACACATTCTTATTCCGAAACAGACAATACTACCGCGATCCTCTCTTCTCCCAAGCACTGCCACAGCTACCACCACCGCTACGGCCATCGCATTGCTTCCTTCACCTTATAAATCGCTATCCCAATAACTTTGCCGACAGTTTCATCACTCTTAACCCAAACAACCATATCTTCGTCAATAAGCTTCCTTGCCAACACCCCCTACGAAACCGCACCGCCTCCTCGAGCACTTTCTCTACCAACAATTCTTTCTCAGTCGCAGCTCACACCTACGGTGCCATTTAAGTTGTATTAACAGCCATTTCTGACAAAGCCAACACGATGATCACCACCTGCCATCGTTAAATTCCAGTATGATCGACTCAGTCAGCTTTATACATGAGCGGAGCTAACGATGAATTGGAGTGAAACCCCGGAAGAGTTCTCTTTGACAAATTTTCTTTTTGCTCCATAGACACGTTCACTTCTGTTAATTCTGCCACCATCAACAAATTGATTTAACCGAAGCATCACAATTACGTACAGTCCTCTCCCATTCGATGCGAAATACTTGTCAGCCATTCTCAGCTCACACAGAAGTTAAGAGTAGAGAAGGAAAAGAAGGGATTGGCTAAGATGAATAATGCACCTCTAACACACTGTCAGGAACAATACTCCTCTAAAAAGGAAAACGTGCTCTGATTCTCACTCGATCTGATCAGTGCAACCGTTAACTGTCCGCATGTCGAAGATTAACCTCGGTCCTCACCTATAATTTCAATGTTTCTCTTAGGCGTTATACTAATGATATACTCTTGAAACTCCGCCTAACTGCCCAGAAATCAAGCAGGTGTTTGAGAACAGTCAGTCCGGCAGTTGTTCAAAAGTAATAATGGCATAAATACCCACATATTCGTACTTATGTGCATCCGATTATATAAATAAAGACTTAATTTCTTGTTTGACATTTTGGGCTAGGAAAGAGGTAAACAGTGGTAGCTCAGTTTTTATTAATATTTACGCCATGTCTTGCAAAACCTTTTAGAATATGTTTTCGTGGTCAGTGATGCTGAATCCATTGTCTATATTTAACCTACCGATGCTTCCTGAAATGAAATAGATTTATTTCATTTCACTATTAAATACTGGACTTTACTTTTTGTTCATTCCAACCTGTGAAAAGTGGAAATGGCACCCATCAACCCTGTCGTTCATTATGAGTTGATGAGGTGATATTCTCCTAGACGTCCCCACTCGTCGCAAGATACATCACTGAAACAGCAGCACTGCAGCGCCTCTGACCGGGAGGTCCTACGTTCGAGTCCTGACGGCGGCAGGATTTTCGACACTAGCTTTTCAGCTAGGTCGAATTCAGTCGCTGTCTGGACGAGAATTCTAGCGGCCGGCTGCTCTGATCGGTAGTTTTCCGTGGTTTCTCCGATCAACACCAGACGAATGCCGGAGCAGTACCCTACCAAATGGGCCACGGACCGCGCGCGATCTGTCCTTCCTCTTCCTTATCCTAAACTCTCCCCTTACACTCACACACTTTCACTAACATGCATTACACTATCACATATTCCGGGACACCGGTCGCGAGCTTAGAGCCTGTCCCGGCTGGGGCGGTGCCCCGCTGGTGGGAGAGTCCTGGTTAGGGGGAAACCCCTACGAGCCGACGGTAGGTCGGCGCCGGATCTCGCCATCCAACAGGAGATCACCGCCTTCTTCCGCGAAAAAAAACATGCACTACACTAACGGGACGAATGACCAAAGCAGTTGACGCGCCCGGAAACACGAAAAAATCAGTGAACCGAAACAGCAGCATTCATCCTGAGCGGCTCCCACCGCATCCTTGGCGTGGCTGCTGTCGCCTCCGCATCGCCATTCGTTTTGCCGGCGCGCCTTGAATCTCCAAGCGGCGGCCCACGCCCGCCCAGGTGCGTGCAGAGCTCGATCTGGGACGCGGCCTCTCCCGGCGCGCGCCCAAGGGCACGGCCGCCCCCCGCGCGGGGAAGCCTCCCGCGGAATCAAGGAATCGGCGGCCACGCCGTCACTCCCTGCTTCCTGGTGTTTTGTACGCTCGCTTGCTTTCAAGTGGACTAACTGGAGAGTACGATTCCTCTTTCTCTTCTTCTCCTCTTCTTTTCCGTTTTTTCTTTCTTCTGTTACTTCTTACTTTGTTTTTCTCATTTTTATTTTCTCTTCTCTTCATTTTTCTTTCTCGTTTCCTTGTTATTCTTCTTCAGAAAACTGAGATTCTTGTGTGAATATGAAATAAATAATGATTTAGACGATAATATAGCCCACATAGTACTACAGACATCGTAGCTCCCAATGTTATTCAGATTCGTAAATTTTAAAACAATAATAATTATTGTAATATCATGAGAAGTTGTAACAGGAAAAAAATATTATATTTTTTACTTTCTTGGGGCAATAAGCAAGATAAAAATAAATAACGCGTATAGCATAATTGCAGAGAGCTAATTATTTGAATATCAAGTTTGTTTAATGAATTTATTATTTTATTTCTTCCTGCATCACCTCTATCGCCCTATATCGGAAGCTTCATCTAATAAATTTTGCGCTGTCACCTTTATCATTCAAATAATCTCCAGATTAGCATCCGTGAGATTGCAAGCAAAAATGAATTATGGAATCGAATATTAAATGATAAAACAAAGTCATGAAGATTTCGTCGTTTTCGATTACTAGATGGAATGTATGTTTTGACAATTTCTGTCATATTTTAGAAAACGAATCCTCACAAAGCTCTCATGCAGATATCGTGCTGGCAGGAAACCTATTGTTCAAGTGAGTTGATAAAGTGGTCTGAACACCTCGCATTTCTCACCTGCTCGCGCGCTGCAGTGGGCTTAAGTGAATCTGACCGCGCCCACGCACGCTGTCGGCCCGAGGCCGCCGCCCCCGCCCCTTCGCCGAACAGCCGCACAGCCTCACGTAGGACCCGCCCCTCCCACTCCATCACCCTCACCACCGTAGCACCATCTCACCAACTCACCACACAATTACAAGGCATTCCATACAGCATCACCATATCATCGCTCCACCATACCATCGCACCAACGTACTATCGCACCACCATACCATCGCACCACCATACAATTACACCATTATACCATCGCATCTCCATACCATCGCACCACCATACCATCGCACCACCATACCATCGCTCAACGATATCATCGCACCACCATACCATCGCACCACCATACCATCGCACCACCATACCATCGCACTACCATACTATTTCACATCCATACCAGCACATCCCCATACCATTGCATCACGATATCATTGTACCATCACACATGAAGCAACTGTACCATCATACTACCAAGCAACCGTTCCATCACATCATCAAACCATCACACCATTCTATCATCACACCTCTATTTCATCAAACCTCCATTTCATCAAACCTCTCTATCGCATCACCATACCGTAACGCCACCACCTCACACCAATAGACCATGGCACCACTATAATTCACCATTCCTCTTCACCACCCTACCACCAGTTTCCCTTTGTCATCATCAGTGCCGTGCTTGCATCTCGTCTCCATCACCAGTATCCCCAGTATCATCACCGACGACCATCTCTTTCCCACATCCCCTGTAACCTCCCCTCCCATTCCCATCACATTGATTGATTGATTTTTTCGTGTTTCCGGGCACGTCAACTGCTTTGGTCATTAGTCCCGTTAGTGTAGTGCATGTTTTTTTCTCTGGAGGTGGCGGTGATCTTCCCCCGCTAGATGGCGAGATCCGGCGCCGACCTACCGTCGGCTAGTGGGGTTTCCCCTAACCAGGACTCTCCCACCAGCTGGGTCAAGCTCTAAGCTCCCGACCGGTCTCCCGGAATATGTGGAAATGTAGTGCATGTTAGTGTAAGTGTGTATGTGTGTGTAAGGGGAGAGGATAGGACAAGGAAGAGGAAGGAAATATCACGTGCGGTCCGTGGCCCGTTTGTTAAGGTACTGCTCCGGCATTCGCCTGGTGTTGATCGGAGAAACCACGGAAAAGTACCGACCAGAGCAGCCGGCGGCTAGAATTCCCCTCCAGACAGCGACTGAATTCGACCTAGCTGAAAAGCCAGTGTCGAAAATCCTGCCGCCGTGGGGAGTGGGAACCTAGGACCTCCCGGTCAGACGCGCTGCAATGACATCACTTGATGCACTGAGCCACCGCTCCCGGTCTCCCATCACCATCACCACCATCGCCTCCCACGTGCGTCGTGCGCGCGGACGCGTGACTGTCGTAAATCCGCGGCGCGGGATAATGGAATCTACACGCGACGGGGCCGGCCGCACGTAACAATTACGCCCAACCGCCAGACACTTACTCTCGTCGCGGAGGCCGCCAGCTCTCCGCCATTCGACGCACACGCCCGTGCGCCTGCCCGCCCGCCCGCCACGCCCACCGCGCCCGCGCGCGCGCGCACGTGGGCGCCTGCGTTGGCTCCGCGCGCCCGGCGACCCCGCCCGGCCTCCGCCGGTGCCAGCGTCTTCGGCTACCTCATCCTATCGCTTTTGTGCGTGTATTCACGCTTTTTTTAAACGCTTTCACGGGTATTCATTCTCTTTTTTTTTAGATTAACTGGCAAAGATGGCTTAGGGCATCAACTGATGTCATTATAGTCCCTCTGGCTGGAAAGTCCTAGGTTTGTGTCCCGACGGTGCTACGATTTTTGACACTAGCTCGACAGCTAGGTGGAGTTCAGTGGCTGTCTGGAGGAGAATTCTAGTGGCCGGCTGCTCTGATCGGTAGTTTTCCGTGGTTTCTCCGATCAACACCAGGCGAATGCCGGAGCAGTGCCCTAACAAACAGACAACGGACCGCACACAATCTTTCCTGCCTCTTCCTTGTCCTATCCTCATTCCTTACATACTCACAGTAACATGCACTACACTGCCACATATTCCGGGAGACCGGTCGGGAGCGTAGAGCTTGTCCCGGCTGGGGCGGTGCCCCGCTGGTGGGAGTTACCTGATTAGGGAAAACTCCGCTAGCCGGCGGTAGGTCGGCGCCGGATCTCGCCATCCAGCGGAAGAAGACCTTTGCCACCTCCTGAGCAAAAACATGCACTACACGTACGAGACTAATGACCGTAGTAGTTGACGCGTCTGGGATCACAATATTCAATCAATCAATCAATCATTAGGATTAACTGACGAACACTCGATCTGACCTCCACTGTCACCAATAACGGCGCAGCTTCTGTTTTATTTTCACAGATGTAATGCCCACTATCAGCACTCATGCGTATAAACTTTCATACCGGTTTAATGAACGTTCCATTCGGCCTTCACTGTTGCCAACTTCGGCGCACCCTCTTCATTCCCAACATCTTCATGCCCCTATTGCCACTCTTACGAGCATTCACGCCGTATTCATAATTAACGCTCCATCTGGTCTTCACCATTGCCAACACTGAGGTAACCTCTACATGTTCTACATCATTTTCTTGCTCTCTATCGTCACACTTGCGTCCGAGTATTGCCGCCATTTTCATTCGAATTAACAAATTCTCCATCCGAACTCCTCCGATGCCAACACCGGCGCAGCCCATGGACTGATACATCTATGGTTTCATGCCCACCTTCATTCTTGCGTACACGAATTCTCGAGTATAAACACACTATTCACCTGGCCTTCTCTTAAGTTTTGCTGCCTTTGGTTGAAATAACATTATTCTTGAAAATTCCTAACCTCCCTGCGGCGGACACAACTGCATCCTTGATGTCATGATACCCACTCCCCTAACTTGCATAATAGCGTGTTTTCATTGTGGTTAACAAAACACTTGTCTTTACCTCGACCTTTGCTCAGTACGGTACTGGCACAAGCAAAGCTGCAGCATCTCCAGTGGCGTCATCATGTCCGCTATCGTAATTTCTGTCTTTTGCAGCGTTTTTCATTAATATTAAGAAACTCCCTATCCGGTATTCTCTTGCACATTAGATGCTGAGGCCATTGTTTTGTAGTTAACAAACGTTTGGAATATCCATTTGCTTTTCTTTGTGGCGTTTGTTATCCCCACGGCACTTTTAGGTGTCTTCTTGATACATACTATTTTTACTCTTTTTCATTTTGTTTACCGAACAATAAATTCCCTCACGGACCTCTGTGGAACGGGCGTTGCCTGCACATCCGCTTTAATGACAACTCAGATTTCTTTTTTTTTATTACTATGTCACCTCAATATTATCGTGTTCTTCGTTAACAATCTTTAAAGTAACTGTTGGGATTTTGTCCTGCAGAACGTCGGCAGTATCGCTGTTATACCTGAATACGTTTTAATGATCACAATCGTCATTCTTGCGGTAGTTTTCATTGTGATTAAAAAGGTTTTGACTTTCCACTCGGCCTTCTGTGTATCAAATGTCACGTTCACAGCATCATTAACTGCAGGTAACATGTATTGATATCTACTATCAGAAGTGAGTATTATGTAATTTTCATTAAGATTTGTTAGCTCGCTTGTTACCAAACTCTATTCTCAGTCTATTGTTGCTGTCGATCATTCCGAAATACTGCCACAGCATTTCTAAGGCATCTTGATGCCCACTAACGTGACTCTGGCGAATTACAGTTTTTTTTATTGTGGTTAGCAATTCGCGCCTTTCTATTCGGCCTTGTGTTGCGAACCCTGCCCTCTCTCCCTCATTAACTGCATCTCTAGTGTATTGATATTCACTATCTCCTCATTTCCTTAGTCATTCTTTTCATTGTAACTCACAAGCTCGTTAGTTGCCAAATAAACTTCCCACCACCACTTTTCGTTTTCTATGTGCTATACTGTAGTTCTTAAATGTGGGATTGATACCCACTCTCACTATACTTGCTTAGCTTATAGTGATTCAGTCTCTATCATAATCTTAAGTTTCTCTACACGTCCTCTTCTTTGGCAAGAGTTTTTAGCATTATTATATTCACTGAATCATTTTTCATTTCTTTGGAATGACATCTGCCATTGAAAAGAAGCACATTTCATAATCATTCAATAGCTTATTGTTTCACAAACTGTAGGACACGTTACTTGAGAAAACTGACTAATCTATGTTGATCTCAAGCACGAAGGAATGGAAAACGTTTTTGAAAGGACCCCGTGAATTGTGTGTTTTACAATACAAATGAAAATATAGGAAAAAATTGTTTTAAAAGAACTTAAGAGATAAATCCCAGAGGCATTTTTTTGGTCTGTTGATATGCAGTCATTCTTAAAGTACCTCTAGTGTAAACCTTTTTTCTTAGGTGGGTTTTAAACTCTCTTTCCTGGAGAAATTTGAATTCATCAGAATATTTGTTTTCTTTTTTCTCTTAGCATCTTGCATATTTTACCATATGCCTAACAATATATTTTAAGTGTATATATAAGAAATGCATGGCTCACAAATAAACTTTTGATAAATACGTTCCGGTTGAGAGGAAGCAAAAAACTACTCTCCATAATTAATAATATCTCAGCCAGTTACTTTTGGTTGTTTCTCAAATATGATCACTGTGAAATATAACATTTAACGTAAGATGATTAGTTAAAGTACACAACAGCAATGACGCATTTTTCTAAATGTTACTTCAATCTGTATCATCATATTTTTATTATTCTTCTCGTTTAGTCTATCTAAGGACCATGGGCCATTTTGAATTTTTTTATACGTTCACAATATTTCTTCTTTCTGTGCCCCTACCACTTTGTCCCAGGTGCCTTTTTCTTTCCACTTACAACAACTTTTAATATGACGATGTTATATTGCTGGGGTTATGTACCTAAAATATCTTACGTGACAAGTTAGCCTTTGCTCTGACTGTCATGAGACGCACGTGCAATAGCAACAATACAGAACAGCACGTTTCGTCTAACTTTCATTCAAATCCATTCCCATTCAAATCCACTCCACCCTGTTTTTCCATACTCGATTCCACTGCTTTCGTATTGAATGGTCGCCACGCCATTTCCTTCTACGCGGCCCACGTTTTACCACGAAAACGACAGTGATTGTGACACCGAAGTGCGTCCAGCACAATGGTCTTTCACGTGGGCGACCTTCGACTGTCCACGTCACACACGAACGCTACTTCGTAGCCGGAGCGTAGGGGTCAGATGTTGCGAACACGTGTTGGTGTTCGTCCCGTGAGAGTAACGGCATCCCAGAGAACAATGAAGAAGTGGACCTAAGCTAAAGCGTGGTTGGGTTACGTAGCCTCTCGAGATATCGTCACGTCGAGCTGCTGCAGACACCTCATCATCCAGCTTGGAGTCGTGACGTAAGTGACACTGGTTCCCTGTCGTGAATGCTTAGAGTCTGAGTATTCGTACCGTAAGGAATTTTCGAGATGATGCGTTGTTGGGTATCATTAGAGGAACTTGCGTTGTTTGACCTTTCTTTATGGGAGCGCTCCGGGTTATTGCTCGTAGAGTTTGCGAAATATGAATTCAAATATCACATCAACAGAGAAGGATTTCGTAGATAAATAGAATGCCTGCAGCTCGAATATATTCATTAAGCTATTCCCTTAAGTCTACACATTAATTGCTATTGAATGTCTGTCACTTGTATATGGAATATTTTTTCATATAAATTTTAAATTCATTTGATATTAAAATAGTTGAATTGTTTCATGAATAACGCCTGTGTGAAACCATTTTTCTATCTGCATTTTTACATTTTATTATAAGAAAAATATTTGAAATGAATTTGACCCGGCCCCAAGGTTTATTTGGATTTTTTCTCCCGGTAACCGGCAATCTCTCATTGATTTAGGCCTTTCAATGCAAATACAACTCTTACATAATTTGTGTGAATTTTTGCAACTGGATCATGGGGAAGTTAGTCTTTTAGTTGTTTGTTTTGGGGGAGTAAGTGAAATAATAGTGACAATAATGATTATTCAATTATTTTATATTAACTTTTATTCTTTCATTCCTTATCTCTTTCCCTGACTCTTTCCTTTCCCTCTATTTTTCTCTTGTTTCTGTTGTCTATTTCTCTTTCTCTCTCCCTCGCTCTCTCTCTCTCTCTCTCCCTCTCTCTCTCTCTCTCAAAATTCCAGAATATTTCTTCCAAAGATACCCCTTCATTTCGGCATATCGGCTTGCTTTCTAATACTACTTTTTTATCAAAAGTATTTTTAAATGACTATAATTGATTATGTAGAATTAGTTTTTGTTATCAGTTAGGGAATCTCATGACTGGCAGATAAAAGGAGAGCAGCACGCGGTCCATGGGTTCCGTAAGCCGACCACGTCGTCCTTCGGCGGCCCAGTAAGGTCACGTCTCCCACTCGTGTTTACGTGAACATGCCTTGCGAAAACAACAGTACAGCTGGCTGTGCGTGACTCGTCTGTTACACACAGAAGCCAAAGACAATGCGGATTATATGGATACTTGGGCGGAGAAGTTTCATCTAAGAGTTCCATAACAATTGATGAGCATCAGCTTTGCCCAGTCATAGCTTTTGTGAAATGGTTTGGAAATACGGGAATAATCCTGCCTTAACTTTTGAAAATGCAAATTTGTATGCTATCGTTTTGTTCAGCGTAACTCCATATTTAGTTCTATGTTCGCTGATATTTTACAGACGATAACAGTAAATTTCTACTTTATAGTGGAAAAGAGAGTAACATTTTAGTAATTTAATAAAATGAAAACTTCTCGAACAACTGTTCTCAATCCGCATTGTCATCAAAGCGCAAAATTTTATAAATTATTTTAAAGAATGAAGATCATAATGGCAAGTTAGTGCTTAAAATTAGTATTTTATACATTATTTGTAGGTAATCGGAACCATGATTGCTATTTATGATGCAGATGATATTTTAATAACATTAAAAGACTTTTGGCACTGTTCATGTTGATTTAACAATACGTAATGGAAAGCACGTCTGACTAATGTATCTGTATTCAAATGTATGCATATACCGCTAATCAAGCGTATAATAGAAACATTAAAGCAAACATGTTAACTCACAACTAGTACATGCGGATCTGCAAATGATTTCCGGGTAACCGCTGCAGTGACTGCCGGTGGGTTGTGAATTAGGATGGGGAGCATGTATGTCCGAACTATCACATACATTTTACCTATTCAAAATATTTCTTGAATGAAGAAAACTATAGCATGTGGAGGACCTACAGCCGATTTCCGCGTATCGGAATTTTAGTCGTTATCCAAGGCAACTTTTACGTTCATAACGGAAGATATAATTGTGCTCACACGAAAATACTAGATTTTTTTAAAAATATTTCCATCACAAAACAGTAACTTTTGAAATCAGTTGAAAGGGTCGGTATTCTTAGCTTAGTTAATAGTCGCGGATTCTGCCGAACAATACCCTAATAGGAGCACGCTGCTCCTACCTAACTTCCAATACCCCCACTCTTCCTCAAGCTTCTATTGCCTCGCATGAACCAGCTACGGACGGACTCGCGATAGTCCATGACACTACCCATTCTAAAAACATTTATCTTTCGCACAATCGGACACTTAAAACTTAATTCGCCCTCAAAAAACTGCGCTGGTGGTATGCACAAATTAAACGAGTCGATTTATTTAAAGTTTAATACTTTCTGGAACTTTTCCCAGGGTTGTTTTTTCTGGAAAGGATGCCGCCCTAAAGCCGTTAAGAGCAGCCGCCACTAAACCACTGTATGCATCGCAGCTTCTCCTAGCACTCATTAACATAATTATTATCGAACGCACGAAATACGCACTCTGTGTTACTGATGAAATATTCAATGTATTATATTTTTCTTTTCGGTATACCGGAAGTTCTGAAAAAAAGAAATGGTCGCAATCAATCTCAAACCGTCACGTTTATCTTCAAATAATGGTCGAACGCGTATTGGCTGCTTTTCAAACCACATTGCCAACTTCCTAGAAACAAATTTTCAACGGATGTCGTTAACAGAAGGTACAGTGCATTGCTCTTCGCTTTTAAAGAAACTGAAGGAGACTTGGCAAACAACTACGACTCATAAATATCTAATGGAACTCAAAAGGAGTCTTCTCTCAGAAGCTGTAAGTTCTCCTTATTAGTAGCCAAGCATGTTTTGTAAGGCACACCCTCGTTGCATAGGCTGCTATCTGTGTCTCACTTCCTTTGGGTGAGCTTCGAGCCAAGCGTACAAATGCAATAGAAACTGCCACGTGGTATATCTGGGTATTTTCTACGCTACATGTGACCGAGAGGATTCCAAGAGATTTGTGAAGCATGGTGACATTTGATGGGAAAATTTCAGTAAGACAAAATAGTTTAACTGAAACCTCTGGCAATTATCACATCAAATTACAGTATATGCTATTCGTATAGAAACCACCATTACAATAGTAGTGGTTTCTATACGAATCACGTGATGTAGAAACAGTTCCTCTAGGTAAAAAAAATAGGCTTATATTGGAACCCAACAACTGTAATTAAGGAGCTTCAGGCACGAATTAATAAAAGACGTTGGTGTATTTGTGTGTGCTCCCCCTACTGCGCCGTTATCCAGAGTAACTAAAACGTTAATACCTTATTGTATAACATAGTGCGTCTCCCTTGACGTAGATCTATTGACTACCCAACAAACCAAATGGTGAAAGTAGTTCATGGTACTGATATAACGGTAATGAATATCTGTTTAAATACAAACAATGAGAATATTATAAAACGTATTTATCCGTCTGCACGAAGGAATGAGGTTGTGTTTCACCGTGAACTTACGGAGATTTTTCCAGATTTCGTAACCTTTGAATCAATTAACGAATTTCTATCCAAACACACAACTGTTTTCAACTGGGAAGTGGCATGGATGTATAAAATTGCTTAAAAATCAAAGCTTACAATACAATTTTCATTTGCGCGCTAAAAAAAACAACTTAGTGCACCATTATGGATAAGAAAGGAAATCCAGATATATGGTTTTTGTTTCAAAATTGAACTATGTACTAGTATATATTTTACCTATGTTGTACTCACTAAGATGTTCAAAAAATCATTCATAACATCATGAGTTGTTTTTGCACACCATCGTCAAAAACCGAGTAGCAACAGTGACACACCACCATTATTGAATTGATTGATTGATTAATTTTATCGTGTTTCCGGGCGCGTCAACTGCTTTGGTCATTATTCCCGTTGTGTAGTGCATGATTTTATCGGGAGATGGCGATGATCTTCCCCCGCTGGATGGCGAGATCCGGCACCGACCTACCGTCGGCTAGTGGGGTTTTCCCCTCACCAGGACTCTCCCACTAGCGAGGCACCGCCCCAGCCGGGACAAGCTCTAAGTTCCGACCTGTCTCCCAGAATGTGGTAGTGTAGTGCATGTTAGTGTGTGTGTGTGTGTGTGTGTGTGTGTGTGTGTGTGTGTGTGTGTAAGAGGAGAGGATAGGACAAGGAAGAAGAAGAACAGATCGCGCGCGGTCCGTGGCCCGTTTAGTAGGGTACTGCTCCGGCATTCGCGTGGTGTTGATCGGAGAAACCACGGAAAACTACCGATCAGAGCAGCCGCCCGCTAGAATTCTCCTCCAGACAGCGACTGAGTTCGACCTAGCTGAAAAGCTTGTGTCGAAAAACCTAGGACCTCCCGGTCAGAGGCGCTGCAGTGACATCAGTTGATGCACTGAGCCACCGCTCCCGGTACCATTATTGAAAGTTCCGTCCGCGGAGCGGTGAGTGCGTGGGAGGTGGCCTTATTAGTGCCTCGGCGGCGGGGAGGCCCCGCGTAATCTGCCCTGGAATAGAGCGGAGCCGCGTTTGCTCGGCAGCGCCGCGCGCGGGGTCTGAATGCTCGCGCGGGGGCCGCTGATGAATATCTAAGCAGCCGCCAGATCGCGGACGCGCGCTCCGAGGACCAACAATGTCTCGCAATGGCGCGGATTTGGCTCCCGTCCACGCCACCCGCCCGCCCGCCCGCCCGCCGGACGCGACGCTGCGCACACAGCTCCCAAACGAACCGATTGAAGCGCGTAGCAAACAAGTAGTGTAATAACATAAAATGAAACAAATGAATTAATTAAAATCAAATCGAACGAATCGTATTATCAAACTTTATAAAATAAAGAGAGGCGGCGATAATTCATGTGGTTGCAGATCCCTATACAAGTTTCTTACGCTGAAAACGAACCAAATGAAATGCACAGTATATAAAGAGTGTACATAAAAGAAAATGAAACAAATGAGTTAAATCAAATGAAACCAAATCATATTATCAAACTCTATAAAATAAGACAGGCCCCGATAACTGATGTGGTTGCAGTTCCCTACGTAAGCTTCTTGCTCTGAAAACGAACCGAATGGAGTGCATAGCAAATAAGAAGTGAACATAAAAGAAAATGAAACAAGTGAATAAAATAAAATCAAACAAATCATATTATCAAACTTTATACAACAGAGACAGGCCGCGATAATTTATGTGGTTGCAGTTCCTTACCTAAGCTTCTTACACTGAAAATGAATCGAATGGAGTGCACAGCAAATAAATAATGTACATAAAATAAGTGAATTAAATCACATCAAATGGAACGAATCAAACCATTAAAACAAATTAAACAAATAAAATTTACAAAATAAAGGCGGGCCGCGATATCTTATGTTCGCAGGCCCCAACTTAAGCTTCGTATACCGAGAGATTCTAGTTACGAACCCAGACGGTTACAGGAGTTTCGACTCCGACTAAATAGCTTGGTGAGAATTCTAATGGCAGGCTGCTGTAATAGTTTTCATGATTTTCTCTCATCAATTCCAGGTGGACAGCGGTGCAGTATTTTAGACCCATGGACCACGCGTGATAATTAAATCATAATGACTTGTCTCTATATAAGTCTCGCGTAAAACTCAATGATATCAAACAATGGATCTTCCTTTTTTTTTAATTGATCTCAGCCAACAGATTCCTGTATGTTGCACACAGACAGTGAAAACCTATCGTAACAGGTATTCAGTTTGGTGTAGCAACGTGGACAGTAATTGCATAACTATACACACAATTCACTTGAAAATCAGTTTAATCTAATATTTCCCATTTTCATACAAATAATTTATTTCTCATGCCATACGAATAAATACTACATTATTTAGGAGGAGAAAACTTCAATTTACTTTCATCATGGTCAAGATTCAAACAAAATGTGATCAAATTTTGTACAATAGTAAATATTTTTAAAGATGTATTGCCTCATGATATCAGAAGATGTATGTCTCAATGCAATGTGGATATTGCTAATGATCTTAGTAGTTCAAGGGACTTAAAATAAAATTAATTAAAAAAAAATTAATTCCGACTACACTCAAGAGGTTATTTAGTTACAGATACTTCTTTCTCAGTGCTTAACTATATTTATGAGAAACATTATTGTATCATTACTATAATAAACCTATATAAGAAGCGTCGAGTGGAATTCAATGCCGTTTGGACCCACTGTGCAGCGACCGGGGCTCGGCGCAACGTGCAGATAACACATAATGCGGCTTAATCCCAGCTCCGCGCCCTCGCCCGCCCCGCCCCGCCCCCGCCCCTCTCCGCCCCTCCCCGCCCCGCCCCGCCCCGCCCCGCCCCGCCCCGCCCCCGCCCCCGCCCCCACCCGGGCGCCGACAGACACTGCGCCGCCCACGAACCCATTCGCAGCGCTAGTCGCGTGTTCCCCCGCTTCGCGAAATGAGTGTAATTTAAACGCGGCATAAACTGATAAACATAATTCTTTTGTTGGGCGTTCGTCAAAAGCTGGCTTTTGCATTCGTGTGTCCGCCGCAGGTGTACTCTGAACTCTTTTGATTTTTACTGCTCTTATTGTGATGTGATGTGTGAATGTGCAGTTTAGAGAGATGTAAAGATGATGAAATTTGTTTTTGGAAGATATAAAACTACTCAAACTAGTAAAAATTGACTTTTGAATTTTTTCAGAATTAATTTCAAAAAAATGTCGAATTTTAGAGAACCTTGGTATTATTCAACACTCATTTGGAACTAAATTGTTGACGTTCTTTGACTTGTAAATTTCGTTTTCACTGATTTAAGAAACGTCGATTTAAACGCTTAATTCTTCTCAGGGACTCATGATAGAATTATTTTGTCGTTTGTTCGTCTTAAGAAGACTTGAAGTTCAACAGTCGAGTGCAGATGTTGGCTGACTTCCTGGAGCTCAACTTTAGTGTCAGTTCTATTGTTTTCATATTAAAAACTCAGGCGTGAATACATGTACTATTCTTCTACATACTATAAGATTTGGATCTACGGTTTGTGAATCTGTAGTCCTGTCAATTTTCTAACGGTAGTGCCTAATTCAGTCGAGTCGGTAGTGCGAATTCATTCGAATTCCTTTACATTAGTTTCGCACATGTATTCATTTCATCATTTATTGTTCTTTTCGGCGCACTGAGGCTCAGATTATTGATTGAAAATCAAGTGTGACTTGCACAAATACAAAATATAAACAATGTATTATGTGAACAATAGAAACCAGACATGGCAGACAATTAGACAATGTTTTCAATACTTTTCATGTCAGAATATCTAGCGCTGTTTTCAAGATTTATATGTATACATAAATAAAATATGTTTATTTTCAGATATGGGGAATACAATTACAGATATTAAGATTGAAAAATTTTATCAGGAAAATTATTAAAATAATTATAACTGATAGGTATAACCAATAGACGCTTAAAAATTCTTCTAGGAATTCCACAAAATGAAAATATATTACAATCAATTTTCACGTACTATTTGTGAGTACATTACAATAGTAAATTGCTGAAGTTCGAAGATCAGTTTGAAGTTGCTTACAATTGTTTTTCTGTTTCAGGTAAATATCCAAAGATCCCGAGATCGCTGAGCCTGAAATTCTACCTGTAAGTACGAAAAAATAATTTTGATGAAGCAACCGAATGTAACCTGCAAGCCACGAGTGACTGAACCAGCAGTTACAATAGTGGCACAAATAGTTTTGTCATTTACGTAGGCTACATAGTATTGCAGTAAAAAAACCTGTGTACTTAACAGATTGAGAGATCTGAGATACATACATAGACACTTGTCGATCATACCAGATGTATAACGCGATTGCGTGAGTCCGGCAACCTGTTTGACACACTGCAAACTCTAATGTGTGATGTATTCAGATAAAAGCATGTTTACATGCACTATTTCATAGATACATGCATTCATCGCACATTAGAGTTTATATTGTTTTCCAGGTCATATAGTATAGTGTGTGAGGGGGAGAGGGACAAGGAGATAGTTTGATACAGTGTGTAAGAGTGTGTGTGAGTTGTGTGTGTAAGTGTGTGTGTATGTGTGTGTGTGAGGGTGTGTGTGTGAGGGTGTGTGTGTGAGGGTGTGTGTGTGAGGGTGTGTGTGTGAGGTGTGTAAGCGTGTGTGTGTGAGTGTGTAAGTGTGTGTGTGAGTGTGTGTGAGTGTGTGTGAGTGTGTGTGTGAGTGTGTGTGGGTGTGAGAGAGAGAGAGATAGAGAGAGAGATAGAGAGAGAGAGAGAGAGAGAGAGAGAAGTACAGTTATTTTCGTTTCTTGGCCTCTTCAGCCTGGGAGGCTGATCATCCGCGGGGTTCCACAAGGTTCTCTTTCGCGTTTATTTTTTTCTCCGCGCGCCATTGAACCCATTTCCACCCAGTGCGCGTCCTCGTCCATTCTACGCGCACCGGGCGACTCCGCGCCGCGGCGGCCGCAAATGAATACTTGTGGCGCGGCGTCACGCACCGGGGAGAAGGCGAGCGCTCGGTATGCGAGATGAGTTAGCGTGCGGTGTCGCGCCCACAGCCTCCGCCCGCCCACGGCCACCGCGCCGCTTCTCGCTACATGCGCACCGCAGTCGGTTTCTGTCCGAGCGAGAGAGCCAGCCGCTTTTGCGTGGTGTTGTTGCGAGGCGGAGAGCCTGTGTGTACGCCAGGGGTATTCAAATGCTTGGGAAGGTAGGTCGTTCCTTCCAAGCGGATAAACGTCCTTTGGAAAACAAGTTTATCATTATTATAACCTTGTTTGTAATACTGATTGTGATTAAAAATTTAAAGTAAAACTGATTTTTTTATACTAATTTATGGCACAAATAATAAAATAAAATGTTATTCACAAGTGATAGAATTTCACCTTCACGGGTGAACATATTCATGAGAGCACAAGCGAAAGAGCCAGTCGCTTTTGCGTGGTGGTGTTGCGGGGCGGAGAGCCTGTGTGTACACCAGGGGTATTCAAATGCTTGGGAAGGAAGGTCGTTCCTTCTGAGCGAATAAAGGACCGATGGAAAACAAGGTTTTCATTATTATAGCCTTGTTTGTAATAATATTATGATTAAAATTAAACTAAAACGGATTGCTTTATACTAATTTATGGCACAAATAATAAAATAAATGTTATTCACTAGGATAGAATTTCATCTCAAGGAACATATTCATGAGAGAACAAGTGAAGAGAGCCAGCCGCTTTTGCGTGGTGTGTTGCGGGCGGAGAGCCTGTGTGTACGCCAGGGGTATTCAAATGCTTGGGAAGGTAGGTCGTTCCTTTAAATGGAAAACAAGTTATCATTATTATAACCTTGTTTGTAATACTGATTATGATTAAAAATTTAAAGTAAAACTGATTTTTTTATACTAATTTATGGCACTAATAATAAAATAAAATGTTATTCACAAGTGATAGAATTTCATCTTCACGGGTGAACATATTCATGAGAGAACAAGCGAAAGAGCCAGTCGCTTTTGCGTGGTGGTGTTGCGGGGCGGAGAGCCTGTGTGTACACCAGGGGTATTCAAATGCTTGGGATAGTCTGTTCCTCCGGAGCGGATAAAACGTCCTTGAAAAACAAGTTTACTCAGCTGCTTATAACCTTGTTTGTAATACCAGATTATGATTAAAAATTTAAACTAAAAATTATTATCTTTATACTAATTTATATGGGCACAAATAATAAATAAAATGTTATTCACAAGGATAGAATTTCATCTTCACGGGTGAACATATTCATGAGAGAACAAGCGAAAGAGCCAGTCGCTTTTGCGTGGTGGTGTTGCGGGGCGGAGAGCCTGTGTGTACGCCAGGGGTATTCAAATGCTTGGGAAGGTAGGTCGTTCCTTCCAAGCGGATAAACGTCCTTTGGAAAACAAGTTTATCATTATTATAACCTTGTTTGTAATACTGATTGTGATTAAAAATTTAAAGTAAAACTGATTTTTTTATACTAATTTATGGCACAAATAATAAAATAAAATGTTATTCACAAGTGATAGAATTTCATCTTCACGGGTGAACATATTCATGAGAGAACAAGCGAAAGAGCCAGTCGCTTTTGCGTGGTGGTGTTGCGGGGCGGAGAGCCTGTGTGTACACCAGGGGTATTCAAATGCTTGGGAAGGAAGGTCGTTCCTTCTGAGCAAATAAACGACCGATGGAAAACAAAGTTATCATTATTATAACCTTGTTTGTAATACTGATTATGATTAAAAATTTAAAGTAAAACTGATTTATTTTATTCTAATTTATGGCACTAATAATAAAATAAAATGTTATTCACAAGTGATAGAATTTCATCTTCACTAGTAAACAAAATATTTTCTTTTACTATCGTCTTCCGTAAATTCTTTTTTCGGCTATTCTATTATTAACAAAAGTAAGAAAATTTAAACAAAATATATAGATTTTGAGCGTACGATACAACAGAATACAACAAATACAAAATTGGAACGTTGATGGTACTTGTATTGAAGTATTTAAAATATTATTTCTATATGTATCGATTAAGGTATGTTACCAATAAGAAAGTATTGACACTAGAATTTAAACATGTATTGCTAAAATATTGACTTATTAGTGAGGTGTCTTCTAATAAGGTTCAATTGTTGCGTTTCTAATAAAGTTCAATAAAATGTATACTGTATCAATTAAATCAAATAAATATATAATTTATTTGATAGGCAGCTTTCGACAGTTCAGGTGTTCAGTGCGAACTTCAGGCGCAATTACGAAGTAGTCGAATATCTGGCTCCTAAATGACAGATCTGACGAC
The DNA here is from genome assembly GCA_011170035.1 of Teleogryllus occipitalis. Lineage (NCBI taxonomy): Eukaryota > Metazoa > Arthropoda > Insecta > Orthoptera > Gryllidae > Teleogryllus > Teleogryllus occipitalis. The sequence continues at coordinate 127,290 of BLKR01000316.1, read as the reverse complement.
GATTGCTACGCCGTCGAAAGTTGATCATCAATTAAGTAATTACCAATATTTCAATTTAAAGTGAAAATAATAAGAATTCTTAACACAATCTAGAAATAATGCTCCGATTGTTGTTATAGTACCGGTGTGAATTACATCTCCGATATACTTTACTTCGTATAGGAACTTGTAGGACATCTAGTTACTATTGCAAATCATCATGCATGAAACCATTTAGCAAGTTAATGTGCCTGTAAAGTAAGATAAATTCCCTTCTATTTACTCATGTGTATCCAGAGCGGGTAAATGCATCTGCAAACAGAAATAAGTAGGTCACGTCCTAGCCAAATGCAATTCAAACTCCTTCTCCAAACGTCAAACATTCAAGTAATATGTTCTATTTTACTTCGAAAAATACCATCTGGTTCAATAAACTTATTTTTTTAAATCCGTCTCATAATTGAGATCAACATATAAGGATGGTTGGGATATGTAAGGATATACATGGTTGGGATATATATGGATATATAAGGATGGTTGGGAAAATGTACGTTTTACAACGGCCAGGCTTGAAAGAAAATTTATGGTAGAAACAAATTATATTTTCTTTTAGCATATTATACAATATCACTCTTGCAATACAAATTCCTTAATTGATAAGCGTTTTGATATAGTCTCTTGAAGGGGTGCGAAAAAACCATTCACATTTAATAATTAAATGTGAAAATAATCAAAATTTCTCGTAAGATGTTGGCCTTGAAAATTAAAACATTGTTATAATTGCATTAAATTTTCGTAAAATCAAATGTGAATTTTCAATATAGTTATTTATTCGGAATTTGGCATTTGACTACTAAACACCTACACTTTTGTTTTTCTGGAATTTGCGTGACCGTTGAAACAGAGCTTTTGGAAATGCAGGATGAGAAATTTTGAGGGGCAAATGTTACGTTAATAATTCAGAGTTCAATATATAATTCAATATTCAGATTTGACTATTACTCATAAATATATAAAAATTTAATTTGCATTTCTATAAAACCTTGGGTAGTTTTACTGCCGTATTAACCAGTAACCTTTCTTATAATATATTAACATGTAAAATATTCATGATAGTAATATAGGAGAACGTGCAAATATTTTGCGATCAGTGTCTTTCATTTAGAATTCAAATTTGCTCGCGGGACTGATTTTGGAAACCCCTTATATTTCTTGCTCGTGGAGAGCAAATACCTCCGTGGTATCCATGCATTAGAGCGAGAGTGCAATCTCTTTGTAGGTAGCTCTGTGGGGCCATCAAGCGGCGGTGTTCGTAATAACATCAGTTGCATTTGAAATGCTGCATGGGTATGAATATTTCCAAGAATTTATTTTCATTGATTCAGCACACTAATTGTAACGATAATGAGTATATGTACCATTTTCTCTGATGTGCTCTGATCTGTTATTCAAACATATTTATTCTGCATAAATATTACATTGGTTACATTGATACCCTAATATTCTATTAAATTAAAAAAACACGCATTTGGTTGTAATCGTTGCGCTCAGTACTGACTCCAGTAATTTCTGTAAGTGTTCTACCTTGTAAACCGTGTTTTGAAAAATTAACACGCCTCACTCACCTAACAATTTTATTGAAAATGCATACCAATATCATGCATATACGCCCCTCAAACACCCACCGTGAAATGAGAAGACAAAGCTTTCACGATAACCCCTTGTACCAATGATATTGTTCTAAGTACCAAGAAGTTCTAAGAACGTTTTTACTAATACAATGTCTAGGAACTGACCAGTGCTTGCACAAAGCTGTGGTCAATAAACTCCCACCACGCTTGAGAAGCCAACAGAGAAAACAGACGATTCGCCCTCTCCCGGAATCCTCGAGCTTTGAACCTCAGACCACACCAACTAGATTCTGGGAAAGGGAAGCTTTGTATCGTTTGGCTTCTAGAAACAGTAGTTCCAGTGCGAAACTACTGTAATCCTCCACACTCTTTGATCTACGTTGTTTAATTCCAATTATAAAATCAATTCCTCAACTAAATTGATTTTAATTCCATTTTTTTAAGAAATTGACGGTGCACAAGAAAATGACAATCTGAAAGTGTCATTTTCCAGGACAGTTTATTCTGAGTAAAACAGTTCTTTCATGCTCGAAGACAAAGTGCTTTACACTACCGTCTATTTTTTTCAAGCTGTCTTTATGATATTTCTCCTTCGAAAAATATACTATTTTCTAGATCTTAAAAAAATAGTATATTTTCGCTTAAATGAAAACTGACGATTTTTTAGATATGTTATTAACCGACGACATATGCGTTGATAACGCTACAATATCCCAATATTGTGATTATAAACATAAATTTTTAAATTTAATTTCATGACTATAAACACTAGTTCCGTTAACTATTGCTATCATTCGATAACGGTAAATATTTTGTCTAAATTTGCAATCTACATTGTAGCTAAGTTGTTCTCGTGCCTCTTCATAATGAATTTTGCCACAATTTTTCAACAGAATATTCCAAATGTCATCATTCATCCTGGCAAAACTGACCTGTAAAATGGAGAAATAGGTGATTAGGAGCGGTTGCAAGTAGAGAGCAATAGAGTGAAAGAATGGTAAAGGTCAGAATACAAAAGTCTTAGGAAGTTTTTAATGCGGTTCTTGGAAACCCAAATGGGTAAAGAACAATTTCAGTCATTAGAATGCTGTAACGCATGAAACAAAGCAATCTTATCGCATGACGTTCACGTAATTTTGACAACGCGAACTGCCCGGAAACACCGCTTCAATCCAACGACCGGGAGCGGTAGCTCAATGCATCAACTGATGTCATTGCAGCGCCTCTGACCGGGAGGTCCTAGGTTCCCACTCCCCACGGCGGCAGGATTTTCGACACTAGCTTTTCAGCTAGGTCGAATTCAGTCGCTGTCTGGAGGAGAATTATAGCGGCCGGCTCTCTGATCGGTAGTTTTCCGTGGTTTCTCCTATCAACACCAGGCGAATGCCGGAGCAGTACCCTACCAAACGGGTCACGGACCGCGCGCGATCTTTCCTTCCTCTTCCTTGTCCTATCCTCTCCCCCTACACACACACAAATTCAAGCACTACACTTCCACATATTCCGGGAGACCGATCGGGAGCTTAGAGCTTGTCCTGGCTGGGGCGGTGCCCCGCTGGTGGGAGAGTCCTGGTTAGGGGGAAACCCCACTAGCCGACGGTAGGTCAGCGCCGGATCTCGCCATCCAGCGGGGGGAAGATCATTGCCATCTCCCAAGAAAAAAAGCATGCATTACACTAACGGGTCTAATGACCGAAGCAGTTGACGCGCCCGGAAACACGAAAAAATCAATCAATGAATCCAACGATCTCCACCAACACTTCACCTCATCCAAAAGAATCCGGCTGAGAGGAACACGAGCCCTTGCACCGTTGCCGCAGTTGCAGGGTTTGGCACGAGGGCCGGGCGGATGCTCAGCCAGGCTTTGTTACCTCGTTCGTCTATCGGCGCGGGCGCGTAGGAGGCGAGAATCGAAAGAGCCGGTCCCTCGAAACGCCTCAGAGGTCTCGTGGGCCGCGAGGCGAAGAGTTAGTTGCCTCCCGCGCACGACCCTGCCCAGCGCCAGCGGCGGGGGGTGAGGGGCTGCTCCGGCGACGAACCATAAACCCCGAGAAGGATTGCAGCTGCCTCCCGGGTGGTGCGGGTTCGTGATGTTGCAAGCACAGTTCAATTACATGCGTTCCTCCTACTTCTCATTCTTCTTCTTTCCGAACTCTTCTTTTTGTATTTTTTCTTCCCATTTCTCTCCTCCTTTCTATTTCTTCTTCACGCTTCTCCTTCTTTTCCTTCTCCTTTCCGTTCTCTCTTAATATTTTCTTCGGATTTCTCTCCTCCTTTTCTTATTTCTATTTCTTCTTCTCTTTCTCTTCTCCTTCCCTTTTCCTTTTTCTTCGTCTTTCTCACCTCTTCCTTCTTTTACTTCCTTTTCTCGCCTCTTCTTTCTTTTACTTCTACCCCTCCTTCTCCGGGTCATATCGCTAAAAAACATTGTTGATCATGTACCGTGAACAATACAGTGTTCCACGCCAAAAAGGAAATGAAATATTGTACTTTAGACGACCGGCTCAGATGGCTCAAGGTTTCAACTGATGTCGCTGCAGTGCCTCTCATCGGGAGGTTCTACGGTTCGAGTCCCTAAGATGGCTAAGATTTTCGACTTTACTTTCACAGCTAGGTGGATTTTAGTCCTTCAATGAAGAAGAATTCTATCTGCCATCTGCTCTGATCAGTAGCTTTCCGTGATTTCTACGTTCAGCACCAGACAAATGCGGGAGCAGTACCCTCACAAACGAGCCATGGACCACGTGCAATCTTTCCTTCCTAGACTTGCCCTATCCTCTCCTCTTACTTACACACACTTACATGCCACTGCCAAACATATCAGGGGTCCAGTCGGGAACTTCGAGCTTGTCCCGGCAGGGGCGGTGCCACGCTGGTGGAGGATACTTGGAAGCTGGAAAACCACGCAAGTTGACGTATTGGCTGTTTCTGTGAACACGTTTTAAATTTAGGTTCATTTAATTCTCACTTTGCCTCGAGCCGTACACATCGGTAAGACAGATCTAAACTTAATTTTACTATTTCGCTCGTGAAATTAACACCAATAGCGTTGAACTAACTACACATCTGGTATGAACCAAAATTACCGATTTTTCTTATAGGCTTTACCTTCTGTGCTGTCCAATCACAAAGAACGCTTCATCAATCTTATAAAACGCTGTTCTGTGCACATGGAGAGCGAATACAATATAATTATCATTTAGTTCATCCTGACACTTTTTAGGCAACTGCATTGGTGGAACAGTCATTAAATACCACTCGTGCATTGAAAATATTCAGATAAATTCTCGCTTTGCGACTTGGGAATTTATCGGAAATTTCCATGGCCCTAGGGTAACAAACCTTGCTCAATGAGTTCGATCTTGGTTTGGCCACCTGCTATGCCAATAGAAGAAGTCCGAATCGCCCAAGCCACTCCCCTGAAGCGCCGCGCGCGTCGTCTGCCTGGCGTTGGGCTCAACCCAACCGCGTCCTGGCGCGGGGCGCCCGCCCAGAGCGGCCGCCCACCCATAAACTCCGCGGTGTCTCTCGGACGAATTTGTAGCGGCGCTGCCTCGGGTCTACGATACGCCAAGGTTGTCCTCTAGGAGTGTCCGCCGGCGTAAGTGATGCTACGTCTAGACAGGGTTTCGGAAAATTAGTTGATGTTTCTAGGAATTGAAAATTTCCGGATTTTGTGACATACCAAAACTTTTCCTCCTGTTGGTGTTATTATTCAACCATTGCGCCATTACGCCAACCCGCCTCCTCCATCGCCATTGCTCCAACCTGCCTCCTCCATCGCCATTGCTCCAACCCGCCTCCTCCATCACCATTGCTCCAACCCACCTCCTCCATCGCCATTGCTCCAACCCGCCTCCTCCATCGCCATTGCTTCAACCCGCCACCTCTATCGCCATTGCTCCAACCCGCTTCCTCCATCGCCATTGCTCCACCCCGCCTCCTCCATCGCCATTGCTCCAACCCGCCACCTCTATCGCCATTGCTCCAACCCGCCTCCTCCATCGCCATTGCTCCAACCCGCCTCCTCCATCACCATTGCTCCAACCCACCTCCTCCATCGCCATTGCTCCAACCCGCCTCCTCCATCGCCATTGCTCCAACCCGCCACCTCTATCGCCATTGCTCCAACCCGCCTCCATCGCCATTGCTCCAACCCGCCACCTCTATCGACATTGCTCCAACCCGCTTCCTCCATCGCCATTGCTCCAACCCGCCACCTCTATCGCCATTGCTCCAACCTGCCTCCTCCATCGCCATTGCTCCAACCCGCCTCCTACACCACCATTACTCCAACCCGCTTCCTCCACCACCGTTGCTCCAACCCGCCTCCTCCATCGCCATTGCTCCAACCCGCCACCTCTATCACCATTGCTCCAACCCGCCTCCTCCATCGCCATTGCTCCAACCCGCCACCTCTATCGCCATTGCTCCAACCCGCTTCCTCCATCGCCATTGCTCCACCCCGCCTCCTCCATCGCCATTGCTCCAACCCGCCTCCTACACCACCATTACTCCAACCCGCTTCCTCCACCACCGTTGCTCCAACCCGCCTCCTCCATCGCCATTGCTCCAACCCGCCACCTCTATCACCATTGCTCCAACCCGCCTCCTCCATCGCCATTGCTCCAACCCGCCACCTCCACCACCATTACTCCAACCCGCCTCCTCCACCACCGTTGCTCCAACCCGCCTCCTCCATCGCCATTGCTCCAATCCGCTTCCTCCATCGCCATTGCTCCAACCCACCTCCTCCATCGCCATTGCTCTACCCGCCTCCTCCATCGCCATTGCTCCAACCCGCCTCCTCCACCACCATTACTCCAACCCGCCTCCTCCACCACCGTTGCTCCAACCCGCCTCCTCCATCGCCATTGCTCCAACCCGCCTCCTCCATCGCCATTACTCCAACCCGCTTCCTCCACCACCGTTGCTCCAACCCGCCTCCTCCATCGCCATTGCTCCAATCCGCTTCCTCCATCGCCATTGCTCCAACCCACCTCCTCCTCCATCGCCATTACTCCAACCCGCTTCCTCCACCACCGTTGCTCCAACCCGCCTCCTCCATCGCCATTGCTCCAATCCGCTTCCTCCATCGCCATTGCTCCAACCCACCTCCTCCATCGCCATTGCTCTACCCGCCTCCTCCATCGCCATTGCTCCAACCCGCCTCCTCCACTCAATTATTACCTAACCCGCCTCCTCCACTCACCGTTGCCCAACCCGCCTCCTCCATCGCCATTGCCCAATCCGCTTCCTCCATCGCCATTGCTCCAACTCCACCTCCTCCATCGCCATTATTGCTCTTACCCGCCTTCCTCCATCGCCATTGCCCAACCCGCCTCCTCCACCACCACACCCAACCCGCCTCCTCCACCACCGCTGCTCCAACCCGCCTCCTCCATCGCCATTGCTCCAACCCGCCTCCTCCATCGCCATTGCTCCAACCCGCTTCCTCCATCGCCATTGCTCCAACCCGCCTCCTCCATCGCCATTGCTCCAACCCGCCTCCTCCATCGCCGTTGCTCCAATCCTCCGCCTCCACCGCCGGGGCGAGCGTCGCGCCGCCTGCGGGTATTTCTCTTTTACAAGCGGGGCGCGCCTCACGAGGACGCGCTTGGCGCGGCAGGCGAGCGGAGACCCTCGTCCTCGTCGGAAGGAGGTCCCGCGCGCGCGGGCGTTTCACTTTATACAGCTCGCCAGTATGTCACAGAACGGGCCCGCCTGCGCGCCCGCCGCAGCCGCCGGGCCGTCGCGGACGCGGCACCTGGGGCGCCCATGCTCTCCTTTCTACGCCGCTAAGCTCTTTACATATGTCTCGTGCGTCGTGGGGACATTCACGGAAATGGCTGAGATGGCTCACAGTCAGAATTGCCTTTGACTCTGCAGCGTATCTGACCCGGAGGTCCTAGCATTCGCGTCCCGCGGTTGACTGGATTTTCGACGTTGCCTATAAAGCTAGAGCAACTTCAGCCGCGGTCTAAAGGGGAATTCTGACGGTTGGCTGCTCTGAACGGTAGTTATCAGTGCCACAGCAGCACAGTAACAAACTGGACCATGGGCCGCGTGATCCTTTTTTCCTCGTCTTTGTCACCTCCTCTACGTTACGCCGAGTTTGTCCTCTAGGAGTGTCAGACGGCGTAGGTGATGGAATGTCTAGATAGGGATTGTGAAAATTAATGGATGTTTCTAGGAAGTAAAAATTTCCTGATTTTGCGGTATACCAAAACCGTTTCATCCTGTTGATGTTATTATTCAACAAATATAAACCTAAACAATTTACATACACTACACTACCGCACATGTCGGCGCTAAGAACTTGTCTCGATTGGGGGCGGGTCTCGCTGGGGAAAACCCCGTAGAGGGGGCCCTCACAAGCCGATGGGTAGCTCGGCGTCGTATGTCATGCTCCGGAGAAGAGGTTCTCTGACACCTCTCGAGATAGAATAAGTTCATCTATGAGGTTAATAATAATTTTCGTTGACGCGCCTATAAACATGAAAAAATGTATCTATCCAACGAGGGAAGTAGGAAAGCGGAAAAAGATCTTGAGACAAATAACGTGAAAAAAATCGGCATCGAAGAAGAATCAGATAAATATAACTGAATGACAATATGGTGTTGGGTGAGAAATGGGGCAAAATGATTAAAAGTGTGGAAAGAAGGTTCAGAAAATGTAATTAAGTAAAATAAGAATACAAAATGCGCCGTGAATCACGGTTAAAGGTAGTAATGTATTACTCACGGTAACGGTATATGATATTCACCAGAAAGCCAAGATATAACTCTTCTCATTATGAATCATTTATATGACATGAAATACATTATTCTAAAGTATAAATGAAAGTCTGCGTATGTAAGGGAAATGTAAGATATATTTCTTATAGTCACTTAAACCTTGGCACTTAAAAAACAGCCTTCAATAAATAAATAAAAATCTCTTCTCTTTCGTCAGTAGATAAGGTCGTCATTGAAGTTCAAATATCAACTCAATAATAACCTTCCAAGTTTCATTTCTTGTACCTTTCTTTTGAAATTCACGTCTACAAAATTTATAATATGTTCCTATAGAACATTCAGCAGATGGTTTGAAATGATAAGAATAACATATAGACATTGAGGTCACATACTTAGTTTAATTGGTGATTAGAGTATCAGTTTGAAGATGTTTCCAGGGTTCAGTGTGTGTATGTGTTTATTATTGTCAAAACTGATTGACGGATATTTTGAATGTTCACTTAAGTTTTTGTGATACTAATGACTTTTTTCTTAATTACTTTCGCAGACGTCGGGATGTTTAGGTCTGTATAAAAAAATTTTAGTAGGAAAACATGGTGCTTCGCATAACTTGCTTAATGCTTTGTTTCCAAACTTCTAAGAATTTCACGTTTGATTTATTCACAGAACCCCATAATTCTATACCATTTGTTCAAGTACGTTTTATAACAGTTACGTATATCAGCAATTTGTTTAACAAAGATATCTGCGACGTCTGAGAAGGCGTAGAAATTTGTTATCCATGCCTGATGAAGAAATTAGAGATAGGTAATAACTCTGTTGCCATCAAAAACATTTCAATCAGTAAAAAAATGTTTGTAGAATAAAGTTTCATTATGTGTACTTTTATAAATAATTTAATGATTGATTAATCATTCGGAATAGATACCAGGAAAAAATAAATTAAGTTCAAATAAAACATTATTAAAAGAGAATAATGTTGAAAGGGAATGGAAAGTTGATCATGGAAAGAATAAACAATCTGACTTGTACGTAGAGAATAGGAGATAATGAAATATAATTCAGTGTAATCTGATAATATAACAATCATAAAAAGCATAAAGAGAGCAAATGAAATATGGAGATTTTAATTTAAAAAAATCAAAGGATTATTAGCATTTTATACAAGTTATACCATAAATATAAAAAAAATGACGAAAATGTGGGATGAATAAAAGAAGGGATAAGTTGGAAAAGAGAAGAGGCGTGTCAGACAGAAAGAAAGAAAGAAAGAAAGAAAGAGAAGATTCGTATTTCCACGCGTGGAACTAGCGGTAGTACAGTCAATATGTCTGCAGGCCCAGATGGTTCACAAACCGACAGCTGCGCCACCTGGATCGCCCTTGCAGCCCTCCCCTCTGTGCCCTTTCGGCCCTTGCGGAGTTTACAGTCCGTCGTTGACTGGTTGCGATCAACCGCCCATGAATACCTATGACACCGTAAGGCAATTGCCTGGTTCGGATTGCGAGCCCGGCTCGCGAGTCGGGAAAGTTCTCTCTTTTTATGAGAAGAGAGGGTACACTCCGGGATGCATACATTCTCCCAATATTGGATTTAGAGTTTTTATTTGTTTTCCGCCTTGCGGCGGCCCCATAATAAAGTTTATGAAGAAAGTGATCGCCAAGATCTTCCGGAGATTGTAAGGAACACCTGTGGATGAGAAATATACGAGTAACAGATTCAGATACATTAGCTTTTAAATTGATAGTTTTATTCAAACGCATTTCTCGTGTTATTTGAGCTTGCATTTCCAAATATTCATATTCATTGACGTATTGAAGATTGTACTTTATAAAAGTCCGAAGAACATTATTATGAAAGAAGTTTGGTGATCTTACGTTACAATCAGATTTACGTAACAATATTGACTCAATAGATTTTTTTTCTAAAATTTGTTTTTCGTCGGCCAGTAAGCATAACGTCCAGGCTACTCGAGCACACAGGCTAGGGTAAGAAATAAGCTTTGCTATTTTACAACATTACATTTTTTGTTCTAACTTATTTTGAATAACTGAAGGTAATAAATAGTACCTATTTGCTGTCATTAACACTAATCACAATGTGTACTTTTAGACGTCGCCAATTTTCAACGAGGCAAATAATTCTCAGTCAATACCTGTATTACTTGTAGCACGTATCGACTGTGCCATCTAAAAGCTCTGAAGGCTTCCTTTCGTGCCAAGAAGTCATAATAACAAGACTGGCGAGCATCCAGAAGGTCGTTGCCTGGTGAGGATTGCCACTCCCCCTAAAAACTGGACGATAACCTGACATTAGAGTGCGGCTGAAGCTAAGAATGCGCAATGAAGCAAGGTGCGCTCTCGATAATTCAAACAGCCGTATAATTTGCTACACAAAGCACCATCTCGCAAAGGAATTGCTGCAACCAGTACAAGTGGTAAAGATTATAGCCCGAGAGCCTCTACAATGATTTACTCAAAGAATTATCTCTTCTTATTTTTCAACTAAAATTATTTTCAAATATTTTACCTATTAGATATAAAAGAAAAGAAATGTGTAAAATAATTTATTAATTTATAAAAAATAAACGTATTTATGTATGTTTTGGATTTTATTATAATTTGCAGCGCCTTGGAATAACCTCCTTTTACTCTCTGAGTAGTATTCCAGAGTAGTTCAGAGAAGTTTGGAGAATTAGAGTTAAATAAACCTTATAAACGTACTCTGTTTGGCGGTTATCAGTAGAATACTTCTAATATGAAACTTAAAAAACACTGAAACATTCAAAAAATATCTTCAAAGAGATAACACAAGAAAAACAAAGAACACCATTACCCATTCTTATGAAATTAAAGACAAAGTCGTTTATTCTCTTGAAATATTAATAACATTCTCTAATATTTTATGAGATGTGATTTACGCCCCGTAACACAAAACAACTCCCAGCCATTTGCGACGCAGGCTCTCATTAGCAGCACTTCGCGGCGAGAGCGCGACCGCGGAGCGGATTAGGAGAGAGAGCGAGCGCGGAGATAAGGTAAGAGAACGGGCAGAGCGATACGGCAGAGGGAGAGCGCCGTGGGCGAGAGCGAGGGCGAGAGCGAGGGCGAGAGCGAGAGCGAGGGTGAGAGCGAGGGCGCAGGCGAGGGGGTGAGCAGGCGAGGAAGCAGGGGAGGGCAGGAGCGAGGGCAGGGCGTCGTGGAAGCGTGGGCGGGGGGCAAGGGGCGTGAAGCGAGGGCAGGCAGCTGAGGGCGAGGGGGCGACGGCGGGGGCGAGGGGCGAGGGGGCGAGGAGCAGCGGGGTGAGCGAGAGGGCGGAGCGAGGGCGAGGCGGGGTGAGGGCGAGGGCGAGGGCGAGGCGGAAGCGAGGCGAGGGTGAAGCGTGGGCGAGGGCGGGGGCGAGGGCCAGAGCAAGGGCGAGCAAAGGGCGAGACGGATGGCGAGACGAAGGGCGAGACGGAGGGCGGACCCGAAGGAGTGAGACGAAGGGCTTGAGACGAATGGGGAGAGAGGGAGAGGAGGGTGAGGTGAGGTGAGGGAGAGAGCGAGGGAGAGAGCGAGGGAAGGCGAGGGCGAGTGAGGGCGAGCAGAGGCGAGGGGCGTGGCGAGGCGAGCGAGGGCGAGGGCGAGGGAGCGAGGAGGGCGAGGCGGGGGCGAGGGAGCGAGTGAGGGCGAGGGCGGGCGAGGGCAAGAGAGACGGGGGTGAGAGCGTGGGCGAGCGGGGCGGGGGCCAGAGCAAGGGCGAGGCGAAGGGCGAGACGGATGGCGGGGGCGAAGGGCGAGACGGAGGGCGGACGAAGGAGCGAGACGAATGTGCTTGGACGAAGGGCGAGACGAAGGGGAGGAGAGGGAGAGGGAGGGTGAGGGCGAAGGTGAGGGAGAGGCGAGGGAGAGGCGAGGGCGAGCAGGCGACGGTGAGTGTAGGCAAGGGCGAGGCAACGAGACGGATGGCGAGACGAAGAAGGCGAGACGAAGGGTGAAACGAAGGGCGAGACGAAGGAGGAGAGGGAGGGTGAGGGCGAAAGTGAGGAGAGAGCGAGGAGAGCAGGGCGAGCGAGAGCGACGGTGAGTGTAAGAGCAAGGGTGAGAGCGAGAGCGAGACGGATGGCGAGACGAAGGGCGAGACGAAGGGTGAGACGAAGGGCAGACGAGAGGGAGAGGAGGGAGAGGGAGGGTGAGGGCGAGGTGAGGGAGAGAGTGAGGGGAGAGAGCGAGGGCGAGGCGAGGCGACGGTGAGTGTAAGAGCAAGGGGGCGAGCGGGGACAAGAGCGTGGTCGAGCGTGGTCGAGGCGTGGTCGAGCGTGGTCGAGCGTGGTCAGGCGTGGGCGAGAGCGTGGGCGGGTGGGCGAGCGTGGGCGAGAGCGTGGGCGAGCGTGGGCGGAAGGCGTGGGCGAGGCGTGGGCGAGCGTGGGCGGGCGTGGGCGAGCGTGGGCGAGGAAGCGTGGGCGAGCGTGAGCGAGGAGCGTGAGCGAGGCTGAGCGAGAGCGTGAGCGAGGGCGAGGGCGAGGGCGAGGGCGAGGGCGAGTTGGTCCGCTGCACCCAGCGCGGCTCTTCGGGAAATGTCACACTCCAGCGAGTGCGATGTGGCTGTCGACGGCGTCGCCGCTGTCGCCGAAATTGACCTCGCCTTTCGGTTCGAAAGTAGCGTGAAATTCGGTTCAATATGCGGCGGCGGCGGGCGGCGTGGTTGGCGACAGGCAGCGGGGAAGAGAGAGTCAGAGAAAGGAACAGAGAAAGGAAGAAGAATTCGCGTAGGTGAAAGAGAATGTGAGCAAGATGCGAATTGAATGACTTAAATACCAGGTAATTATTTCGTGTTGACTATGCACTGGGCACTACGTAACAAAATTCTCTGGTTACATGTTTGTGTATATTTTTTAGTTTTCTGTATATCATAAGCAGAGAGGACAATTGGATGACAGAGGGAAGGAAACTTACAAGGTTGAAAACATTAGGAAAGAGACCGACAATGAAGTGACGAAGGCGGAAAAAATAAGAAATAAGAAAAGCCAGTACCGCAAACATTAAATTAATTGGCTCGAAAAAAAAATGAATGAAAATGTATACGAATAAAGGCATAGTGTAAAAATGAAGCAGAATGACTTGAACACTTAAGTTATGAAAGTGAATAAATAAATGTCTGTTCCCGCAGAAGTGTGTTTGAACTAATGCAATAAGGAAAGCAAAAAATTAAGATGAAACTGATTTTAACTAGGAGAGTAAAAAGTAAGAAGCTGGAGAACGAAGATGAAAACCAAGACGGAATTAGAAAAATGCCATGGACGAAAAATCAAAACGCAAATATGGAAAACAATTTCTTGAAAGTTTCGATGTAAAGCTATTAAAATGAATGTTCTAAACGTTTCAACCCAGTTTTCAACAAATTTCTAATCTTGGATTCCGAATCTCTTGGGAGTGAGTGCAAATGTCTTATACTCACCTTCTGTTGCTTTAATTCTGCAGTTGCAGTGAAGTCGGCTTTTCGGCCGCCTCCGCCCTCCCTCCCTCACCACCTTCCGCAACTCCTCCGCGGCCTTCCACGGCCTCTCTCCCTCGCCCCTCCGCCTGCCCCCTGCCCCCTTCTCTGCTACATCGGCATCCCATCTCGTTCCCCAGAACCCCCGACAATCACCGCTCCGTACCCGCCGCCTCCTCCCGCCATCCCCTCCGCCACCCCCTCCGCCACCCCCTCCGCCACCCCCTCCGCCACCCTCCGCCACCCTCCGCCATCCCCTCCGCCACCCCTCCGCCACCCCTCCGCCACCCCCTCCGCCACCCCCTCAGCCACCCACTCAGCCACCCACTCAGCCACCCTCCGCCACCCCCTCTGCCACCCCCTCCGCCACCCCTCCCCGCCACCCCCTCCGCCACCCTCCGCCACCCCCTCCGCCACCCCTCCGCCACCCCCTCCGCCACCCCCTCCACCCCCTCCGCCACCCCCTCCGCCACCCCTCCGCCACCCCCTCCGCCACCCCCTCCCGCCACCTCCACGCCACCCCCTTTGCCACCCCTTCGTGCCCTTCGTACCCACCCTTGCTATCCCGCTCCCCGTACCACTCCCGCCGCCCTCATTTCCAGCGCTACACACACACACACACACACACACACACACACGCACTGCGTGATCTTCCCCTCCTTCTCCTCAGCCACCACGGTCTTTTGAGGTTTCCTAACCACAAGGCGTCATAGTCCCGCATCACAACACGAACCGTCTTCGTCCTCGTCCGTCCGACTACCTCTGCCGCCGCCACAATCCATATCTTTGCCGCCACTACTATGCACAGCTCTGTCGCCGCTACAGTTCACTTCTGCCCCCGCCAGAATCCTCACTTCTGCTGTAGCCACCAGTTCTTACATCTGCGCCTCTACAATCCTCCCCTCTACCGCCGCTGCAATCCTCATTTCTGCCACGACAACCCTCTCTTACTGCTGCCGCCACTTAACTTACCACAGCCGTCACCACAATCCACAGTTCTCCGCCGCCCCCGCCAATCCTCACTACTGCCGCCACCACAGACCTCACCTCTACTACCACCATAATCCTCACTTCTGCCGCCGCCTTCATCCTCACCTCTGCCGCCGCCAAAATCCTCACCGCTGCCGCTGCCGCTATCCTTACCTTCCCCGTGATCCCAATCCTCAATTCTGCCGCCGCCACTAAACTTACCTCTGCCGCGACCACAATCCTCACTTCTGCCCGCCGCCATTAACCTCACCTCTGCCACCGCCATATCCACCGCTGACGCTGCTACTATCCTTACCTCTGCCGCGACCACAATCCTTACTTCTGCCGCCGCCATTATCCTCCCCTCTGCCGCCGCCAAAATCCTCACCGCTGCCGCTGCCACGTGTACGCTCGTGAGCCCAATCCGTCGCGGTGGAGGACGGCGGGGGGGGGGGGCGGCACGGCCGTCGCCCGCCCCAAAGGCGCTCCATTCACGCGAGAAGATTGCACAGAGGACTTGAAGAAAGAGAGTCGCGAACGAACCTCTTCTCCTTCTCTTTCTCCTCCGCTTCCTCCTCCCCCGTCGCTTCTCCCGGGATTGCCTCGCCCCGTTGCGCCGCGTGGCTTAATCTGCCGCTCATCTCGGCCGCCTGTGTGTTCGTCGCCGGCTCTGCGATGGGCTGGCGACGCCGGGTTGTCCAAATATTCTTCCTAATCCCGCGCCCAACGGAGCACAATCTTCGGTTGCAAACTGGTTTGACGACGCGTCTCAGTGGAATGACCGTGAAGGCTTAGAGAATATTGCAAGGGTGGGTTTCGCGTATTTGAAGCCACTCCGAGGTTCATGTCCTGCTCATTCTTCATCCCACACTAACAGAGATGGACGGAGCATAAAATATAATATCGTTTTGTATTCTCAAAATTTGTTTTTTTCGTTTTGAAATAAATTATGTCCAATCATTGACCATACGTGTGCTAAATTGTTAGATGTATAAATTTTTATATTATTCTTTTTGGCTCTGAATTCACTTAACATTCGAGTGTAATAGATCATTCGAAATGATTTTAGTGTTGTCAATCAGGAAAAAATTGCCACAAGAACTTGGTATTTTCAAGAGGAAAAAGTGTAACATAATTATTGATTTGGTATAAATTATTTTATATCCAAGTTTGTGAACATATTTATTGAATTTATGCAAAAATGAGCAGTAAATTCAGCTTCAGATGAATCGATACATACTCAAACGCGTGCTCTTACAAATGCATAGTTTGCACGTAAACAATTACCTGTTTGCTTCGCGTGTCACTTGGATGAACACGCAAATGCCTATTCAGGTTCTCCTGGAGGGAAACAATTATTCTCGTGTTGCACCTTCAATCCCAGACTTCAGCGCTGAGCTAGTAACATCAATTAGCATATATTTCGTGTTATCAAACCTCCCCATCAGGCGCCTAGCCAACTGCTCACACCCCCATTGACGCACCTTTTAGAGAAATTAGCATGGCATTAGCATAAAGCAAGTTTAAACGAAAGGGAAAGCTTCCTTTATTACGATGCTTGATATGTAAACAGAGAGGAGCGTCTTCAGAGAGATCTCGTGTGCAACGAAGAGCCCTTTAGTGGTACTCAGAGCGGAGCGAGGAAATTTTTTCAGTGTCGTGAGTAAGCGAACTGCGGGCGAAATGTTTGTGTCGAGAAAGTTGCGAGATTGTGAATATTCCAAAGGAGCTTTCCTGTGTGCTGTTTGTGTATCCTTTTGTCGAGGATCTTTGCTGTCGTAGAGTGTCTTGCAAAACTGTTCGTATATTCCTAAAATATAAATAATGTTGTGAACGTAGATTCTTCTATCTTAGTAGCTTTTCTAAGCTAGTAAGATTATTTTTTTAAATAACAAGAAAATGCATAGTAGCTACATCAATGCCTCACATGAGAATTACATTCAATGTTAATGTGCGAGTATGACCTATCATACCACTAAAGTAGCAAGCTCTACCAACTGAGGTGGCTTTGACTAGAAAGCCTGGTTTTGTTGGTGTTCTAGGTTTTGACCCCCGGCGAAGGTAGGATTTTGGTCACTAGCTAGATCGTGTCGGCTAATCTGATGAGAAGTTTTCTGCGGTTTCTACGATCAATACCAGGCATATTTCAGAGCATTACCCTAACAAATGGGCCACAGACCGCGCGCGATCTTTCTTTCCTCTTCCCTGTCCTATCCTCACCCATTACACATATACACACACTTACACTAACTTGCATTACACTACCACACATGTTGGGAGACCGGTCGGCAGTTTAAAGCTTGTCCCAGCTGGGGTGGCGTTCGCTGTTGGCTGATACCTGGATGGGAAAACCCAACATGCTGGCATGTAGACCGGCGCAGGAGCGTGCCATCCATCGGCGAAATAATCCTGCCACCTCCCGTGAAAAACAAGCACCACACTTACGGGACTAATGAGCATAGCTGTTGGCGCATCCGTGAACACTAAATAATCAATAAATCAAAAGCTGCTCTTTGTGCAAATTAAGTACAGCTATTACACTACAACAATGACTTAAGTAGAACTCATTTGAATTTAAAAGATTCTCACTAGCCAAAACCCATAATGTAATTCACGTGACATTCACACTGACAGGTCAAACAATTCATTCTATCTTATAAGGCATCTTCCTCTAATGGGGAAACGATGTCTTAGCAAACGTATTTGTGTGTCTATTTCATTATAACCTTCCTGTTCCTAATTACACCGAATTCTATTCCGTCGCGGGCGAGAGAAGCGTGAAAGTAGCCTTGAATGCCCATCGCACCATATTCGTAATAGAATCCTGCACAGCCTCAGGCAGGAGGTCGTTCGGGTGCCGTTGTCCGGGGTAAGTGTGCGTTGTCAAGGTGTCTGGCTACGAAATGTATTTATAGGAGAAAGTGATTAATACCCAGGAAGCTGGCGAGCCAATTTCCTGGGCAGAGCAGTCGCGACTCGGATTTCAGACTCTTGCGGATGGACCTTTCCAACATTTCAGGTGGACAGTCGCCTCCAAAGCATTGTTTGCATTCATTATTACTGAAATTATTATTATTATTGTTATGAACAGTATTATTATTTACATTATTAAAATAACATAAAATCACAAATATCCCATCCCCTAACATTCCGCAACTGAACAGCAATCCACTTTCAGGTGGAACACATACAAACCTAACATTCTCAAATGAGCCATTTCTGAAGAGTGTTACACAACATCTAATCTACACAACTCGTACAGTCATGTCTCTAAAACTTCCAAGCGTCTTATTAGTTCCTTTTTGGCTACTTATTCATTTATCGCTACCCCTACTGTTTATTCCGTATCAGCTTTTGAAAACCCTTTCTTCTTCTACCTTCCGATTTTCTCAGAATAAAATTTCTTAAAATCAAGAAGCTATTTCCTCTCCGTAATATAACGCTCCGTAATAAAGCGTGAATGTGTACGTGCGTGGAAGTGCCAACCATTTCTTCAAGTTGCCACTTTACAACAACTTCTGACCAATAAATCTATTATTTATTATAGATTTGTTTATTTAAATATTGACTTCGACAGATAGTTTAGGTTAGAAGCTTTCGCTGCTATATGCCACAAGTTTTATGTAATTATAGAAAACCTGACAGCCTTACGAATTGCTAGATCTGTAGATAACTCTTGGACCTTGGTAGTTTGTCTCATCATTCAGTTATCAAAAATTATAACCCATAATATTATTTTATGAATAATATGAAATACATGAGCTTCGGGAGACTCAATTTTTTTAAAACATTTTGGCATCAGATATTAGATAAAACTAATATTTGATAAAATTTAAAATGTTAATTTATATTAGAATACGGGAATGTTTAACATTAACCCTTTTTTACTTTTCCCAAAAAGGAACATGCGGTCGCAACCTCCTCGAATCGGAACATTGCAAACAAACCCCAGTATTGTAAATGATCTTGGCTGTCCGGATGACGCGGCTGTGTTGCCAACTTTTCGACCTTCGTGGTGTTCCCAGAGGGTCGTCAGTGGGGAGCTTAGAGCTTGTCCCGGCTGGGGCGGTGACCTACTGGTGGGGGGTCCTGGTTAGAGGGAAACCCCAGTAGCCGACGGTAGGTCAGCGCCGGATCTCGCCATCCGGCGGGGAAAGATCATCGCCCTCTCCGAAGAGAAAAACATGCACTACACTCACGGGACTAAAGGCCAAAGCTGTTGACGTGCCCGGAAACACGAATCAATCAATCAATCCCTCCCTCAGGTCTGAGGAAGACCACGACAAGATGGTCGAAACGTCGGCAACACAGCCTTCGACGCGGCGTCACCCGGACAGCCAAGATCATTTACATGACTCTGGCCGCGGAAGCCTACGACTTCACAAACCCGAGTATTTTTTCTCCGATCGATCAGCGGTTACAGCACGTGAATTCCGTCGATGAACCAAACGTTCAGAGCGCTGCGAGGGTCGTTCTTGTCCTTCCAGAAAGGTCAGTGCCTTCGTGGAGGAGGCCCGCGCTGAGAGCGCAGGAAATGTCAGTGCGACATTTTGCGGCGCCGCGGCGGCCTTTGTGTGTTCTCAGCGAGGAATGCGCGAACACAGAAATGCACTTACTCCGTTTCCTGATAACGTGTGAGGAAAGTTAAGATGCACATACGCGAATTAAATATTTGTTACCCCTGATTTCTTTTCGTTAATTAAATATCTCGCACTACTTAGCTTTCTAGGGAAATAAAGCGTTCTTGAGAACGCGGAAATGTAATTCCTGATAAAAAAAAAAAAATAATTCGCACAGTTTTTGCGAAGGGAGTATATCCGATTTCTCTTGTACACGGAGAAAAGAAATTTTGAAATTGGTGTTTGGGTAGACAAAGTTCTATGGATATCGGAATATGAGAAACGGTTTGGAACTAATACAACCCGCCGTAAAAGATTGTAAAGAAATATCGGATACTAACTGTCCAGGTATGTTCTCTGTGTACGTTATTTGTAACATTGGGTTGTCTAGTTTCTTCAAACGCTTTCTGAAAATGGTAGCAACTGTTCGTGCAACGGTAGTTTACTTACGAGTTTTTGCCTCCATGCATTCCCTTTGGAGAGCCCTTACTATGGTCATTGTGTAGATGAACAACGTTTCTTCTCTGTAGCGGGTCGCCACAAAAGCTTTGTGGTGTTTGTCTAAAGAAATGTGTTTTGACTGCTCAAATAAAACAAACGTTGCTACACTGCTGAGGTAAATTATTTTAAGTTGAGAGACCATGTTTAACGAAACAAAGAGGACAATAACCACAGTTCTAAAAAGATCAGCCTCCATTCATTTTAAAATAGCGAATACATACTTAAAATTACAGAAAAAAATAAGTTATATATCGGTCGAATCAGCATGAACTTAGGTTTTTGTGATTCAGTGGAAAAGATGATACACAAAATGCGAATATTGGCTCACAGTATTTTTAACAATAAAGTACAGCGTCCCGTTCTGCCACCTGGGCATCCATTGTTTTTTCTCTGACACATTTCTTGTACCGTTACTAGTGTAACGAATCACGCTCAGATGAAAGTATATAATTTTTTGTTAATTTGAATAAATATTACGTTTCATTAATTTAGAGGTATACGAGTATAAGAGCTCCGGAGAGTACACAAGTCAATGAAGTTTATAGATACAGTTAATATAATGTTTGGCGGACACCTGCAAATCAATGCAAGGCAACGTCAACTACTTTGATATTACTCATCATGTGTCAATAAAATAGAAACCTATATACGGTTTCAGCTGTACGAGGGCAGCTGAGAGAGCATTGTGATTGGGTGAAATGGAATACTTAAAATCGTAGCTTACGGAGATGCGGTTAAGAGATGGTCAAATGTTAAAATACCACATTAAGTATGGCACCGGCTAATTAATACGATGCTAACAAATACACAATATCTAAATAGAAAATCTCCTTGGTGATAGTCCGTTGATTCTCATTGGAAATCGAGTTCACAGCGCAAGCCGTTTGGACACCCTTTGAACACGCTTTTTTGCCGGCACTCCTCTCGGGTCTTCGCCTAGGCATCGAGTCCCGCAGGTGCCAATGCACAGTCCTGGTGTAAATATTAAAATTGGTACATTGAGACATTTGAGGGCTTCTGGTGTAAATAATGGTATTTGACATTTTGGAAAAAATCAAGATTTTTTGCTTTTAAATAAGAGAAGCTTCCTTTATTTTCCAAGAGGTACTTCTCCCCAAACTACTTCCCTCTATAATACGTCACACAGTTTTAATTGTTTTGGACGATTAAATAAATAAATAAATAAATACATAAATAAATAAATAAATAAATAAATAAATAAATAAATAAATAAATAAATAAATAAATAAATAAATAAATAAATAAATAAATAAATAAATAAATAAATAAATAAATAAATAAATAAATAAATAAATAAATAAATAAATAAATAGATAAATAAATAAGTAAATAAATAAATAGATAAATAAATAAATAAATAAATAAATAAATAAATAAATAAATAAATAAATGAATAAATAAATAAATAAATAAATAAATAAATAAATAAATAAATAAATAAATGAATAAATAAATAAATAAATAAATAAATAAATAAATAAATAAATAAATAAATAAATAAATAAATAAATAAATAAATAAATAAATAAATAAATAAAGTGAAGTTTCAAGAAGTGACTGATAATTCACCGCTATGATATGGCATGCACGTAAAAAGTCAGTAATTGTTATTTACTCTCCGTGCGTGTTTATATTTAGAGACGTACAAACCGAAATGTCTCGTGAAGTATCGTCCAACTACTTGTTACTGTGACGAGTGTTAAGATTACCTAGAAAAAGAAAAGAATCATGCGCACCACTGCTTTGGACATCCCCTACTCCACTGTTTTTCCTCGTGCCGCCGCCGGTGCATCGAGCCGCGCGCAGGTGCCAATGCACTTCTGCTAAGAGCCCTTCCGCCGAGAATCAGCGTCGCTTGAAAGCTGCGAAAGTGCCGCTCCTTCCTCGCCTGTGCGCTTAATATTTTCGCGCCCCCGCTATCGAGCGGATGGGGTCAAACGACACCTATCGACTCTCGACGTTTTACCGTACTCTCTCGTGCAAGGCCGTTTCCTCAACGCGTTCACTTTCGTTTGTGCTAGACATTCGCACGCGCTTGCGAGACGGCTGTTTTCTGGCCTAGTTCCGTTTCCGGTATTTGTACTATTTGTTCGTAGAAACTGTGATTACTTCATCAACAAATGTGCCCTTAACAATAGTTGCAGACTGTTCATAAAAGTGGAGCGTTTGCTGACGGAAACGGTTCATTCCTTTTGCAAAGATTTTCCAGTAGAAACAAAAATCGTCTCGCTTCACATGCTGTTGGATATGAACGGGTTGTGTACTCGCCCCAATGTATGTAGTAAAAAAATGGATTTGATTTATGTTCCTTTTGTGAGATTTTGGAGAATTTTCTTGTAAAGTGATAGTTGGTAAATAATGGAACGAACTGATTTTGATAGATAACTCTTAAAGTTGTCGATTGTAAAAAATGTTGGTTTTTTTTGCACTTTGTGTATACTGTTGAAAAGAATGAGTTATTCGTATTTCAAATTTAACGAAGTTTTGCGTTTAGGTCTTTTGCATTTCTCATTCTGTTTCAGTTGTTTATTTTTTAATTTTTATATTTATTTACATCTTTTTCAATCTTCAAGATTCTAACATTCATTTCGCCTGAATCTTCCCAAGTTTCTTTACGCATTTCACCTTTATTCATTGTTTACATATAATTTTTCCCCTACATAATTTCTCCAAGCCCGGTTTCTTCTCATTACACGCGTCATTCTTCTGCCGTCAAAGTCTTTCCCATCTTCACCAACTAGCATACAAGTTCGCTTGAACAGTCCCATTCATTACCGTCTCATTCCGGCAAATAGCGCTTCATCATCTGTCTCCACCCTCCTTAAACACACGCTTTCCACGCGGGGTGCCCGTGCCTCGCCTCTCGCCATTCCCAACCACAACACGTCAGCCCGCACTCCACCCAAAGGCGTTCACGCTGCAACAATCTGCGCCCTCTTAGCGTCACACCCAGACACGTCGTAGGAATCTTAAAGATGTCAGAACATTAGCTCTCTTGGTTGGTTGGATTGTTGGTATTTTGGTTAAAAGATTGAAAAGTTTAGGGTGATATTTTTCTCGCTTAGTATTTCTTAAATGGTTTCATTTGTTGGTAATATTTGAGTCCTCTTAGCGTCACATCCAGTCACATCGTAGGAATCTTGAAGATGTCAGAACATTAGCTCACTTGCGTCGTGTGATTGTTGGTATTTTGGTGAAAAAATTGAAATGTGTAGGGTGATATATTTTACGCTCAATATTCCTTAAATGGTTTTATTTGTAACTAATATTTTTCGTCATTTGAATTAGATGAAGATAGAACTGAGTTGTAACATAGTTTTATTTAAATATTGTTATTTACAGGATTTTATTTGGGTTTACACCAGCTATGTAGTGACTGAACAGTTGGTGCTTTCCCAGCATTACTAAATGTGAACTAGACAGTACAGCAAAAGAAGAAATTGGATTCAACAATTTTCGTTGTTCATCCCAGAGAGTCGAACAAAGAACCTGACATTCATCTCAAAAAGTGTCAAAATCCCAACTCATTTAACTATTGGATTACGTCCATCTTCAAAACGCTTTGATATATATTGTATGTGGACAATAAAAATGACACTTCTCCAGCATTTTCATTTTTAGATAAGTTATTAAATATATTTTAGGTAATAGTATATTTTTGGTAGTAATACGGTCATAAAGCAAGTTTACAAGATAGCCGATATATAGAGTAAAACACTTCATCATTGGACCGGCAATAGACAGCACTGCTATGTATAAAATTATTTCCAGAAAAATGACCATTTTTTACACTTTTCTTTATCACTTTTCTTGTACACTGACTATATACTAGACAAATAACGTTAATGATGATTACGATGGAAATAACAATAAACACAATAATCAGAACAATTTAACAACTATCACAGAAACAAGCACCCATTTAATTTTCCTTCCCCTTTCCCCTTTTTTCATTTATTTATATCGATGGTGAATACATAATTCAGTTTCAAACAAATCTATATATGTTTGATGGCTTAATAGCTAACTTAAATTAAAACTAAAGACTTATACAAAGGTTAACCCCCTTTCCCTTAGTGGAAATGTTTCAAAACTGCAATTCGCCAGCTCTTCTAATGAAGAATGGCGCGTCTTTGAGAGGGAATTGGGCTGCCCCGCCCCGCCCCAGCCCGCCCCACTCCGCACCACCAACCCCTCCCCGCCCTTCCTCGCCCCTCCCCGCCACTCCCCGCCCCTCCCCGCCCCTCTCCCTCCCCCGCCCCTCCCCGCCCCTCCCCCCCTCCCCTCCCCATCCCGCCCCTCGCCGCCCCTCCCCGCCCCATTCTTCCCCTGGCAGCGCCGCCGATGGCCGGGTGGGCGGGCGAGCGGGCGAGCGGGCGGGCGCGTCTGGCCCGCGGCAGCGGTCGCGAGTGCGTTGAACCGACGGCGCTGGAGGACGACCGCGGGCGGCGGGAGAGCGGACGCGCGCCGCACCAGCCACACCAGCCCGCGCCGCGCCGCGCCGGCCACCGACTTTCCCCGCTGCCGCCGTCGCCGCCGGTGTTGGTTGGCTAGCGTCGTTGTCAAAGCCCCTGGTGGCGTTGATGCCTGCACTGAAGAACTGAAAATAGGACGCCGTGTGATCGTCCTGATTGCCACCAGTTACTTTGCTGCGACCGCTTTCATTGCCAACACCACCACAGTGAGATCGCTGTTACCAATATACCATTGTTGCTGTCACTTTCACCATCACTTTTATAACCGCCGTTCTCATTGTTACCATCGCAATCACCAGCATCGCCACCATCACCTCCTACCGCAACACCAGCCCTCCAGCATTACGTCTTCCAGCGCCACCAATCCCAACACCACCATTCCCAGCACCACCACTCCTAGCAACACCACTTCCAGCACAATCTCTTCTAGCACCACCACTCCTAGCAACACCATTTCCATCACCACCATTCCCAACCTCTACTCCTTGAAACACTATTTCCAGCGACACCACTCCTAGCACCACCACTTTCACCACCACCACCACCACCACCACCACCACTCCTAGCACCGCCATCTCCAGAACCTTCACAGCCTGCACCATCAACCCCAAATTCATCACCCCAACTCCGCAATTCGACCAATCCCAACATTCCCCAAAAACCTTCCAACACCACCACCACCACAACCTCCCCTTGCAACGTCTCCACTCACAACACTACTCCAAAACTCACTATCACCATCTTCCCAACTCCCTTATCCCACCATCATATTATCACCTCCCAACTCCGTCACCATTATCACACCTGCATAATTACCATCATTAAAATACCATTACTTAATTAGTTCTACTTCGATACCTTTACAATTAGAATGCGAATACCATCAGTCTCTGCGGTCCTCCGTAGTCGACTTGGTGGCGGTGAAGTACTGAAAATCATTGCGAGTTTGTCGATAGACGCTGGATATTAAAATTAATTAGGTTGACTTAATTGGATGAAAAATATATAAATGATGCCCATCTAAAATGAATGGCTTGTAAAAGATCACTACAACAATTCAATATTATCGTTGGCGAAGTGCACCATTTTATTGTTCCGGCCATTTCAAAAGAGATGAAGGAACAAATGACTCCCATCACAAACTGATTTGTACGCCAATAAAGATTTCTGTATTTCGAAATACACAATCCCATTTTAACGACGCAAACAACTATCCTTTAATCATGTAATTTGCATTCTTCGCTGCACAACATAGAATTTCCATCTCAGATTTTAGTTGTAACAACTTTTTACAACTTCTCTTTATGTACCCTCAATAATAATGACAATTTTCAACCTAACCTATCTGCCATTACATACAAAAATATTATGCATATGAATTTCTGAAAATTTTCTCGGCAATCGAATGTTCAAAGTTAGACTAAGGAAAATTGAGTGAATGCTGCTGTATTTGAACACTGGAGTTTCGAGCCACGGTCTTCAAGCATGAAGGCAGAAAGTATGAGCTGGTAAAGTTGTCACTACTACTAGTCACCGCAAGCATGATTACCAGGTCTTCTACTGTCACCGTCATCTCAATTACAATTGCCTTCCTCCTAAGTTTTGCCAACACACGACAGTATTTTTAGTTTCGACCGCATTTTGCATCGCTACATTATGTAATATCCATACAGAACAAGACAAAGTATTTTCATCGCAAACCGTTGCTCCAATCTAATCGGTGTGTTTGTTTTGAATGCATAAGCATGTCCGCACCAGTAAAATCTTATAATAATACTTTCAGTAATTTACTTTATCTTTTGAATTAAACGCAAGAGTAGCTTCTTATAATAAATTTAAGAATCTATTTTTACTCGTAATTATTACGAGTATATCAAATTTTATCGAATTCCTGATATCATCTCGAAAACATCCGTTTAACAAAATTATTCCTCCCTCTCTCCAACAAAAAATGTGTTTCCGTTATGTTGTCCGGACGTTTGCTAGACAGCTCTTGCTGAACTGCCATTTGTTTTTTGCGGCCCAGTCCGGAATTCTACAGGGCAACGCCCCGCGCTCACACTGTTCCGCTTTCTGATATCGCAATTTCTTGAGTTGTATGTTACTTATGTTTGGCCGACGGCTGTGGTGGTGTCTTTTTGTTTGCAGGGGAAATGAGTCTCGGCTTTGCACTCGGTTATGCTGGTTTGATTGCGTCCTGTTAGCTGTGACGCAGGAAAACTTAATAACCGTGGCGGCCAAATGTTTTCACTTCGCACTTCTGTTAACTGAGAAATGCACAGTCTGGATAAGTTTATGAATTTTTGAAATAATTTATTCATTATTTGCATATTTCTTGTTCATGTATGTGCACAACCAAATACTAAATCACAAAATTTTCCTCAAATTATTTTATGTAATTATTTATGTATGCTTTCTTATTAGAAGGCAGTTCTCTTCGGAGGTATATTATGTAATAGAGTTCAAATTTTTACACAAGCAAAGTATTTCATCAAACCGTTTATTTTAAGCAAGTTCCTTGAAACGTCTTATTTTACTACATTTACGTATCTGATCACTGGATCACCAATACTTCCTTCTTCGCACAAGACAGTGCTAATTGCAATCAGTACAATGAAAAATGTATAAAAAATGTTGCACTTTTGAATAGTAAAGATAACTGATCCGACGATTGTAATTTGAAAACTTTAGATATTCAACGATATTTTTCTGCAGATATTTGTCACCCATCTTATTAATATATTCACATTGAATTTCAAAAATACTATTAACTTATTTTCAGAATGATACTTTCAATTCTGATAATTATTATACTTTTGCGTTTCATTTCCTTGAGTCCGGAGCGATGTTCGCGAATACAATTCTCGGTCACCGCATTCCTGTGCTATCCCTCTTCTTAAACCAGGATAAGTAACCGTTAATCTCATCCACGTTACTCCATTGTTTGGGCAGGTTATGAATACTTAATTCTATATTGTCATTATGCCTTCTTGAACTGAAAGGCGAAACAAATTTGTTTGGGCGTGGCAAATCATTGTCGTTCAGAATGTGATGTAAAATATTATCATCATTAGTAGGTAACTCTATAGAATTTCACCGGGAACAACAAATATATGCTTTGTAAGAAGTTGGGAATTCTCTAAGTGAAAATACTATTAAAACCTTGATATGTCGAATTTGAAAGGAAAGATAGTTGGAATTACCAGTTATTGTGTTAAGAAGCACAAAACGCTGAATTCCAAAGTTGTAAGGAGAAGGTTCGAAAAATCCTGGAAAATGGAGTTATCCCCTCAAAATCTGAGATCTCATCAGAAAATTTGAGTAACTTTCAAGAATTTCGAATTATCTTAAATGAATGCGAGTTATTCGACTTTTGGGAAGAATTAGACTTGCGCTAGAAATTCCAATTACTGTTCAAACAATTGATATCGTGACAATCAGTTTTAGATAGCGTGATGAAATTTGAATTGTAAAAGTATTTAATTCATGATCAAAGAATGAATTCATCGTAAAGAAATTAAATTTATAGCCAAGAAATTAATGTATCGTCAAGGAATTTAATCTACAGTCGAGGAGTTTAATTTATCGACAAGAAATTCGACTAATCGTCAAAAATTCGACTTATCGTCCAGATATTGGACTAATCATCAAGAAATTTTACTTGTCGACAATACAGTTTACATATCAAGAGACTGAACGTATCATTAATTCATACGACTTATCACCAAAAAAAAGCAACTTACTGTCGACCATATTGCCAATAAATTCAATGTATCGTTAAGAAATTCAATTTCTCAATAAATTCATCTCTCATTTCATTTTCTATGTCAAGTAATTCGAATTATAGTCAACAATTTCAATTTACTGCGAACCCATTGACAGCCTTGTACGTTCTCCACCACTGGTGCACCCAAGATGCTCGTTTTATTGGGCGGTGTCCTGATCATTGGCGTCAGCGTTCTCTTCCGGCCGACCGATCAGCGATTGAGTTACCGCGCCCGTCGGCCGGACCCCGTTCGGAGGGCGCGGCGGCGCAGGCGGTGGAGACGGTGGAGGCGGTGGGGGCGGCGGCGAACGATGTCCAGACGGTTTTTGATTTCCGCGCGGGCCGCGTGGGAGCAGTGCAGGCACCGGCCATGTTTCCGGCCTCGCCCGGCGAAACGCTGCCGTGAGAAGCGGGGAAATTTCATTTTCTAGTCAGCACCCACCGCGTGGCGGCCAGATGCCAACCTGAGATAGTGCGGTTTTCTTCTCTTGTAGATGTTCTTGAGTGTGTGTATGTGCACATGAGTGACTGAGAGGTGTAGGAGTTTCTGGCACAATCTACCTTTAAGATCTGTACTTGAATAAAATGAAGGTTTAATTCTATTTTGAGATATTTACCAATTACTTTTTGTTCTTGTTCGTAAAGGAGAGTTAATTTGGATATTTGAATCCAAAATCCATAAAAACTCCGTGTCTGATATACAAAATTAACTAAAAACATTTTCTTAATATCTATGTGTTTAAATAATGATAAAATATTGTCTAATTTATTCAAGTCTCCACAATTCTCAAGATACGCCTCTAGAACCTAAGTAACATAACTCAAGTCCATCATTGTAAATAAACAGATTTTGTTTCGAAATGGCGTAAGTGTGGGAGAGCAATAATAATTGAAAGTGCGGCAAAGCACGAAGATTGCTCCTAAGCAGAAGATAATGTTTTATTCTCCTCTGAGATGTCAGGCACAATCGCTGGGAGGTTAGAACTGACTGACAGGACACGACACCCATGCGAATCGTTTTCGCGTGTTGTCATCTCCGCCTCCCTCTCCCGTTGACGCGAGTGCGCTCTGGTGCGAGGCATGGGAACTGGAAACAAAAGATGTCGCAAGAATAAATTTTCGATCGCGAATTCGGAGAAAAGTGTTGTATTATGGACGCGGTTGGAATAAAAATTCAAGAGGTTTACATTCTCACAATCCTCCTGAGAACAATGAAAAACTAAATATTAAACAGGTGACAAATACTTGCCGCTTATTAAAGATGGGTTTTGATTCTGTGTTAACAATGCTCTGACTTCTTTTCCGTCCAATTTCATTCAGTTTGTATTAATAATTGTTCTTAAATTCAATATCTATTAGATCTAAAAAGCAGTCGGCTTTTTATCTTTCATTATTGATGAATCTCTCTCGAAGAAAATGTTTTGACGTGATTTCTTTGAAACTTGATATATTATAAGAAACTCTCTTTTAAATATTACTATGTAATTCTCAAAAATGTATTACAGATAAAATATTAACTCCACTATTGATATATGCTGCAAGAACTGTAATTTATGGCGGAGTAATAGCCAGCTTGCTTTAAAACGGTCACAAAATATGGCGAGAGTGCACTCACGTAAATAACTTCATAAAGAATGAAAAATTGTTTCTGACCAAAGTTATTAACTCAAAGGTGGCAAAAACATTTATCACATTTACTTTTGTATTTATGTGATTCGATTTTCTCTTACATGTTCAGTGAAACTGACATACCGCTTCTGTTGTTTTGTACTACCTGGAAATTAAATCTTCGAGATGTGTGTAGTATAAAAAGAGTTCTGTCTAAAGAAGCAGTACATCACTTGATCATTCGTTTGAAATAATCTTACCTATCAGAATTTATAAATCAATCATTCATCAGTAATACACAATAAAAAAATATTACGAAAAAACATCTCTGCGTTTACATGCATTCTTGTTTAACATGGGAGACCAAAAATGATTGTCTATCTAATTATAATACGATAATATAATATCTTTAATATGAGAAGAAAACATTGTATGGAATAATATTTAAATATGTTGTTCTAAAGCGTATATGTTTACGTAGAAAGTAGCTACTGGTAATTATTTTCAGAATTCAATATATTTAAATGTAGTATATCTCCTACTTGTCTCAGATATGCATGAAAACCAACTAGTGATTAAATTGCTATTGAATCAGGCAATATCACGACTGCTTAATTTGCATCATTACCATACTTTTCCCTTCTCATAATTATTTCGCTAAAGATGCAATTCTTTGGCAAATGGCACAACTATAATTAACGTTTTATAAATGGATTATAGTGTAAAAATTAATAATAAGGTAATAAAAACACGTAAAAAATATGTCATCGACATTTTAATTAAAACTCTTCCCATTTTATTTACACGTAATACTGCCTTTTTGAATCTAAAATAATGATAAATATTATGAAATAAATTCTTTAATCGCAGAAAGAATCTTTACCTACAAAATAAAAATATTTATGCCTGCCTACAAAATAAAACAAAGTTTAACCAAAGCCCCATGGACCGTTTCTCGATTGCAGGTTAGTACAACCTCTGTTTCTATTCCTTACGTTGGTTCTCAAATTTCTATACTAGTTTGTTTTGAAGAGAAAGTGACTTAGATTTTCTATAAATATATAGTAAATTATAGCATTTTGTTCTTCAAACGTCCCCACGGATAGGTCATGGACGTGTTATCTCTTCTGTGAGGCGGTCCCGGATTTGACACCCGGTCGCGGCAAAAATGAAACTGTAGCTGTCTAATACAAATCATCTCAATTTACGTAGTTGTGCGACTAAAGACAACTCAGGCAGCCCAAATAAGCTAGGTTCTGTGATGGGAATACGTTATCCCCGACACACGTTTCCCTTGTGGATAATAAAATCACGTCCTAGGCCTGGAATCACCGTTAGCTGGCCAAAATCGGTTTAATCTCATCCTAATTATCAAGTACATACACACATACGATGAAAGCAGAATTATTGAATGTATAACTTTATGAGTGAACAGTCATGTGAATACTCCATTCATTGAAACTCGCAGTTCATTAACTTATTCTCAATTATATATATTTTTATAGAAAAAAGAAACGATCGTGTTGATGTTTGTTTTATTTACTGATATTAAGTTCCAACTATGTAGCTAACTTGAGATACTATTTCAGATCGGGAGTGTTTTGAAACTGCAACCACCTACTATTACAACAAAAATGACTTGTATAGCATGAACTGCCAATGCAATGACCTCACCTTGTTGCGATCCGGCTCATGACAGCAGCAAGTGCTAGCGAAAAACAGAAAGAAAAAAAAAAGAAAAGAAAAAAGAAAAACCTCCCCGGATGCAGGGTGTCCCCGTGAGTGATCGTGCGCCCCCCCCCCGCGACCTTTGGCTCGCTTTGTCCGCGCAGTGCGGGTGTCGCGCCGCGGCCTTCACCTCGCACTGACCTTGAGACGCCTGGCCGCGCTGCGCCGCGCCGCGTCAGGCGGGTGGCAGCCGCCAGGGGCAAGGTTCAGGATATGCAGATGCGCGCGGTCAAGCGTGGCCGGTGATGCCGCGCTCCGCCAGACGGCGGGCTTGTCGCCGCCGGCGAGGCGCGGGCGAGGGATGTCCAGCGCAGGAAGAAGGGCGTTGATTCGAATCAACCGAAAGTTTGTTTCTGTGTTCTAAAGAGGCGTTTCATCTAAACAATTCGTTCAATTCGTTGCTCAAGTCCAACTTAAATTTACAGCTAAAACTCAATAATTACTATTTTATATTAAGGAACTAATCTTGTTGCAATATTGCACGAAGAAGAGATGTATTGGACTTTAAGAAGATGGTTGATTGGAATCAACGAGACGTTTGTGTCTGTGTTCTAAACAGTCGATTCATCTAGACAAAAGTTGTTCAATTCGTTGTTCAAGTCCAACTTAAGTTTATAGCTGACAAATTCAATAATTACTTTGTTTATATTAAGTAACTAATCTTGTTGTAATTATGCATGAAGAAGAGATGTATTGGGCTATAAAAAGAAGATTTAGTATGGGAATCAACGATCCGTTTGTTTCTGTTTTCTAAAAAGTCGTTCTAAAAAGTCATCTAAAAATTTGTTCAATTCGTTGTTCAAATCCAACTTACGTTTAAAGCTGAATAACTCGATAATTGGGCGTGTTACGACACAAACTATGACGTATTAAGATTTTAGGGCACGAATAATTTCGTCATGACACATTCAGCTAATCACAGCGAAAGAATCGTGGGGAGGTAGTGGGGAACGGAATAGCCGACCACCGTTTTCTGGCACAGATGTCAAGTACCCGAGACGTCACATGAAAGTTGTTTCCCAAAATTAAGTTTGTTTCTCTTATAAATTTATAATGCTGTTATACAAAAAATGGCGTATGCAACTCATTTACAATGTTGCTTTAATGACTTTGTACAAAATTGAAAACTCGCTCTTAACGTCACTTTTAAAACGTGTACTAGTGCAATAAAGCTTAACATTATAAACTCATTGCATAAACTACTATTTCATATCAGTCACACTAATGTTGTATGAACGAGGAATGAAAGCGCTTTAAGAAGATATCTTATTGCAACCATTGATTTGTTGCAATAACCGTTTGTTTCTATTTTCTAAAAAAAATTATTCATCCAAAAAAAATTTCAATTTGATGAGGTTTGCTCATAGATTTTTGGTCGCTCACAGTTCAAAATATGTGTACGTGCTGCACTTGTTTGTTCTACATATTTTTAAAGAAATAAATCGAATCAATGATTCATCATTCAATTAAAAATAGTTAAATGTTAATGAAATTGATGAAGTGAATGTACAGAATTATATATTAATTCAATGATTATTTTGTCTGCATAATCATCTTAATATCTTCCCACAAAATATTTTCATTTCAAAAATATTTGTAGTTCATAAAAAATTTAATATTTTGGTAATTGTTTTTATTTAGTAAATATTTTATTACCAAGTATTATTATTATTATTATTATTATTATTATTATTATTATTATTATTATTATTATTATTATTATTATATAGACTGTGCTGTTATTTCGAAAGCATTTAAGGCTTTTATTTTACAATTCTAACGAATCCTAACATTCACATTCGAATCCTAAGATTCACCCGAGATTCTCTTCATCGCCTAACACTTGTCGAATAGAGATTGTACGTTATGTCGGAAGAAGAATTGCAGGGTATAATGGGCGGCAGGAGACGAATTCACGCAATCAATTAAACTTTTTGCTTCCAAACCCAAATAACAGTCCCTCGGATACCGATTTGGAAACATAGTAATCAAATTCCAATGATGTGCAAATTGGTTATAAATTGCAAAGACAATATCTACAGCTGTGAATTGATTTGCTAAGTCACGATGTTTGTTTCTTTCAAGTAACATTATGGGTACTACTATTTAGAGAGTGAACAGTAAATTTAAAGAAAGTGCCTGGTATGATAAAGAAGCGTTAAAATTTTCACATTCAACAAAGATGACATAAATGTATGGATCTTTACTAACGAGCCATATGTCTTAGAGAAAGCTCCAGAGAATGAAAGTTGATTTCCAACCTATAATCATTAATGTTTGTCATCATATCATACCTGTTATGATTTGTCTTTCAGATAGTTCAGGGCATAACTCTAAGAGACTAAAGACTGTTATATTCTTCGAACTCAGTTTTCATAATCAGAAACGTTTCTTGATGTTGATTTTGTAGTGCCTGGTTAAACACACAACACACTTTGAGTGAAAGAAAGTGGTATGTAGCAGCATATGAAGTAACAAGCCGAAAAGTACGTGCTGCAAAATGCAAATTAGCTTCCAGAAGTGTTATTTTACGTTCCTTTCTGTACCAAATTTGGTCACCAGCCTAACGAGTACAATTCAGAGGCAATTACGTTTAAACTCCTGCCTCCTAACCTCTGGTCAGACCAGTGCTGTTGGCGATAAAACTACGTCCAGGCATGCGGAACTATCAACGACGAAAATTCAATAAACGCAAAGGTCTACTGCCACAGTACGTAAAGTGATCCCAAACTTTTACAGCCCCTTGACGACGCCCGTGTACTGACACGTCGTCGCCAAACACGATATAGATCACTTCCCTGACTGTAAAGTGGACCGCTTTCCCTCGAGAAATCGAGAGTTATCTTCGTGAAGGGAGATTTTATTTTACCTGACCCGCGTAGCACCTCTCGAAACGATTTCCTAGACCAGAGGCAAAAAGTGGCGGACGTTCATAATTGTATCATCCGTAAATTTAATAATAATAATAATAATAATAATAATAATAATAATAATAATAATAATAAAGAAGAAGAAGAAGAAGACGAAACAATCATAATAATTATTTCTTAAAATTTCGTAAAATTGAGGTTAGTCTTGACGCAACCTGTGAATTTTTTTCTGTAAATAAATAACTATTATAATTAGTCTTCGGCTTCTGCTTCAACTGACTTCCTGTGTAAGACTTGTCGTCCAGTCCGTAAGCTTCAAATCGCGTTCTCTCGCACCTAGTTGCAGGATTTTACGCACCCGTGTGGATGATTTTAATCCGCGAAAGCAGGTTTAAGTCCTTCTAATCCCCTTCATCGTCTCTCAGAGAACCCGATCGTGCAGATTTAACGCGTCAAAAAATGTCGGTTTAAGTGTTTTGCTCGTTGTGAACGCGGAGAGCAAAAACTCCTGGAATTATTGGGGTTCTGTGGTTTTTGTTTCGCCGGAATCTGTTACCTTTCATCATAACTTTACGTGACTTTTTTTTGGATGATCGAATGGGACTTTGGTGGGGTTTATAAGAGGTAGTAGAAACAGGGTTGAACCGAACTGGGTTTCTGAGAATCGAGGAAATGGAAAAAGAATGGAATGTTTCGTGCCAAAAGAATACAGATAATACGGACGCTGAGGGGTTTCACGTGACAATCATTCATTCTTCTTAGAGGAAATGAATCACAAATATTTCCTAAGATATGATACAATGATCTTTTGAAACTATTACAATGAATGTTTTTAAATTTATCGAGTTAGTGGAGAGCAGTCAATGTTACATTTCATACATAAGGTGTAGAATCGAGAAAGCAGCTTTTTTAAAGGATTGAGAAACAAAAGTAGAGTATTTAAAAAATTTATATTTTAATATTAATTTTAAGTTGTGGCCATTTTATATTTTAATTTTTTGGTACTTATTTATGCATGCCTGTATTTTTACGCATAAAATAGAGTAATTATACGCAAAAAATGTAGTTAATTATTTTTAAAAAACGTTCATTTAATCACAATGTTTTACAGACTACAATAGAATGAGTTAATATTTGTCGTCAATTCAGAAAAATTGTTGATTTTTACAATAATAATAATAATAATACACAAATTAAAAAAATGTTTTCGTGATACTATGTTTCATTAAAAACTAACGTTTTACTTTCTTCTTTTCGCAGGTGAGTGAAGAGAATCACAACAACCACAGTTGACTCAAACTTCAGAAAGCGGAAACATAACTCTGCAGTGCACGGTCAGTACCATAATTCTTGTTTGGGTCCAGCATCTCGGTTCCTGCATTTCAATAATTCTCCGAAACAAGAGATCCACATCTGCCCACTCAACTTGACCCTCGGATACCGGTTGCACCAGCGCGCATCTTTGAAATGGTAATTCGGTCAAATTTGCAAGGGAAATTGTCAACTGCATAGTTTCGTGCTACTGGTGCCGGAAGTCTGTCGGATACCGTCTGAGAGAAACAAGAAAATCACTCGCGATGAAACAGGCGACAGTTTCTGTTAAGCGAACTTTTTCTGATCTCTTTGCAAATCACTCTAGTGCCTTCGGAGAGCTTCTGAGGAATTATGCTAATACACGCTCTCAATTAGCTTTGCGATATAACTCCTAGATAAGGTCATAAATTCAAAACTTTGCGAAGCTGCATAGCGAGGTATGAAACCCTACATTAGCGATCTCGGGTCCCTCGTTATTATTTTTTTTATTCTTTCTTTCGGCATCTTCCTTTTCTACCCATCCGTTTTACACGTACGCGCTTTCTTCCAAGCGTCTTTAGAATTGCAAATGAGAGAAGCTTCAGGCGGGGAGCAAAAAATCCGATGAAGGGAGGGGGAGGGCACACGAGGGAAAATTAAATTGCCAAGTTTCGCAACACGCGTCAAAGGAGGAGGGCGCGCCCCGGCCGGGCGAGTCATTCCGGCAAAAGCGCGCCCTCCGTCACCGCCCGCGCCACCCTGTCACCAGGCGTCCCTCGGCCAACCTCCGCCCGAGCTCTCTCGCCCCAGCTCGCTCCGACCTGCCCCGCCCCCTGCTGCCCCTGCCCCGCCCTGCCCAGCCCCGCCCCGCATTGCCATGTCCCCACTGCCATGCCCCGCCCCGCCCCGCCCCGCCCCGCCCCGCCCCGCCCCGCCCCGCCCCACCCCGCTCCGTCCCACCCCGCTCCACACCGCCCCACCCCGCCCCGCCCTGCACTGTCCTGCCCTGCCCCGCAGTGCCCTGCCCCGCACTGCCCTGCCCAACACTGCCCTGCCCAACACTGCCCTGCCCCACCCTGTTCTACCCCGCACTGCCATGCCCCGCCCGCCCGTCCATCACCTCTACCTAACCTGCTCCACACCACCCTCCCTCGCCCCTTCCCACCGCATCCTGTACCGCTGGGCCCTATCCATTCACGTCCTGTTCCACCACGACGTGTCCCGCCTCAAACTGCCCCGCTTCGTCTTTCCCCTCCACGACCTGCCCCGCCCCAACCTCCTGCCCTGCCCTGCCTCGCCCCGCACTTCTCCGACCCACCTCGCCCCGATCAGAGTAGCTTGCTTCCCTTGCATCACCTTGACTCGTTCCGATCCCCCTCGAGCCCCCTCGTCTGGCCTAGTTCCGTCCCTCCCCTCCCCCTCACCCTACCTCTCCTAGACCCTCTCTGCCAGTCCCTGCTTCGGGTCGCCTCGCCCTGCTCCGCCCACCTCGCTGCCATGCCGTGCTTCGTCGCTTAGTCTCACGGTATTTCACGGTAGCACGGTAGTCACGGTATTTTTCCGACCTCGACTTCGCGTCCCTCCAAATCCTTGTCATCCATCCCCTCTTCTCCACCTCGCCGCCACCCCGCGACCCTCCGCGATCCGACTCCTCCGAACCACTGAACCCGTCGACCCGCCCCGACCCCGCCCTCAGCCCCTGCACCTCCCCTCTCCACTCCCTGACCGGTGTTCCGCGACCCTCCGCATCTGTCCCCTCCGAACCACTGAACCTGGCTTACCTGCCCCCCCCCCCCCCGCCCCCGCCCTCCGCCCCCGCACCTCCCCTCCCCACTCCCTGACCGGTAACCCCGCGACCCTCCGCGATCCGACCCCTCCGAACCACTGAACCCGTCGACCCGCCCCCTCTCCCCGCCCTGTCAGCCCCCGCCCCCGCCAGCGGGCGCGTTACTCGCTTGAGGCGGCGCATGCGCTTTGCGGCCTCCGCAGCGCCCCTGGCGGAGGAAATGCACTCCTCGGGAGCATCGGAAAACTCGTTCCACTGACCTGGAAAGGTAATATTGAGTATGCGTTTCCCTCTCTTGTCATTTGGAAATTTCGTATATTTATAGTGCCTCCTGGCGTTTTCATTTCTTTGCACCGTTTGATTACTGTATAGATGAGGTGAATGATCACGATCTCTGCATGTAACCCCCCTTTTGACATATTAAAAATATTGCTTAGTCTCTCCATTGATTGATTGATTTTTTCGTGTTTCCGGGCGCGTCAACTGCTTCGGTCATTAGTCCCGTTAGTGTAGTGCATGTTTTTCTCGGGAGATGGCGGTGATCTTCCCCCCGCTGGATGGCGAGATCCGGCACCGACCTACCGTCGGCTAGTGGGATTTTCCCCTAACCAGGACTCTCCCACCAGCGGGGCAACGCCCCAGCCGGGACAAGCTCTAAGCTCCCGACCGGTCTCCCGGAATATGTTGTAGTGTAGTGCATGTTAGTGTAAGTGTGTGTTTAAGAGAGGATAGGACAAGGAAGAGGAAGGACAGTTCGCGCGCGGTCCGTGGCCCGTTTGGTGGGGTACTGCTCCGGCATTCGCGTGTTGATCGGAGAAACCACGGAAAACTACCGATTAGAGCAGCCGGCTGCTAGAAATCTCCTCCAGACAGCAGCTGAATTCGACCTAGCTGAAAAGCTAGTGTCAAAAATCCTGCCGCCGTCAGGACTCGAACCTAGGACCTCCCGGTTAGAGGCGCTGCAGTGACATCAGTTGATGCACTGAGCTACCGCTACCGGTCCTAGTCTCTCCATATCTGATCCGCTTTCCCATTAATTAATTATTAAATTAATGTGTGAATTATGAATTAATGAACAGATGACTGACGGAATAAATCAATAACTCAATGAACGAACGATCTAGTAACTATACGAACCAAAAAAGAAACAAACAATTGAGCAAATGTACGAATGAACCACTGAATGAATTTATTAATCATTAAAAGAATGAATCCCGTATGTTCTCAAGATATCGGTCGAGTTGGCACAGGTGAGACTTAGCATGCTGTCGAAATGATACTGTTGACACCGTGGAATACTTGCCTACAACTTCAAGTCGAACTGTAGTTGATAGTGGTGATAGTTTAGCAACTAGTATCGACATCCGGTGAATTCATTCACAAGAACAGAGAGAATAATTCAATTTTACAAAATGATACTTTTGATGTACAGTTTCTGTATATGCCAGTCACTTTAACGAAGAAAATTTTATTAATCCTTCTCGCATTGTCATGATGTGGCATTTGATTTCAAACATTGAATCCCCCCAGATGAGGCATGTACTTTCATATTATTGCTTCTAAAAAACTGGAGAAAGATCAGGTTATATAAGTTTTCACTCATAAATAGTTTCAATGATAATTACACATAAATTGCAGAGTGTTTTAGTACAGTGAGAGGCAACATGATAATAAACAGTCCACAGCGGGAATTATACGTATAGTTATTTGCGTAACCATAATAGAAAATGTCTTTGGCGTTCAAATAGAATGTTGATAGATGATGCGGCAATAGGAACCGAGTACAGAATTTTGAAATGAGTAAGCCAAAGTTACTTTCGTACGATTTGCAATCGTAGGCTCCCGCGGCCAGTGTCATGTGAAGGCTCTCGGCTGTCCGGGTTATGCCGCGTTAACGGCACTGATGCATGGCATCAATGCCCTCACTGCGGCATCAATGCCCTCACTGCGGCGTCAATGCCTTCACTGCAGCATCAATGCCCTCGCTGCGGCATCAATGCCCTCACTGCGGCATCAATGCCCTCACTGCGGCATCAATGCCCTCACTACGTCATCAATGCCCTCGCTGCGGCGTCACCCAGACAGCCGAGAGCCTTCACACTTTTGTACTAGTTGCGTACATTAATTTTTAGTAGGAATTCTTACAAGTTTATACTCTTGGAATCATTTTCATTATGCGAGGAGGCAATCATGTTGACTCACGTCTCCTCGTGTCTCTTTTTACTTTGTAATACCCTGTTGTTTTATATGGCCGTGACATCGTTGCGGTCGGCGTACAACAAAGTAACACTGTCCAATTAATGAAGAGTGAAGGTAAGTTCTGGTTTCCATGCACTAGTGCTGAATATGCTATAGTGCTCTCCTTTTTTTTGTTTAAAATCTGTATCATTATTTCTTCATTTTTCATTTCTTCATTCATTTCTTCATGTCAGTGCTGAATAGTGCTTCCCTTTTTATTGTGTAATCTCTGTATCATTATTTCTTCACCATTCATTTCTTCATTCTACTTGGCACTCTGTGTTTAATCGCACTCTGCATGAAATAAAGTGGCTTAACTGCTCTCTGTTTACTCCTCATGGAACCATCGTTGGTAAAGGAATGTTTCATTGAAAGATATAATTAAGTATTTTTTAAACAAATACAACTAGGGCTTGGCTTGATGGAACGCAATGGAACGACGTTTTATTACCTCCGTAATAATTATTAAATTTTATTAGAAATATATAACTACTTATATTACATTAATAATTAATTTGGGGCGCGTCAGGCCCTGCATACATTTTACTCGCATTCACATGTCAAGAACACACTCCATGTAAATCGAAGAAGCTCACAAATTTTTGAAATATCGTCTTTCCCACACCTACAAGCTCTTGAATTGTATCCGCGCCGTGGAGTGTTGCCTGCCCTTGCAATATTTCCGCAGGCCAGCTCCCGCGCGTCCCTTCCAGGGGAGAATTTGCCAATACCCGGAGAGCGGAGTGTTCCCCATTCAGCTGCCCCTGGCGACGGCTGCTTCGATTCATGGTTAATTCATCTTCCATCCGCCCGTTTGCTGGTTCCCTCCATAACTCCCTAACCACTGTATCCCAATGGAGCAGCCGCTTCCATCGAGACCACGCACGTCTCTTTCTCAATTTTCACCCTTGTTTTCGCCTTCTTTCTTTATTTCAACCTCGTTTTCTTCTTCGTATCGAGACTTTGCGCTTACTGAGTTCGCCTTTTCAGTACTTCGTTCTCATCTCTTCATCTGTGGTCGTAATGACTGTTGTTTATTGTACTAGAATAATATCTTTTCCGAATATTCGAGTTATTATT
Organism: Teleogryllus occipitalis; assembly: GCA_011170035.1. Lineage (NCBI taxonomy): Eukaryota > Metazoa > Arthropoda > Insecta > Orthoptera > Gryllidae > Teleogryllus > Teleogryllus occipitalis. Next base: position 86,513 of record BLKR01000316.1, on the reverse strand, counting down.
TCTGGTGACATATTCCTAGTTGCTTTTTAGGTTAGTTCTATTTTTTACGTAACTCTTCCATTCTCCTATCGTTCATCCGGTTAAATTTCAGAATTCCAGTTTTGACAAATTTCTCACGCATATTCACTTTGTTTATGTTAGTATACTCAACCTTCCATATTTCCTACTTATTTATCTATTACTTTGGAACTCCTCGAATGTCTTTTCTATTCCACTCGCTCTAACGCCCTTTACCGTCTCCACTTCTCACATTCATATAGTTTCCTCTTACTACAAAAGTTCGAGTTTCTTGCTTCTGTGTATTCCTCTCCATCCTCGTCCTCTTGGAGCTCATCAGTAAGGCCGCTCTCTCTTTCACTGGCCCGGGTCTGCACGCCAACCGGCTGGCCCTCTTCTGAATTAATCGTGGCCGTCTCGTCCACTTGCGCCAATGCCCATTTACTGTGTCAGCGCTTGCACAGATCCAATCTCCGCTTGCGCTCGCGACCGCCCGCGATCACTCATCGCCTCGCCGTGTGCACAGCGCTGCGCCTCACTCGCACCATCACGCCGGTCGCCGTCCTCTGCCGTCCTCGCCCGCCCGACTCCCATTCCCGGACCCCGCCCCCGCTCGCATCCCGCGCTTCCATTCCCCGCGACCGCTCTCCGTCCCCGTTCTCTTGTGCAGACACCTTGCCCGTTCCCCTTAAGCTCAAGTCCTCGCCTTCGGCCCGTCTCTATCCTCTACCACATTCGCCGCCCTCACCATCGGTCCTCGGGCCCCGCCCTGGTCCCCCGCCCTGGTCCCCCGCCTTGGTCCCCCGCCTTGGTCCCCCGCCCTGGTCCCCCGCCCTGGTCCCCCGCCCTGGTCCCCCGCCCTGGTCCCCCGCCCTGGTCCCCCGCCCTGGTCCCCCGCCCTGGTCCCTGCCCTAATCCCCCGCCCTGGTCCCCCCGCCCTGGTCCCCGCCCTCGTCCCCGACCTGTCCCCCAACCTCGTCCCCGGCCTCGTCCCCGCCCTGTCCCCGCCCTGGTCCCCGCCCTGGTCCCTGCCCTGGTCCCCGCCCTGGTCCCCTGCCCTGTTCCCCGTCCTGGTCCCCGCCCTGGTCCCCCGCCCTCGTCCCCCGACCTGTCCCCCAAATCCGTCCCCCGGCCTCGTCCCCCGCCCTGGTCACCCACTGTCGTCCCCCGCCCTCGCCCCCCACCGTCATCCCCCGCCCCCCGCCCTCGTCCCCCGCCCCCACCTTCGCCCTCTCCCCCCAATTTCTGCCTTCGTCCTTGGCCTTCCCCACCTCCACAGTCGTGTCCACTACGCCGCCTCCTCTCGATCGCCCCTCCGCCAGCGCCGCTCCTGAAAGGCGGTGCTGTGCCAGGGATTTCCCCGAATTCGCTGATGCACTCTCGTGATCAGGGGCGCCACTGGCGTGGAACGAAATTGTGCAAACGGAGGTCCGGAATTTACCTGCTTGTTTTAAATGACACATGGACTTTTGAGAAGTATCAAAGTTACGTTTGGCTTCGCTCGTATTGCAAAGATGGCACATGTATTTAACAATCTCATTTACTTTGTTCTCATTTAAATTTTAAGCTTTTAGAACGAATGCGAATTCTTCTTCTTTCAAATTTTCAAATTATTTACGCCAATATTTTACAAATCGTCAGTGTGTTCACGGGAACTCTTTTCATTCTTAATTTCCAACATCTATTCAAGATTGATTCAAAAGCGTGAAGCAGAAACAAGACCAGATGAATAACGGCAGCGACTCTAACAACTGACAGAAATTCCAATTAATTTTCACTTATTGGGATGTACAATTAAATATTGCATGTTTAATATGCTTTTTGTTTCTTGTCACCTGCTTCTGCAGTAATTTTACTGTTAGTTACTTAATCTGAATATCTACAATGTAATAGTGCAAAACGTTAAAAATCAACCAGACTCATCGATATATCAGATCCAAACTTTGCACTATCCTTACATATGAAGCAATCGCGAGATTCTGAAAGAATTCCGAATAAATTTCCGAGAAGAGTTCATCAACACAAGAATAACAAATCCGCAGGGTCTGCGCATACTACAAAATACTCGTAACTATTTCAAATTCAATAGCAAATAGCATTGCTTCCACAGATGGAGCCAAACTACTAATTCAAAGACTAAATGTCAACAGTTGGTAAACAACTGTTGTCACGGTTTTACATGATGAAATAGGACTGAGCATACCTTGACTTATAGAGGATCACCAGGTGAAAATCAATGAAAAAAGTAAAATAAGTTTTGTGTTTATTTGAGCGTTTTTATTCTGTTTTATTTGTAACTCTAACAGAACTATACTAATAACAGATCTAGAAAACATTCCAAGTGGTTCCAATATGAAATGAAAACACAAACAGATGTATTTATTGCTATGTTAAACTTTGGATGATTAAAGGGATTGAAGTCTGAAATCAATAAAATAAATAGGAATAGAAAATAATTTCACTGCAATAAGTTATGAAGTAACGAACTCCAAACTGTCACTGGTAGTGCAAACTATGAAAACACCTTAATGAAGAACATCCGTTAAATTAATTAACTTTGCTTCTAATTGAGAGCATTAAAGAAATTGATTAACGTGAACGTCTTTATAAAAATATTTTCTCGAGCACGTTTATCTCGGTCTTTAAATCTGTCTTGGATCTTAGTGCAGGAGGTGTACCAAACTTACAGCTGATCTCACCCCTTTTCAAACCATCAAATACAAATACTTTCCCTCCGAAACATCCTTACCGTGAAAAAGCTTCGTTCACGCTCTGCCATCAGCAGAATACCAGTGAAACTTTTGTTTGGGATAACGCTTTCAGTGTGGTCCAAAGCATGGCCATAACAAAGGCACACGTCGAGACATTTGAATTTCTACACCAAGGTGAGTTCGAGCAGTACAATTCATATTTCAACTCTTAAATTTGAAATTTATTCCATTGATTCCAAGATTTCATCTCGTGAAATTTGTCTTTATTTTACTCTCCTGATACTTTCCTAAACATCCATCCTAGCGGCCGCTGGACCTGACTTCATATTCGCGTTGTCATTTTCTTTTTTTTTCCGTCGCTTTCTCTGCCCAATTTCCGACCTGTACCTTTCTGCAATTTCTGTAAACTCATATCTCCTACTCCATTTCTGTTACCTTACCAATCTCCTCTCTTCATGACCTATTCTTTCTCTTTCTTCCACCTTTTCACTTTTCCGCCTTTTTGCTTCAAAATCTTCCATAATAATACTCTTATGAGTATCGCGCATTTCGTATTTGAATGCGAACGGACGGAAGGGAACATACGTTGGATCGATTATTCCACATCGTTTTGATCTTCTGCTCGCGCCTTTACCAACTTCCATGCCTTTGTCCATTATCGCCAAGTCCACTACAATTCCTTATTCCCTTGCTCTTTTATCTCTCTCCGATGTCGCCTTTCACCCCTCTTGGCACCGACCACTTGTTTTCGGAAGCGAGGCCAAATGTTGTTTTGAATAGGGTGGCTCGATATTATACGTCCTGAATATTAGAATACGGAAATATCAAGCATAAGATTCATGGAATTACAAAATTGTATATTTTCTACTCAAAATTGCTTCCAAATTCCTATGATATTTTGAATTTATATTCTGGAATAGGCGTAACGGATACAACGGTCGCGGTGCCGCGTAGAAAAGGACAGTAAAGTCGTGTTTTATTTTTCCAGGCGTAAAGAAACCATCTCTCTATCCGGACTTCGAAATCAAGGTATATTATACTATATTGTAAGGGAGTAACTTGGAGCTTAGCAATGGTCCCCCACCTCCATCAATACAGTGTCGTGGCCGCTACAGCCGTAGATTCCGCTGTCGTCATCCCTCATATCGCCCCCGAAACCATTCCCGCCCCCTCCCCACCACCATCCCCATCCCATACATGACCCCCATCCCCACCTGCGCCACCACCGCCCCCACCACCATCGCCACCGCACCCTCCCCCGCCCGCGAGTGATGTGTTGACAAATAGCTAAAGCAAAGGAATAGATGAAACGCATCATGGAACACTGTACAATGGATGGTGATTCGAAAAGTTGAATGTAATAAGATAATGGTGTTAAGTTAGCTGGACAATACAGTCGTCAATTTCATTCGACTAATTTGGCACACTTTTCTGGAGCATTTCCAAGTTAACGGCCATACTTCGGTTTTGGGTCTCTACGATTCACAAGAAGCATTCTTTAGTCCTCACAACGCACAATTTGCAAAGCATTTTGCACAAAAATACATACGGCTTCTCAGGAGTCACTTCCCTCGCGTCACTTGTAAATCATTTCTACTTAATTAAATATGCGAATATAAAAACCTGTTCGTCGAAAATATCCTCCACCATCCTATCCTGGCAACGCCACAGCCCACACGTCCCCGTCTCCCTCTCCCGACCCCGCTTCCAGCCTCGCCGCCGCCAGCGCTCGCCCCCTCCGCCTCCGAAAGGAGCCTCTGAAGCGGCGCGGGGTGACCGTGCGCGCGCCCTCCTCATCCTGGATTTGATTCCGCGATCCTTTCCGCCCATGCATTGAAAGCGCTCGCGGCGGGCGAATGCGGGCGGGGAGGGGAGGGGCGGGCCAGGGTAGGGCAGGGAAAGGCGGGGCGAGGCAGGACGGGACGGACGGGAAGGGACGGGACGGAACGAGACGGCGCGGGCGGGAAGGGACGGAACGGGCGGACCGGACGGGACGGGGCGAACGGGACGGGACGGGACGGGACAGAGGCGGACGGGACGGGGCGAACGGGACGGGACGGGACGGGACAGAGGCGGACGGGACGGGGCGGACGGGAATGGGCCGAGGCGGACGGGAGGGAATGGAACAGGACGGGGCGGACGAGACGGGACGGACGGGACGGAACGGGGTGGACGGGACGGGGTGGTCAGGACGGGGCGGACGGGACGGGGTGGTCGGGACGGGTGGTCGGGACGGGTGGTCGGGACGCGGGACGGGACGGGACGGGACAGGACAGGACAGGACGGGACGGGACGGGGACAGGGGACGGGGACAGGACGGGTCCGGCGGGTCAGGGTCGGTCAGGTCCGGGGTCGGGTCGGAGTCGGACAGGGCGGGGCGTAGCCGAGCGAGCGGGGCAGGGCGGAGCGGGGCGAGGGGGGGGGCGAAAACCCATCGATCGCGTATTTATGTGCTGGCTCAGAGCGCATCCCTTCTCGCGGCTCCACCATGCGATGTTTCCGCGCCCTTAGTCACCCTCCGGGGCATCTACAGGCCCCGTACGCCTAAGCCCCCCTTATCAGTATTAATATCGTGGTTGCACAAAAAATAACGCATCTCAAAACATCGTTAATTTTTAGGTAGGTGCAAAAATGATGATATTGTGTTCAATGTGACGTGTCTCCAAGAAATGCAACTATTTCAGAAAAGGGAAAGAATTCACATTCTGTCTTATGTTTCAAGTGGGATATAACCGATTTTAAATTTCGTTTAAAATAGGAAAATCACAACTGTCAACACAAGAACTAGCAACCTGATGACGAAGCGGCTTAATAACGTAAGAATGTATAGAAACATTGTAGAAATAGAAAACAAATGGAAATTTTAGGTACGTCACTTTGAAAATAAGCGCATTAAATCTTTTGATAAAATGGTATATTTTCACTAGCAAAAAATCAACAAGATAGATCAGAAAGCAATTGGAATGTAATGTAAAACACTTCGTCTCTGGCCATAAAATAATGGTCTCCATTTAAAATAAAACAATTCTTCTGCAAAAAGACAATTTGAGGAGTGTCACTTCTTATGCACCTATGATATACACCTCTAGCATTCGTATGTTATTTCATAAATTAGGAGATACTTGAATTTTAGAAACGATAGCAATATGTTGACAGACTATATTTGACTCGTAAGCAGCATGTAAATAACATAATCGTGTCTTCACTCATCGTGTCGTGTTTGTTGCTTCTTTTTAAAAATACTAGAATGTATACTGTAATAGTATTTCGCAGGATAACAGACAAAAATAAAATTCACGTTTATCTTTTGCTTGAAAATATAGTCAGTGTGCCTCTTCATTTGATATTTCATGTGTTGTTTTTTTTTTTTGTGTCCAAACAGCACCATTTGTATTTCTAATGAAACAGAGAACTGCTTTTATATTCTCTGTCATATTCAAATTTTGAAATTGTTGAACCAACAAAAAGATTAAAAATATAAATTAAAGTTTTCTCGGCGTTTCATTCAAGTGAGGTCTGATATGTTTGTCAACGTCTCTTGTCTTCCTGTTTTGAAAAAAAACGAACTACTTCACGGAACTTTTCATCTCACATTCTATTGATATGGTGTTCCTAGATTTTCCTGTTATTCAATATTATCTCTTTGAAGCTCAAAAGATTTAGACTGCAGTTTATACTGCCTAACAGTCAAGAAAGCTCTGATGTGTTTATCAAACGTGCTTCATGTCTTCACTGCCGGCGGTGCATTGGCTGACCGCAACCCTGTGAATCACCTTGTGTTTCTCTATAATAATATCTACTAGAGGAAACCTTCAATCTGCCATTCGATTTATGCAAGGTTTCTGGTTTCTGCAGTGCAATTTCGTCTCAATGTAAAAGTAATTAAATCATAAATTCAAATTAAGTTTTCCTACCAGTCAAATGAAGCTTTTTTAAATATTTCTCTTGACGGCACAGTCTGTATTTCCACGAACGCGGGTGCATTGTGTCATCGTAGTTCGCCGCAAGGCTGTAGAAAGTCCTTGCTTTAGCGCAACGCTGCACAAAGGCTCTTGTCAAATTCAACCTCTGACGAGAAGAATTCTAGCGTCTGCCAGCTCTGATCGGTAGTTTTCCGTGGTTTCTCCTGTGAATACCAGGTGAATACCGGGGCAGTACCCTATCAAATGGACTACAGACCATTGGCGATCTTTCCTTCCTCTTCCTTAACTTATCCTCACCCCTCACCTAATCACACATACTCTTGCATGCACCACAATACCAAACATGTCAGGAGACCAGTCGGGAGCTTTCAGGTTGTCCTGATCGCGCTGAGGTAGATGCCTGGAGGGGTGAGATAGTGGTGATAAATTTTAGCAAAACATCGATACATCGACACTTCGGTACATCACACATTCGATGTCGATAAAAACATCGATGTTTAAAATATCGATATTTTAACTATGATGAAAGAATTCGAAGTAAAATATCCTGATTCTAACGTGACACATCAATATCAGCTTAAAGTATACTCTGCCTTAAATTTGACTGTCAACTTAATTTTCTTAACAATGTCCTATGGAGTCAAGGTTCAATATGCAATTTAACGATTTTACCACGTAAGAAGTAATCAAAAAGGTAATAATAGTGGCGAAAGGCTGTAAATACCACACAGTTTTCTTGCCGTCTGGGGATTGACAACAGTGACAGTTGTCAATGGGTGTTAATTGCGAGCAATCCAGAAAAAAATTAGATACTGGAAATTTTATGCATATCATGAGAATTTTATTTTAAAACATCGATGTTTCTGAAAAAATATATCAATCTAAAAAAACATCGATAGCAATACTTCGATGTTATAATATGGATGTTTCTGCTCGAAAATATCGATGTTTGAAAAACATCAATTTTTTTACAATCCTTAGTGATATCGCCCGCAAAGCCAGTATTGGTCGCCGCTTAATCACGCGTTCCAGGGGAAAAAATAACACCATCCCCCGTAATCTTGACGATCACTACACATGGGACTAATGATCGTAGAAATTGACGCGCCCATAAATACGAAATAATCAATCAATCTAGAGAAGTCTTCCAAATATGAGGCCGTACGTCAACTTCACAGTGTTTCTGTACACAAACGCCGGGTCATTGTCTTACCGCAGTCGCCGCAAGGCTGTGTAAGTTCCGTGCTCTTGCGCAACGCCGCCCAACAGCACTCTCCCAAGCCCTGGACTTCGGCAGCCGCCGTTCGTCATCTGGAAATCGCGCTCTCGTTTTATTGCCCGGGCGGCTCCATGGCGGCGTTGCCACCTCTGCCTACATCTTTCTGCCCTCGCTGCTTCACGCGAAGTCCCATGTCAGATGGTAGCTCTTTTGTAGATACCAAACATACGAAAAAATACTTTATACTTGGGATTTGGAAGACGTTTCTGGAGAAATGGAAGTTTCTCTTAACGAATAAAAATATTTAAATAAAGCCAAAGTCACAATTTGTTTTTAAGGTCGCATCAACATCTAGGTCATTAGCGAACACTATTGGAGTTAATAGTGTGGTAACTATGAAGATGAAACAAAATGTTGATGATAAGGGGTGAAAGGACGAACCCAAATACAACCATGCCCGAGGCGGGACTTGAACCCGCGACCCTTCGGTCCGAGATCACCACGACACTCCTGCCTTAGCGATTCAGCCACCGGATCGGCAAAATTTTCTTTCGAAGGAAGCTTGGCCATTGGACATTTGGCGGAATAACATTCACGACTAAACTAACAGAGACCGTTTACAGAAAATATCGTGAAGGTTGGTTACCATTTTTAATCTTAAGTTATCATGTGTTTTCTTTCTGTAACTTCAATAGTATATCACTCAATTTCTAAGCAATATAATTATGAACTGATTGTATAATATAATAAGCAATTATTTTTAATTTTGATAAGGATTTTATATCCCGATAGTTCCCCAAAGCAACGAGTCTGGGTTCATGTACGAATCACAGAACACTAAGTAATTAAGTAAGATTAGACTTTATTCTATTAAATGGTTAATGAGTTACGCATAAATAACGAAAATGTCTTGGTCATGTTATTTCACATCCGAATATATAAAAATACAGAAAAATATTTCTTAAAAATCCATTAGACATTTAATTAGTTATTTGCTTGTTCGATGAGCAATTCAACTCATTTCAAAATTGAGAGAGACATTCATCTCTCTCCAGTGGTGTATTTGAACTTTTGAGAAAGTCACATCTCACGTCTTGGAAAACTCTTAGTCAAATAGCAGAATTTCGTTTTTGAACGTGTTATGATAGTCCTGTCATTCCAAAATTAAATTCCCATCTCGATCAGGTTTTTCGTCCAGTCTCCCTGATCCATTGAGCAAATGCTGAGATAGACCATTGTTTTGCTTCTGGACATAAATGTAACTTCGTTATCTGAAAACGACTTCTAGAATTATGTGGAAAATATAGTTATTCAAATTATCGTTTTCATGTTGTCGCGGCAGAAAGTATTATTCCTTGACGAAGGACATAATGGATAAGAGCCCAAAATTTATTGCTGATTTATCTTTGAAAATAGATTTTATTACATCGGAGCGTGTTCTTTTCATTTTTATTTTTTTATTAATTCAAAATTCAAGCAATATATGACTTAGTATAGGGATCACAGAATTTTGAAAACGTGCACAGAATTGACTACTCCCCAAAGCATGTCATACACAGTTTTAGCTGTTTTTGACGTAAAATAAAAAAAATAAATAAAATGTGTTGGCGTGAGTACCAAAACGCGGCAACGCAGCCGCCGCGTTGGTGAATACGCTTTGTGTTTCTTGTAAGCCATGAAGGAAGGCGAAAGTTGTGGATACAATGAACTCACCGTCTCTTGCACTTCCTCGAAAGGTACTGACAGCGAATCGTTCGCGGTGATTTTGAATTAATGTTGATGACGGAGCGAATTTTCTCCTTATTGAATGCACCGCAAATTCGTGTTCGCTAATAATGGTTGTCACATATGTTGAGACATCTTCGCTTAATAGGACGTGCGTCTAAGTTATGTCAGAATCTGTTAAGAATATGTCAACAGGATTAGAAGTACTGTTAAGATAAGACATTCTGCCCATCGAATCAGCCATTAGAAGTAATAACGGCATTTAGACGTCATGTTAAGAAGACAAAAGACAGGTAGTCTGTCATTGCCACGCGAGTTTTTTGATAATCGTCAATTGATTCGCTTCCTTCTTTTTTATTCCCAGTTCTTGTTTTGAAGCAAATTACTTGAACATGTGTTTGACCGGGAGCGGTAGCTCAGTGCATCAACTGATGTCACTGCAGCGCCTCTGACCGGGAGGTCCTAGGTTCGACTCCCAACGGCATCAGGAATTTCGACACTAGCGTTTCAACTAGGTCGAATTCAGTCGCTGTCTGGAGGAGAATTTTAGCGGCCGGCTGCTCTGATCGGTAGTTTTCCGTGGTTTCTTCGATCAACACCAGGCAAATGCCGGAGCAGTACCCTAACAAACGGGTCACAGACCGCGCGCGATCTTTCCATCATCTTCCTTGTCCTATCCTCTCCCCTTACACACATACTTACACTAACATGAACTACACTACTACACATTCCGGGAGACCGGTCGGGAGCTTAGAGCTGGTCCCAGTTGGGGCGGTGCCTCGCTGGTGGGAGAGTCCTGGTTAGGGGGAATCCCCACTAGCCGACGGTAGGTCGGCGCCGGATATCGCCATACAGCAGGGGAAGATCACCGCCATCTCCCGAGAACAAACATGCACTACACCAACAGGTCTAATGACCAAAGGAGTTGACAAGCCCTGAAACACGAAAAAATCTATCATTCAATCAATGAACATGTGTTTGAAACAAATTATGCGTAATTAAAATTACTGTACGCAATCTACAGCAACGCACTATAACGCCATTCTAAAATACATATCTAGCTACCAACCATACCAGCTCTAAATCAAACATTCGCTCGAGAAACTTAAAACGTTTCCTCGTGCCACCAGGTCGACACCACTTAGAGAGCTTGTTTTCGCTTACATCACAACGATGATAATGGAAGCGCCAACGTTGGAGATGCTAATTGAAGTGGTGAAAATGTGGTGCCCGCGGCGTCGACAGCGTTTTCCATGCCAGTAGTTCTGTGAGGTGCGTGCCACTGTGTGTGCGTTGCCGTGTGCAGTGAGAATGATGATTTTTATTTGGGCAGCATGGGCGTTTTTAGCGAGTAGAGTCAAAAGGTCTGTAGCGAGTGCAGTCGGAAATGTTGGAGAGGTAGTGACGACCGAAGAAAAAGTGGTGAGTCAAATAATTACGGCACTGACGAGTAGCGCAGAAAGCATAGCGTACACTTACACACATGAACTTACGAACATACACTAACACAGAAGAATAAGTGATTATCCATAGGGTTTTCTGTACGTTTAAAATATAATTACACGGTAGATACCAGTTTTAACAGTGCATTTTTATAGTTGTTTTCAAAAATGTGTGCACGTCATTATCTGCAGAACTGATATACAAAATGTGGCGTAAACTTTAGTCTTTAGAAACACTATTAATTCTAACAATATTTAGACAATAGACACGAATACTGTTAGAGAATAAGAGACACTGTATCTTCGAGTAACCTTTATAGCTTCGCTGTGCTGACATGTTCGTCGTGTAATGAGCTGTACCTTGGTCTCTCACTTTTAGTGAAAATGTGGAAGAACCGTATGTCAAAATATATTATTATATTTGAATGTCAAACACAAAAACCTTCAACTATATTTCCCTATAATAACCAGAACCCAAATAAATAAACTTTAAAGTCTAAGAAAAAAACCTGTGTAATCCAGCCTTATCATTACGGGTGGAAATGATATCAGTGACTATTCCTAATCAAATTAAAACCTTAGCGGGACGTCAGAAATGATGACTGTACTTCGAATGAGAAACAAAGTGAACTATTGTGGCGATAGAAAACTGAAATAACATTCTACCAATTGAGTCCTCCTTGGCATTTACTCACATACTGTGAAGCTGTTAAACTGTTGTCGTAGGCCTGCAAACACGCACTTTCGAAGGAACCTGGTATTTCCTATTGCTGACATTGTGGGTCTGACTATCTGCCGTGTGTGACTGTTATGCGCATTTTTGTGGTCCTACGAAGAAGCCACGTGTCCAGAAAAATTAACATATTTCAAAGAAAACACTGTGAAGTATTGTCATTCAACTACAATGACAAAGTTGTTGATTCCGATTACCAGAGAAATAAACACAAAGATAGGGAAAACCAACAGGAAAGCCTCGTCAGACCCGAAGAAAGTGTGACTGCAGGAATTTCTAACTCCTGTCAAAACGTCGCGAGTAGTCGGAACTGGTTAGTAAGCCTCAGTCGAGTAATGAATTACCTATATTTTTTTTAAGGAGAGGCGAAATATTTTAATGCCAATTCGGACCTCCCAAACGCTTCCTCACGTACCGTCGAGCGGCTCAGCTGCCAACGTAGGCCCGCGAATACTGACAGTTTGAAGCGCCCGGGGCGAGGAAAGTTGAACGCAAAATTCTGACAGATTGAGGCGGCGACCTCTGTCATTAGTACTGCCCGAGAGGAACATTCTCGTGCGCGGAATTTGGGAACGGCGTTTTCCTGACCGGCGAGAAGTTAGCGCGTATTTAAAGTTTACCTCCACAAAATTTTACCTCGCCGGCGATTTTCTGGTGCACGAAAGGTAGATACTTTCTACGGTGAAACCGAGGATATACACAATTCCTGTTATTAACGAATTATTCACAAATTTAATAAAACGCAAATTACAAATTTTCCCGTTGAAATCCCTTCCTTTCTCACGGATGTTACCGAGTTAATCACGAGGATGTAACCGTGTTTAGCTTGCACTTTCCCCACCCGTGGAGACCTTTAACTGCTTTTGCATCCTCTTATCGTGGATCTGCTCGTTGCGTCAGGGCTGTAGGACACCGTTTAAGAATTTCAAACGCTAATTACAAGATCCAACCGCGATAATAATCGACACTAAAAATCTGGGAACAAGCGAACGACCAAGTCAGAAGCAACGGTGAAACTTGAAACTTGGCAAGGGAGCGGTGTCACTGCCAAGGGCGAGAACTGAATTAAGCGGGCGGGCGGTGTGGAGTTTCCTGTGCCAAAGAACTTTCACAAAAACGACGGAGTGCGGGGTTTCCTCCCGGCCGGCGCCTGGGGAAGCGACGCAGGAGGCCGTGTTCTGGGCAGAGCAGTCGTGGCACGTGCCACGGCCTCCGCCGCCGCCCCCGGCGCCCACCGTCTTGGCATTCCACGGCCGCCCCCGATGCCGTCGTATCCGCGCTGTTTCGTTCTTTTACGAGGCCCGCGTGTTATATAAGGCGATAAGAGAGGCTGGTGTGGCGTGACAGTTGGGTCGTTGAAGAATATTGCAGTGTCCGCTAGAATAACACGTCTAGTGAAGGGAAGACAATAGTACTCTCGCACATGTCGGCGGTGCACCGAAATAATATCGCGTTTCAAAAATTGTCGTTTTGCAGGAGTACTGTTCTGTTCTGAGCGGAGCCGTTTATTTCGCGACTGAAGACTGAAGTGTTCTACTCATACTTACTCTTTCTTAGTACTGTTATAAACTATCTTTAGAAAATTTACTATTAAAAATTCGAAAAATATTTTATAAACATATTTCTTTATTTAAAAACAAAGTGACGAGTTCTGAGATGTAACACTTTTGATGAGTAGCGACGATAAGACTGCAATTTTTTCAACGAGTGACGCAATTACGTTTATGTTCCAAAACACTGTTTAACCTCTTTTTTGTCGGTTCAAGTAACTTTCTTCCATGTCTGCAAGACATAAGACCGTGTAGGATAGAATTACGTACCCAATATCGAGGGGGAGACTAGTGTAACATTGTCATTCTGTGTCTTAAGTGTGTGAGTATAAGAATCAAAGATTTTTTTTTTTTCTTGGCAACATTTTGTTAGTTCTCCTGATTATTGCGTCCTTACTCTGGTATCTTTCTTGGGACCTCCATTTTCTATTTCTTTCATATCTACGTATTTAACCATCAGGCATTTTCATCTCAATCTTTGTTTTCATTGTAACTTCAACTCCCTCGCCCCTCTCAGGATCGTTTCCAATACACAGATTGATTGTATCATTTACATCTATTCACCTTCTGCATTGCAGCAGTCATTTCCGTCAAACTCTTCGACGCCGTGTCCTATAAACCAGCCTTCATTGTGAATCAACGCTGTCCAATCTTTACAATCAACTCTTTCCAAACTTTACGACCACCTTTCAATTCTTCATGCACAGAACTTTTTCTGACACTTCCAATCCTTTCTGTGCATTCCTTTTTCCATCGCTTTTCATTCCTCCCTTCCTTCTGCCCAATGCCGGCGCAATGCATGGGCAGACCGGTCGATAGTCTGGGCCCCGCAAAGTCAAGGGGCCCGATCATGGGACTGATTGGAATAAAATAGTACAAAACTGAAAAAGAAATAAGAACTCGAGAAAATCGTTATCGTAATTTTATAAGCCGCGATGCAGAAGGATGATATTTCATAAAATTTTCAATAAATTTATACCTTACATGGTTGTAATCATTGCTTATAAGGTAGAATTCTGTGGAATAAATGGAATGACGCTAACATTAAAATAGGTGGAATTCATATTTATTATTTCATGTATTTAACAAGTGATTTTATTAAAGATTAACTAAACACAACAATTTTTTAGCGTTTTAAGCTCACAGTGGAAATTGTATTATTTGATCAATAAATACTTTTATTTAAAACTATTTTTTAAAATATTTTTCTAGCTACATTTTCTAACTAAAACGTAATTTTTCTTGTTTGTGGAAATATTACACAACATTTTCTTGATACAACATTCAAATTTTTTTTCGGGGGAGAGGTTACGTTTCAGCATTGCTCCGGGCCCAAAATTGTCTAGCTCTGGCACTGATTGTGCATTACCTATCAGATCATACTCATCGCGCATCTACCCATCCGTTTAATTTCATTCGTCGCCTAAGTTCTGCCTTGAACACGCAAGATCATCAAACCTCCTCATCAGTCACCACCTCTGCTATCAACTCTTTCATCGCCTCCACTTCCTTAGACACAAACAGTTTGTAACCCTCCTATCTGTGCATCTCGCCGTATTAGTTATGTAGCCTTTCTGGTTTGATCTTCGTGATTCCACTTCTTGCCTTCCGAAGACCAAAAAGGATCCTTTAAAGAAACACAACATAGTGGTTTACATTCATTGACTCGACCACAATGACAGGCCATTACGCAGAAACAAAATCATTCTCGTTATCATTCATGAAATATTCACAAAGTGTTACCTTATCTTATTAATTCATCACATTACTCTATGCAATCGAAACATTTTATACATATAATATACTTATTCATATCTTTTCGATCTACTGATTATACGGAATTGAAAAACGTAATTTATGAAGAAATAATGGAAACTTCCTTAAAGCTAATAATTGAGTTCTTTCACAGCAATCATTTATACTAATTTGCTTGTTTAAATTTAATTAATCATTTTTGTGTGTATAATAATAATTCAATAAATTTAGTGTTTAATTTGTATGAAGAGGGTGTAAAGATATATTGAAATTGTCACTTGTTAATAACTTTCGTAAATAGTTTTGTGGGATAAATCACCAGTCTTTTTTTATATAGTGTATTACTAATCGTGTTATCCCAATGACATGTCAGGTAAAGATAGCATTTCTTAATAAATATTCGGACTATTCAAAAGCATCGCATTAATAAGATGAGGGAATCGAAACGTCCCTTTCTATCGCGCCCTCACGCCGTACCATTGCGTCGCCCCGCCCCTTTCCTGCATCCCAAGGGTAGCTGCGGCGGGAGCGCAAGCCCTCGGGAGAGCAAAGTTCGCCCGGCGCAGTGGAGCGGCGAGGCGCGTAAACCTTAGAGGTTTGACCCTCCCCGGCCCGCCCCGGCCCTTCGCCCTCGATAGCTCCATCTCCGCGTACCCTCCGCATCGCCAAAAGCCTCGCCCACCGCCTCAACCTCCGCCGTCCTCCTCCTCGTCCTCCGCCACCCCCTGCGCCGCTTTCTCCCGCCTCAGACCCCGCCTCATCCCCGGCCTCATTCCCCGCCTTATTCTCCGCCTCATCCCCCGCCTCATCCCCCGCCTCATCCCCCGCCTCATCCCCCGCCTCATTCCCCGCCTCATACACCGCCTCATACACCGCCTCATCCCCCGCCTCATCCCCCGCCTCATCACCTGCCTCATCCCCGCCTCATCCCCGCCTCATCCCCGCCTCCCCATCCCCCCTCATCCCCCGCCTCATCCCCCGCCTCATCCCCCGCCTCATCCCCCCGCCTCATCCCTCCCGCCTCATCCCCGCCTCATCCCCCCGCCTCATCCCTGCTTCACCCCGCTTCACCCCCTCTTCACCCCGCTCACCCCGCCTCACCCCTGCCTCATCCCTCGCCTCATCCCTTGCCTCATCCCTCGCCTCATCCTCACCTCGCTCCCACCTCACCCCCCGCCTCACTACCAGCTCCCCTCGCCACACCCAACGTCTCACCCGCCTCATTCCCGCCTCATCCCCAGCTTCATCTCCACCTTATAGCCCGCCTCACTCCCTACCTCACCACCCACCTCTCCCCAGCCTCTATATTCCCACTTCTCCCTACTTCACCCAACACCTCCCTCGTCTAATCCCCTGCCTCAGCCCCTTGCCTTCACCCACTGCCTCATCCCCTGCCTCAACCCCTCTTTCTGTCTCATCCCCTGTCTCTACCACTCGGCTCTCCCCTCGCTCCTCATACCCCTGCCTCATCCCCACCTCACACCCCGCCTCACTCCGCTTCATCACCCGCACTCGCCACCCCACGTCGTCAGCCACGCCCTCCGCCGCTCTCCTTCGCCCTACCCCTCCTTCGCCTTCCTCACCCTCCTCCCTCCACCTCCTCCTCTGCTCTCCTCCACCCCAGTCCCCCCTCCGGCTTTTAGCGGCCACCATTCGTCCCATCTCTGCCTATTTATATTTGAAGGCGAGTTTGTTTGTACTTCGATTCAACGGTTGGAAACGTGCTGAACTTCCAGAAACGCGAAAGTTTTCTTCTTATCCTAGAGTTTGTAACTTTTGCTTTCTCGCAATTTTTTTTTATTATTTCGCTTATTCCTTGCAATTCGTTTATTTTTGTCTGCGGTTTTGCCATTGTTCATTTTCTTCTTATGGTGTGATGTTGGGCAATAAATGCTCTTTGCCAATGAAGGAAAGTTTTCTCTTTCATTTTTTCGAATCTGAATATCTGTATTGAGTTTATAAACTATGTATGTGTAGTTTATGCTTTTATGGTGTCATATATTCTTTTTGTTAAACTTTTTGACGCGTGGACTTTTTCATTACTCTTCGAGTACGTTCAAATATATAATCACACATACTTTTCTATCCTTTGGGTACATCGGTTAATTCATAAATATTATTATTATTATAGTTCATATTGTTGTTATTATTAATAATATTATTATTTTTGTTATCATCAGATCGTGTCAATAATTAGCTCTTGTACACATTTCATTTTTCAATTCCGCACTAACTTATTTACTGTTTTGAGATTTTTATGTCACTCCAGAATTTTCTTATCAATTTATTTTTCATTTCTGTTATGTTTATGAAAAACTTACTAGTAGTTATTGAACCTAAACGTTTTCTCAATACGTTTAGATTGAAAACTTCCGATCTTACCTATTACATTTTCCTTAATTTTTCTTCCCGATGCGACAAGTATTTCATAAAAATAAATAATTGGTAAATTTGTGTGCTCCTGTGTTATAACTATCAATATTCCTTCATGATGAAAATTTTCGAAATTGATTCGTAAGCTACTTCTCTCGTGGGTCAATTCCTTATGCGCAAACCTACGTTTTAATCGAGGAGCATATGGCGTAAATGGTTGCTCCACCGCAGGCCGTCCATTGGACGGCGGACGCTCGCCGGAACCGCAGCGGCGGCGGGACTGACAGACGACCTCGCGGTCAACACAGCCCCCACCCTCTGCTCCTCCTCCTTCCCGCCCTCTGCTCCCATATCCCCATATATCCCGTTTGCCTTCATCGCCACCCACTGTTTTGCCTCCGCCCCACCACCGACTCACCCCCGCCCATTCCCCTCCCCTCCCCTCCCCGTCTCGACCTGTCCGTACTCTCCCCTCCCCGTTCCATCACTCCCGTCCCTCCCCTCCCCGTCTCTCCCCACCTCTTCCCTCACCTCCCCGTATCGTCCCTACCCTCACTCCCGTTCATACCCTCCCCGTCCTGTCCCTCCCCTCCCCGTCCCGGCCCTCTCCGTCCTGTCCCTCCCCGTCAATCCCCTCCCCGTCCCTTTCCTTCCCGTCCTTCCCCTCCCGGTCCTTCCCCTCCCCCAGTCCCTCCCCCCTCATACCGTCCCTTCCGTCCCACCCGCCACGCCTTGCTGCGCCCCGCCAGGTCTCGCGTCTCCCCGCCCGCTCTTCTTCCAGACATGCCCCGCATCCCCACATCCCCGCTCTGTTGCCGCCTCGCTTCTCCTACCCCTTTCCTCTCCCCACACCTCCAGACCCCCGCGCCCTGCCGACCTTTTCCTCTTCCTAGTTTTTCCTTTTGTGTGGCCCTTCTCGCCCTTTCTTTTTTCATCTTTCTCTCCTCTTACTCTTTTCACTTTCATCCCTCTTCTCACTCCTCGGTCCTTCAAACCCCTCCTGACGTTCTCGCTATCCGCCCTTCCTGTCCTCGCACTTCTCACCCTCCGCTTTTCTTGCTCGCACTCACCCTTCCCCCCATTCTCACCCTTCTGTTTCCCCGCCATTCACAGCCCTCGACCCGCTTCCGCCATCGCTCCTCCTCGCCCTGTCGGCTTCCGCCGCCCTCGCCTCTCTGCCCCTCCCTCCCGTGACCGTTGTGACCCTGCACTGCCACTCTCGCGCCCCCATCCCCAATTGCCATCCCCGTGAGTTACACTCCCATCGCTGCCTCCTCCGCTGCCGCCCATCCACCCTCCGTGCAGCGGCCGTCGCCGCCGCCGCCGCCGCCGCCGCCGCCGCTTCGTGTACAGGAAGCAGTAAAGTGCGGTTTCAGCGCTGGGGCACCTCCCTCGAGGAAACGAGGAGCTGCGCGCGGCCCTCGCACTGTGCGCGCTGCCCTGCAACAGAGCGATCCAAACCCTCACGGACCCAATGCACCACAGTGCATAATGCTACTAGTGTATGGTGTTAATCTTTAGTGCATGAATACATACTTCGAAAACGAGCGACGTTACGAGCGAGGTTTCAAATTTGTACGAATGCAATCAAGCCACATTACAAAAGAGTTGCATACGTTGTTTGTTTTTTTTTTTTGTTTTTTTTTAACAGCATTATAAATTTATAAGAGAAACACAGTTAACTTTTGGAAAGCAGTCTGATTGCGAGATCACAGCTATTTGACATCTCTGTGAAATACTGCGGTCGGTGGTTCGGTTTACCGCTGCCACCCCACGATTCTCACGTTGCGATTGGCTGAATGTGTGATGACGCAAATGTTCGTGCCATAAATGGTAAATACGTCATAACCTGTGCCATAAGATGTCATTTTATGTACAATTTGATGAAACGAAAAAGGTCGTTTATAATTCTGGAATACAATAGTAGTTATTTACTTAACTATTACAAAAAGCTAGTCTTTGCCGTACTATGACTACTATTTAGATCTTCACCGATGCCATCTGCACTACTCACTGATTAATTTCAAAAGAGATTAATTATGCCTACTTGTCTGTTAATGTAATGAAGGTCTTTGTTAATAATTGTTCATCGTGTTTTAAAATACGAGCAATGAATGTTTTCTTAATTTCAGGAGTTCAAGTGGCAATGTAACTGATCGTGTGACAATAGTGTCATCGTACAACTCAAGTTTTCTTTAGTTCGCGCATTTTTACCTTCATTCTAATTTTTGTGGCAGTAATGTAATGAGTACCAATGAGCACCTTTTGAACTAAACTTGTAAAATATCTTAATACTTCGATCTACTCAAAAACACATTTTGCATGTAGAAGAGGCCTTGTGTTACTACTTCGAGATTTGTGACACGTTTACCCTATCGTTTACATGTCTGCGGAAACGTCAGTGTGTGTGGCCCCAACTCCACAACCGAAAATGTCACAGACGTCCCTGATATCTGTTATAATGATATCCGTTAGTTCATGGTTAACTGTATTCTTAATATCTGTGTAAACCGGTGTCGGGTACAACGTTCTTAAACCTCCCCAAAAGATTAAGCAAGCGGCTCGGTAAATTCGAACGGTGCAATTGGGCGTTTTTAAATCATTAGGTTAACGGTTGAACACGGTACGCAAAAACCTGAAAGGGTAAAACTTGGTGACTATGGGCGCATTCAGGATGCGACTAAATTCGAGACCTGAAACCCGAACGGGTAAAACTTGGTGACTGTGCGCGCATTCGAGATGCGCCTAAACCCGAGACGCGCAAATCCGAACGGGTAAGAGCAAGCGTCAATGGACTCCTCCGGGATACAGTTAAACACGGAACGCGAAAACTCGGACAGATAAAACTTTGTGACTGAGTGCCTTATGAATGTGACCTAACACGAGACGTGCAAACCCGAACGGGCAAAACGGACATGTACACCGAACGTATGTGCTCTAGTTCTGAGCTCGTGGTCCCACTGTGCTTAGCGGAGGGGGCGGTGCGCCCAGGGATCCGGAGATGCGTCTCAGTCGCCCTGTTTCGCGCAAATGGGTTGCGAAAGAGGCCTGTGATGCCTTCATTCGCCTTTGAAGTATAATTAGAGCGACTAACGAGCCGAGGTGATAATACCCGTACATCCCCCTTACAAGCGCTGGGCCCGTCCACGCCCACCTTTTTTCTCCGCGGAGCAGACTTTGTGTTAGTGGGCAGCCGTACGTTCTCATGGTACATGGAAAAACTCTTCCTCGGATGTTGCTATCTGCAGAAAGATTGAAGACCACGATCAGCACGTTGAATCGGCCGGGGTAGCCTATTAACATATTTTTATTGCCGCAGATGTGTCGCAAGCAGCCTGCCTCTTTGAGGGCCCAGTTCCCCCACTTGCTTGAATGCGGATCTCGTTCCTTCTTTCCGATAGTTTAAAGAGGACAGCGTGGCCTGGGAGGTTGTCTTGACGGTGACTACTGTCTCTTAAAGTAGCCTGTATATTAGATCTACTTTAAGTTAAAAGGTCTTTGAAGTGTTTTTCATTCAATGTAAATACTAAAGAGCTGAAAAACGCGGGAAGGAGATATTTTCTTCCGTAATAGTTTTACGTAAAACTTGTGTTTAATATTTCAAACATTCATCGGTAGCAATGATCAACATAATAATTGTTGTCAAGGATGATCAATATGTGACGTAATTTTAAGGCATATCTATTTCAGTCTATAAATATTCAAAATAAAACAATACTGTTGCGTGCAAATTTCACGTGTAGTTACTTTCGGAAATGAAATACAATAGTCCGCTGAATATCCCACAAATTCCACGAAATATACACATATTTACTACAGACAAATTGTAAGTTAAATGTTATCTCGTGTGTTTTTTGCACGAGAAATGATTGCATACTGCCCATCCCTCGTCCCGTGCCCATCAAAAATCTATCTCTAAAGTTCAACAAAAATTGAACCAGCTCGTATTTTTCATGCTGTTTGCTCTCCTACGTCAATGACAGCGATGTCTGTTAAAATTTAAAGAGGGCAAAAACTCATTTGTCGAAATACCCTTCATAGCGGTTTGAGTTTATAGTCGCGTTGGACGATATTTGCATTCAGCTCAGTGAAACGTATTGAAAACAATGTACAACAGAAAAGATATTTCTCTATTTTTACAAGGACGGTGATGTGCATCAATATAGGGTGTATTCATTCCATTTTAAATGCACTACGTTTTATTTTTGATCTGCTATATTCACAACGGTCTAGCTTCAAATACTGCACTTCAATAATGGAAAATAGTGATACTAGTTTATCAAGTTGATTCACAAGTTCCTCCTTTTATAATTTACAGTAAATCGTGTTATTGTGTGCCGTCACTAATATTGATTAACGAAAGCGAGGGGCTTCTCGTATTTTCCCACTTTTAACTAAAAGCACATCTTGTCATTTCACACTATTGTGCTTGGTTTCAGGGACTTTCACAAAATGAGATTCGAATATAGACACAAATAATTTACATTTCCTAATACCTTTATTGCCCTCGCGGTTTAGCTCATTGGTCAGTGTGCTCTCTTTTCAAGATGCGACCACGGGTTCGATTCTCGGTGGGGCAAGATTATATTGACTGTTTTCTTTGCAATGTCTCAGGTATATGATGCTGTGTGACGATGAGAAAACTCACTTCTCAGGTTCAAAAGACTGGAATACGGCGTGGGGATGTCTTCGTGCCAATCACAAGTGACCCCTTAACCCATGGTCGCCGGGTCGGGGCGCTGCTGATAAGAGGCAATGACCCGTACGCAGGATGTCTCGCCAAGTAGTCAGACAGAATACCATTACTACACTTTTATTGATTTGACTTTACCCTTTTATTGATTCTATCTTTCTGCATTTCAATGTTTTAGTTAGTTTATATTGCAAATATTTATCTAAACTTGTTACTTGTGCAATTTTTCGTTTCTTTTATGTTCTGTGTATGAGGTTGTATGTGTGTCTGTGTATGAGAGAGAGAGAGAGAGAGAAAGAGAAAGAGAAAGAGAAAGAGAAAGAGAAAGAGAAAGAGAAAGAGAAAGAGAAAGAGAAAGAGAAAGAGAAAGAGAAAGAGAAAGAGAAAGAGAGAGAGAGAGAGAGAGAAAGAGAGAGAGAGAAAGAGAGAGAGAAAGAGAGAGAGAAAGAGAGAGAGAAAGAAAGAGAGAGAGAGAAAGAGAAGCAGAGAGGGCAGGGAGAGGCAGAGAGACTGAAAACAGTTCAATCATTTTTAATTTCTCATTTGGTTTCTTTTTCGTTCTTCTCTATTATTACGACCGCAAATCCATATTATCTTAGTGTCTTCCTCAGCGTACACGTATGTTGACACACCCGACGCAAAGTGAACCACGTCGTGGATGATTCGCCCTGCAGTACAAACGGATCCGATACGTGGGCGATTATCACCGAGCGGTGACGCCCCTTTCAGTTCGCCCGCGAGCGCATTCGGAACACGCTCCTTGTCGGTGGCACTCAACCTCGACACGGCACGCCCCGGCGCCCACCCGCCGCAGCGCGCCGCTCCGCACGCGCCCAACAGCACCCGCGCTCACCCGCACGCACGCACGCGCACGCACGCGCACGCCCGCACGGCGACGCTCCCATCAGCGTCTCCACCATCACCACCACCATCGCCATCCACGCAGTCGCAATCACCAATACCATCACCACTTCAACCCCCGACATCACCATCACCATCGCCGGCGTCGCGATTGCGATCACCAATACCATCACCACTTCCGTCCTGCGACATCACCACCATCGCGGTTGCAATCACCAATATCACCTCTTCCGTCCCGCGACATCACCACCATTGCCGCCGTCGCGGTCGCCATCACCAATACCATCACCCCGTTTGTCCCGCGACATCATCACCATCGCAGTTGCAATCACCAATACCATCACCACCATCCCCGTCGTCACAGTCGCAATCACTAATACCGTCACCACTTCCGTCCCGCGACATCACCACCATCGCGGTTACAATCACCAATACCTTCACCACCATCGCTGGCGTCGAAGTCGCAATCACCAATTCCATCACTACTTCCGTCCCGCGACATCACCACCATCGCCGCCGTCGCGGTTTCAATCACCAATACTATCCCCACTTCCGTCCTGCGACATCACCATCATCACAACCTCCCCGTCGTCACCATCACTGTACCGAGAGCGGTAGCTCAGTGCATCCACTGATGTCACAGCAGCGCCTCTGACCGGGAGGTCCTAGGTTACACTCCCCACGGCGGCAGGATTTTCGACACTAGCTTTTCGGCTAGGTCGAATTTAGTCGCTGTCTGAAGGCGAATTCTAGTGGTCGGCTGCTCTGATCGGTAGTTTTCCGTGGTTTCTCCGATCAACACCAGGCGAATTCCGGAGTAGTACCCTAACAAACGGGCCACGAACCGCGCGCGGTCTTTCCTTCCACTTCCTTGTACTATCCTCTCCCCTTACACTAACATGCACTACACTACCACATACTCCGGGCGACCGGTCGGGAGCTTAGAGCTTAGCGCTCCCGCCCGGGGCGGTGCCTCGCTGGTGGAAGAGTCCTTGTTAGGGGAAACTCTACTAGTGGAGGTAGCAGGAAGGCGACTAGTAGGTACGTCGGCGAGGGAAAAACATGCACTACACTTACGGGGCTAATGATCTAAGCTATTGACGCGCCCGGAATCACTAACCAACCAAACCAACCAAACAACCATCAGTCTCCGGTACCAGAGCCGTTGCTGTCGCCACCTCTGCTTCCATCACCGCCACCGTTTACGGCTTTGTTACCATCATCTCCGTCACCAACGCCGCCATCCTCATCACTATCACCACCACCAACACCATCAATAATCACCGTTACTATCAGTGCCACTGCCGCTCCCACTCCACCACCAGTCACCATCACGGCCTTCACCATTAGCATCATCATCCATTATTACCATTACCATCCATGAACTACCATTACCATCAATCATCTCTGCCGCTGGCACTTCACACCCACCGCCAGCAGCACTGACACCTCCACTTCGCCATCGCTGCACCTCCGCTGGCCCTGTTACTCCCGCCGCCACCACCATCTCCACCATCGCCGCCACCGCCGCTGCCGCCGCCACTGTCATCACCACAGCCGCCACCGCCCCCAGCAAACTCGCGGAGCGTGAACCCGAACACGGCGTTAATTGAGCGCGTTTTTACGAAGCGCTAATGGTCACACCCCGCCGCCCACGCGCGCTGCCAGGGCACTAAACGCGTAATTGTCGCTCAGGCTGGAAGCCGCCACGCCCCCGGCGCAGGTGTCACCCACAACGCGGTACCTTCTCTTCCACCACTGCTGCTCTTGCCTTCGCTAGACCATTCCCTGCTCAACCATAGCTGCTATAGGAACTTTCGCTTTCGTTTCCAACATCGGTATTGGCACAATTACTCCAATCCGTATCTCACTGTACATTGCTTCCATGGTGGAAATACATGGGTGGGTGCCTCCGGTGCACCGATTTCAGCTGTTTCCGTGCATCACCAGTTTGCGTCACGAACCATGTGACCACAGCACGATCCTTCGTTTGAAGAACCAGATCAGACATTGGCCGTCATGTTGCAAGGAGAGCCAGAAGTGTTATGAAACATTTTTAAAGTGGTACAAAGTGACAATTTTCAGTGGTAACTAACCGAAAATAATACGATGAAGATGTACAAGATACAATATTTAAAATGAATGCTTCATAAATCTGTGCACTGCACTTAAAATTCCCACTAATATTGGGACTGAAACTGGAGTCTGAAGCTCATTGGTTGTGGTCGGATTTCATGCGCAAGAGAGCCCCCCCCCCGATTGGTTTCTCAAGCTGCCTGATTCCTTCATTCAACATCTCCATCACCGCCATCACCATCATCAATGCCATCACCACACCTACCGGTTACCCCTACCTGCCTACTCCCTGTAGCTGCCCCTACTTGCCCACTGTAGACACCAATACCGCATAGAATTCCGCAGCAATGCTCCAAAAAGCACTGTCACTTCCATCACCAGGACCTCTAACACCGTTCATTTCAACACCAACTTAACTGCCAGCGCCTCTTCCAAGCTGTCACTACAGGCTCTGAGACCGGAATTCCGCTTTCACTACACCCGCAATTGCCACTACTCCTTGCCCACCAGAATCCAACTCCCACGCTTGCAACATGCCAATCCGTCTGCGAAATGCCACACAGTTCGTCTGTAAATATCTGTTGGTTTGTTTACGATTCATTTGAAACCCTCAAAACAGTTTTTATTAATTCAAGTATTCCTTTACATGTATTTTCATTAATTTTCATTGAGGATATTATGTTTCATACATCATGATCAAAAAGTTGGCGACGTCCATTGTGAGTTTTGCTAAGAATGTGGAATGATTGGAAATATAATAATAATAATAATAATAATAATAATAATAATAATAATAATAATAATAATAATAATAATAAATTTTATTATTAAAGGTGAAACATAGGCTGTCTGCTACTAAGTTTTTTCTTAATAAAAGGAGGCACAACTCGACCTCTGAAACGTTGCCACGCTCTTCTTGTTCAAGATACTAATTTGAATGTAATAATCATTTATGTTTTAATAAATGTTGTTTGGACTGTGTATAAAAAGAAATATTGGAACTTTTATTAAGAAGAAAATAATTTTATTATTATTATTATTATTATTATTATTATTATTATTATTATTATTATTATTATTATTAATACTATTGAATACAGAGTAAAAGACTATAGAGTTCTGGTCCACCGCCTGACCACCAAAATAGTAGTGAGAAAGATTATTTTAATTAATTGAATTGCAGCTGTCCTTTATTTTCAAAGATGTATTAATTATATGGATTGTATAGTAATCTTTGCTGGGTATAGTTCATCAAAAGTAATTGGAATGTAGCATTATGTTTTTAATAATGAATGTCATCTTTTTTATAGACCTAGCCCGGCAAAATCATTCTCATATGTCGTTACTTACACATGCTTTATTTTGCCTTTGAATTATACTCAGATGTGATATGAATCTACATGAAATTGCTCTGCCCATCTACTTATTTCTATTTTCTTCTTTTTGTTACCTTCCTGCCTTAAATTCTTTTTGAATTATTTCTCCCTTCAGCGTTTTTAATTCGTATACTTGTTTCAGAAAATCGTAAGTCCATCTGGATGTTTTTGGAACTAATTTAGCTCCTCGCTCTGCATGCGAAATGAGTCGTTGTTTCTCGCCTCTGAGAAGTGAGCGTGGTTGTTTCTCACTTAAATATAACGCGCTCCGTCGCGCAGGGTCGCGGTAACAAGCATGCCTATTAATATTTGAGATGGCCATTCTCATATTTCGGCTTGTATGAGAAGCCGTGGAAAATAGTTGGAGAAATGCTCGTTCAAGCTGCACTCTCATTATCATATGTACAGAGTAGAAATTGTAAAGCGTGAACATTAATGAAATACAGAATGCATAATACGATACTTCATTAGCATGGTGTTGGTTCCGTTGCTACAAACACGAAGAGGGGGATTCAACATATTGGAGATTTGAAACAAAACTACACAGATCTGTTCGTGCAAGTGTGGGTCGTTTTATTCGTTGGTGGAAACATTAATGTTTTCTCCATTTACATATTCTCTTTTTTTTAGTTGATGAGAATGCAGGGTAAAACTAGATAGTGCTTGTCCTAATACTTGTTCGATCGCGTACTAGAGTTTCACATAACTCTAAACCTTTAAACTAGAACGAGAATTACTTTTTAGTTTTCGGAGAAAGTGGACTGATATCTTTCTTTTCTCTCTTTTTTTTCGTGAATGGATGTTGCAGTTTCTGTCAGCGGTATTATAGTAACTGGAAAGCAAAACATCTTTCGAAAATTTCAAATGATGGATCTAGAAAAAATAAAGAGTTTATTTCAATGTATGAAAAATCTACAAAGTATTTACTACGCAAAATAGATCCTATTAGGGATCTATTAGGTTTATTGATATTATATATTATATACTATTAAATATTATTATCCTCTTAGAGGTCATAATAGTTTTTACTAATTCTTTATTAGTGGAATTATATAAATTATTACATGAAATATTTATTTAGTAATTTTAACATATTCGCTGATTAAGGTTAAAGAAATAAATTTAAATATTAAAATTGAATAAAGAAAATATTGCTGGCTTTTAGTTCTCAGAGCTATGATTTCTGCGCACATTTTTTAGAAATGTTTATCTAGTTCAGTTGGTATTAAACACGCTTCAGTGTATCGTATAACCACTAGATTCTAAAACGCATTAACGAATAGCAGTGCTTAACGATATAATTACCTAGATAACTGTATGCCAAAATAAAGTAAAGGAACAATGTCAGAGACACATTGCATCTAATTGAAATAAATGTGCTTTTTAAAAGCTCTATTGATTTAACTTAGCAGGACTTTGTGCTCACCACTACAGTCTTCAGCCAGCCCAGCCTGTTTTCTCTGGCTCCTCGCCAGTACTCTGTTCTTTGCTATCAGTCAATTGGTTTCCTCTTGTTTTCTCATATTTCTTCTCGTGATTTGCCCAATCGTTTATTTAGGGCTTTCCCATCTTCTTCCTAATTTCGCTCCTGTTCCTTTTTGCGTGACCCGTCAGCTGTAGGCGCGGTGGCGGTTTTTGGTTGTAATCCCGGTCGATCGATTTCTTTCGCCGATACTTTCTCGTTAACTCGGCGCGTCAATTACTTCTGCCGTGGGAGAGGGGGTGGGGCACCTGCCTAGGCCGTTGTGCCCGCTGTTACGCCATCGAGCCGCCCCTCCTCCCCCACACCTCCAGTTGTCGGACGCGGGATTTAATTGCTGCTGATTCCGCAGCACGCGTCGTCATCGTCGTCGTCGTTGTCGGTGGTGACGGCGGAGGCAGTGGTAGAATCGGCGGGGGCGGTGGTATTGGCGGGGTGGCGGTGACGGCTCTGGCGGTCGCGGAGGCAATGGCGCTGGCGGGGTAGCGGCTGGAGGAGGGCGGTGGTGGCAGTGGTAGTGGCAGTAGATGCGGCAGTGGCGGCGGCAGTGGTGACAGTGGCGGCGGCGGCGGTGGTGTCAGCGGCGGCGGCGGAGGCGGCGGCGGCGGCGCTGACGGCGGTGGTGGCAGCGGCGGTGGCGGAGGCGGTGATGGCAGCGGCGGCGGCGGTGGTGGCGGTGGCGGTGGCGGCGGCGGCGGCGGGGATGGTGATGGCAGCGGCGGCGGCGGCGGCGGCGGCGGCGGCGGCGGCGGCGGCGGCGGCGGCGGCGGCGGCCGCGCGGCGGCGGCGGCGGCGGTAGCGGTGGCAGCGGCGGCGGCGGCGGCGGCGGTGGCGGCGGCGGCGGCGGCGGCGGCGGCGGCGGCGGCGGCGGTGGCAGCGGCGGCGGCGGCGGCGGCGGCGGCGGCGGCGGCGGCGGCGGCGGCGGCGGCGGCGGCGGCGGCGGCGGCGGCGGCGGCGCCCGTCTCGCAGCCTTTCCGCTTCCTCCGAACGAAACCTGCTTGTGCCTCTGAGAACGTCCGCTTCCACTCCTGTGGCACGTCATCGCCTGCCCGTAGCGCGCGCGGCGGCCGCGGCCGCGACCGAAGTGTCTCAGTACGTGTCCGGGGTTCGTTACGAGGCCGTGCGGAAGTGAGTTTCTTACTGTGATTGGTTTTCTTGTGTCTACGCGAATTACTGGCAGTTGTACGTTTTCTGCTATTTTACGAAGCAATTGATAAAGTTGACCTAAAATTAGCTATTAAAGTTATTATAAATTTTTAAAAATTAGTTATAATGGATATGAAGTAATGTAATTCAAATTGTTAGCTCCTACATCAAATAAGTTCATCCTTTTCACAGTTATTGTATTTACTCGACCAGATCAGTCAAGTACATGAATCGAACAACAAAAGTAATTTTGGTATTGATATGCAAATATAAAGTTTGCGTCAATATATTCGAATTCAGTGTGACTTATCTGACCCCTCAATACTACTCATATATTGAACCTACGAGAATGGAAACCTTAAAAACATGGTTTCATAGATTATAATCAAAGCGACACTCGTCATGAAAAGGTTAAATACAATCGGGTAAATTATCATTGTCATATCTACCTGATACTCTTTATAAATCTGACAAGTATTTGAAATAAATTGATATATAGATTCGTATTAAAATATAAATTATATATTTCTCATATTGACGTGTATACATGGCTCATTCAAATGTAAGATTATGTAAAGAAAGATACGTTCGCCAACAAAATCCAAAACATACACATCTCTTCCCGTTTTGGTCTTCTTTTATTGAAAGTTACCATGGTAACATAAAGAAAGGTTTCTTTTTCAAACTCACATCTCCCCTTACCTAGCGTGCCACATTGGCTACTCATGCAATTCACATGTAAACTACGCAACAACTCGTACTTCATACAATGGCAGCTGTAAAGTCAATATTTTGCACAAGAACTTGAACATTTTTAAGTTCAAAGCTATGAGTAAACTAGACCGAACAATACCCTCTGTTGTAAATGTGGCAAAAGCCGCTCTTCCAAGCTTTGCAAAAAGCGTGCCCCCTGTACTCTTCACTTTACACATAGTACCGCTTCCCGCGTAACCTTTCTATTCTGTTCTATTCCGCAACGCGTGTGTTTGTGAAAGAAAGGTAGTTATTTACTTCATAATTTTCTTCGAGACTTAAAAAATATAGTGCTTTCATAGAAAAACGAACGTGATGAAGCATGGATCTGATATATCAAGTAGAGTCATTGAATCTGCTTGCCCACACCCTAAGATACGTCCATTTCAAAGTTCCTAGTTTTTAATTGAAATATTAAAATTGAATATTTTTTGTGACGAGGAAACAATGGAAAGTTAAACCAGATTTTCAAAACTAGTCTTCAAAAGTTTAAAATCCGCTTACAAAATTTCGTTTCAGACTACTTGCTCTTTTCTTAATCTACTATCTACAGATTATGTTAAATTTTTAATGGACATTTCTTTAAAATAGGATTATTGTTAATTGTTGGAACTTTTTGTATTTCTGGTCAATAATTTTTTAATTAATTAAGGAATATTCAATATTCAGGACTCATTTTTCTATGGAGCTTTAAGCTCACGATATTCAGCTCTGATTGCATACCAAATAATTTTCTTGTTTAGCCAGCTGAAATAAATGAAAAAAACTATTGTAATTATTTAATCCAACATATTAAACGGACAGTCATCTTTTAGCGATGCAATAATTAACGGAAAAATAAAGATAGTAAAGAGTTGATCTGGGGTCCGAAATCGCTAAGGCAGGAATGTGGCAGCAATCTCGGACCGAAGAGTCACGGGTTCGACCCCACCTCAGGTATGGTTGTATTTATGTTCGCCCTTACACCCCTTATCATCGCCATATCGTTTCATCTTCCCAGTTACCATAACGTTAGCTCCAATAGGGGTTGCTAATGACCTAGATGTTGATGCGACCTTAAATAAATATTTTTTTTAAGATAGAAAAGAAAAAAAATCAGAAAATTCGGACTCTTGTCTTTTTTGTGTCCTAATTTGAAACAACTGCGCTCTCTGGCTAGGCTACTCCAGAAGTCTCAGGAGTTGAAGTTAATAACTTTTTGGAGGTGGAGAGCGCAGCGTCATTTTGCTCAAAGTATATTCGCGAAGAAACTCCTTCGTCATTTCCTCTCTGGATCCTTTCACACGTGCGTTACTAGAAAGCCCGTCATACGTTCGCCCAACCGAAGGACCACCGAATCACGACAAATGCCGGAAGTGACTCTTTTCTCAAAGACTGTTTTCCACATGAACTGATTGTGAACGTGTTTCGCATACCCAACTAACTCCCACGAAGTTCTGTGTTGTCAGCCCTCACCTCCCATAATTACTAGTTAAGTTTTTAAAATCACAGTCTTTCAATAATATTATATTTTCAGTTATGTTTTAGATGTGTTCATTTTACAAGTAGAAATGTTCAGTGTCCATAACACTTCCCTGTCATACGTAGTGTCAAGTACATATAACACAGTAAATCCTGTCAGTTAACATTTTTCTTATCTCAAAAATAAATGTATCTTCACCCAAAACAAACCCAATAGAATGCGAAAATTTTCATAGCTTTAACGTAATTTCGTATAAGGGTTTAATATTTGAAATATAATTATTAAAATAATATTAATACAAACGTATCCAACAAAATGAAAAAAAAATATTTATTTTTTCTTCTCTCTTGTTTCAGGTGAGTTGCCAAGATCTTTAAAACGACTTACGTTCTCTTGGCTTTGCCGATCGTAAGGTAAGTTTATTTTATTCCAAAACAATCGGTTGACATATCACAATTGCGATGGAATATATCTCCGGCAAAGGGACCTTTTATTCTTAATAATTTTCGAAATTCTGGAATTGTTGCTATCTCGGTTTTGTTGTTTACTACTCGTTGTAGTTAGTTGTAGGCACTTAAACTGTTCAGCAATCTCCACAAGGAAATTCATGACAATCCGAATCTCAATTTTTATCTCTTGGTAAATATAAATTCGCATCCCTGTTCCACTGAGATTTGGACAACTCTTTCTGTCATATTTTGTTTTAATTTCCACCTCACTCATTTAGTTAGACGAGGTGAAACATTGCTCTAAAATAGTAATATCATAATTTCATTAATCCGCTCCACTTGTCTGTGAACATATAACCTACTTTTTCGCAAAATATATATCTTGAGAGAAGAAATATATTTAACACAAAACTTAATTGACGTTAATTAAATTTCACTTTGGTAAAACAGTTTGAAACTCTTGAAAACAATAAATTTCAAATTGAAAAGTCTTAATTTATTGTTCAAGATCTTATGACTGCGAACTTATCACTCTTTCTTAACTTCTTGTTTTCTTCAAAATCGTTCCGAATAATTTGAAGATATTCCTTTTATTGAGAAAAAGTAACGCACATATTTCTCTCCAAGTCATTAATTCCAATAAACGACGAAGTTGTAATTGAGAGCTTTGACCTCCGAACTTGGAACTCCGTAACTTTCGTAGAATCGATTCTTCTTAAAAGTAATAGAAGTATCGATACATTCGATACTTCTATTACTTTTAAGTCGCATTTCAGCTCTCCGTAGCTGGACATTTGCGCGCAGAGAAATTCTGCAGAAAGTTGGGAAAGTTTTTTAGACATGATCGACGCACCAATGACCATTATTGATCATGTTGACCTTCATTTAATAAACTTCATTTTTAACCTAATTTTCTAAAGTACAGTTCTCTCATAAAAAATTCACAGCCAAAGGAAAATTAATTTTCATATTTTACAAGATGAGTGAATACACATTTAATGTTAATAGATGGCTTCATAATGCAAATAAAGAATGAAATGATTCACATACCCTCAATTTCATAAATTATTATATCCAAACGTAATGATTATCAACAGACACTATAGTATAGATTACAAAACAAAGAAATAAAGTCAGAAATAGACATTGCTGGGTCGATTATTCAACCATATACAAGTATATCATCCCCCTCACTCTCTATACACGATCTTCTGTTCATCTCTTATCTTGTTTCCGGCGTGTAGCTAAGCAAACACATTAAAAAAGTTACCCAGTTTATTATTTGACTCCGGACGTGTTTGGATAATCTCCTTGCATTCTCTGACTGTGAGTAACGGCACTCACCATGAACAGTGAGAACCTTTAGCCTTGACAAGAGCTACAAGGTCGCCATTTTGTCCAACAAAAATCCGAGCAGCTGGCAGCGGCGGCGGCGGCGCGGGTGAACCACAGTGAGCCGAAACGAAGCGAAAAGCATTAAGCGTGAAATTGTTCCTTTCAAGCCCAAGAAACCCTTAAACACTCTGCAACAAATGTATTGTCCCGAGTTTCAAAATGTGTACCTTGTTCACTCTTCTTAACATTCTTCACATTAACTGTCAAGGAATGCCTGAATGTTATTGGGAGCAATATTTTTGTAATCTCCCCTTTTACATAGAACTTTCAAGATATTTTTTTTTTCTTTTACTTTTGTCAAATTATCATTAATAATAAAAATAGTAATAATAATAATAATAATAATAATAATAATAATAATAATAATAATAATAATAATAAAAATTGTCTTTATTAGTGGCGAGGCTCAGACCATTTAGCCTGCTCTTCCGCCTAACCGCATGAAATATTTACATTATTTCTTATACTATGAAGAAGATCGAGGGGGGGCAGGAACTTTAGATTTACTTCGGGGAGAGCAAACTAGGGACCATCCCGGCAGGCGCCTTAAGCGATTGAGTAAACCCAGAAAACCTCAATCAGCATGGCTGCTGAAGGCCGACGACATTGACAAAAATAGAAAATCTAATAATACATACATTAATTAGAAAACAGAATTATAATATAATCATTATGTCGTATTATTATAAATAAATATATAAATTAATTAATTAGGAAACACAATGGTATGATTATGTCGTTGTCTCGTATTCTACTGCAAATGACAACCGTTGATTATTGCATTGTGTTCTCACTTAGAACTGATAGAAGCAGTTCAAAACTTCTGCCTTCATTTATCAAGAGTAAATGTTCGTTTTGATCGTTTTGAAGTATCGTTTTGAAGTATCTAATAGTTTCATTTGTTGTTTTTTCGTATGACGTTCCCTTGTTGGACGTTTTCGCACCGCCGCTCGTGGCGGTGGGTGGCTTGCAGGGGTCGAAGCGGGAGCTGCGAAAGTGAAAGGAAGTTGAGCCGGGGCCTTCGTTAGAGCCCCCCGCCGCTGCGCCCCCGCCCCCACCCGCTCCGCGCCACAGCACCACGCGGCGCCTTAGCAACCCGCCGCCGGCGCCATTAGGTATGCAAAGAGCGCCCGCGGGAGTCCGCTTAGTTTCAACACGCGGATAATTTGAGAAGGCGGCCTAACGTCTTAAACGGTCCTTTCTTCGGCGCGCGTTTCGGCATCTTGTGACGCAAGCGGAGTTCCGCTCGCGGTTGCGGGCGGGCGCCAGCGCAGCCGGAGGCGGCCGACGGCCCCCGCGGGGGCGGTCCGCGCCGCGGATCAAGTCGCACGCGGCGGGCGCCGGCGCTGGGACAGGCTGCAGCACGCGAACAGATTCAGTCGTATGTTGGAACGGAGGGTATTGCCGGAGCTCTTCCTCTCCTCCCTCCGTTCCCTTCTTCTCCTTTTTCTTCTACTTTTCCTTCTTCTCCTTTTCCTTCTCCTTTTCCTTCTTTTCCTTCTTCTCCTCCTTTTCCTTCTCCTTTTCCTTCTTCTCCTCCTTTTTTCTTCTCTTTTTTCTTCTCCTTTTTTCTTCTCCTTTTTCTTCTCCTTTTTTGTCTTCTTCTTTTTCTCCTTATCCTTCTTCTTCTTCTTCTTTTTCTCCTTATCCTTCTTCTTCTTCTCCTTTTCTTCTTCTCCTTTTTCTTCTTCTCCTTTTTCTTCTTTTCCTTCTCCTTTTTCTTCTTCTCTTTTTCTTCTTTTCCTTCTCCTTTTCCTTCTCCTTTTCCTTCTTCTTTTCCTTCTCCTCCTTTTTTCTTCTCCTTTTTCTCCTCCTTTTTCTTCTCCTTTTTCGTCTTCTTCTTCTCCTTATCCTTTTTCTTCTTCTTCTTCTTCTTCTTCTTCTTCTCCTCCTCCTCCTTCTCCTTTTTCTTCTTCTCCTTTTCTTCTTCTCCTTTTTCTTTTTCTCCTTTTTCTTCTCCTTTTTTCTTCTTTTTATCCTTCTTCTTCTCCTCCTTTTTTTCTTCTCCTTTTCCTTCTCCTTTTTCTCCTCCTTTTCTTCTCCTTTTTCGTCTTCTTCTCTTTCTTCTTCTCCTTTTTCGTCTTCTTCTCTTTCTTCTTCTCCTTTTTCTTCTTCTTCTTATTTTTTGTTTTCTTCTTCATTTTCTTTATTATAGTAGTTCTGCATTGGCCTATCTCCATCACTAGGCAGAGATTTTTCTTTTCTCGCAACGAGGTAGAGAGAAAGTTATGTATTGCTATGCGAAAAACGATGAATTTTCTTCATAAAAACTCTTGTTATAGGTCCCTGGTACAAAAAAGTGTATATATCTAGTTGCTAAACTTATAAAAGTCCTCTATCTCGTGCGGTATCCAGAACCCAAGTTTTGTGGATCCTTGATACCGAAAAATCGAATGACGGCAAAATGTCTGTTAGTCCGTCTGTGAACAAAGCTAGCTGCTAAATCGTTCAGGCAATTTTCTCCGAAATTGATATTCCCCAATTGATGTGACTGAAGTTGCGGCCCTTTGAATTTGAAACCGATATTTTAATTTTGGAGAGTACGTTATATGAAGTGCCTGGAACATTTTCCAAATTTTCAAATTAATGCATCCATAGTTTTTGTTTTCTTTGTTGGATAGTGTGAAGGACGTTTAAGAGAATGGCGTAGGGCTCATGTTCCTTTAGATTTTTTCCTTAATGAAATCTGTTCCTTAAAGACAGATTTTAAAATAAGTTCATGTACAATTTTTCGAGAACTTGAGTACTTTTTTGCGTAATTTTTTAAAATGTTACACGTTTCCGTTGGCGCAATTTTAAAATGTGGGGGATAAAGTACGTGCTGTTTTAGCACCACTAGGTTTCTAGATTAGTGGGGGATGGCGCATTGTCGGTGTGTGTGAGTGAGATGTTCGCCACATGTTTTCCTGAAGTCCAGGCGAGGATAACCTATTAAAACAGGGCCCAGGTCTGAGAACACCGCTAGCTGACAAAAAACGGATTAATCCGATCCTAAGTCGCCAAACACATACACACATACAACATACATAATGCATTCATGTTTAATACAATCATTCATACATACATGCATAATGCATACATTCATTCATACATACATACATAATGCATACATACATACATAATGCATACATACATACATAATGCATACATACATACATACATACATACATACTACATACAAAGATACATACGTATTCAAACAGTTGCCATGTATTGATCACATTTCATCCGAAGGAGCACTCCCATTAAGAATAGACCTTATTTTTACTTTAAGCAAACACTTTTATAAATACAATTTCCCCAGATTTCAAGGGGGTCGAATTGGTTCCCCGATACACTCTCTGGTTCTACCCCTGCTCCTACTCCACCTCCTGGAAACCACCGCAACCACACGCGGTGCCCCGGTGCAGGACTTCGTTCCTGCCTTGGCAAAACACTCGGTCGGGCCGCCCGGAGCGCTAGTGTCGGCCCCGGGGGATTATGGGAGTTCCCGGGCGCGTATTACGCGGTTTTCCTTGCGGTCGCGCCTCCGAGTATCTCGAGGCGCGGCTTCTCGCTAACTAAATTGGCCCTTCTTGCCAACGAGCCGGAACACGTGTAAAAGGGGCCGCGCTGGGGTTATCGCCGAGGGTGGGCGCTGTTTCGAATCTCAACCGCAGCAGCTGGGGAAGCGTCGCTGTCGCTGGGCCGAGGAGCAAAAACGACATCAGGAAGTTTTGGGAGAAGTAATTAGGGAGACGTAAAATGAACTTCTAAGCACTTCAGTTGCTCGTGAGCGTAATGATCAGGCGACGATTCTCCAAGAATCTGGTCTTTCCGTTTTTCTGATATTTTATTCCGTATCTTGTTCCTGGCTTAGAAAAGATTTGCGGATCCATGACTCTTACACATTCTAATGCAATAAGTGCATTCCTTCAAGTAAGCTCAGAGACGCACCTAAGGCGATTGGGGGCTTTTCTGGCTTCAAGGGTCTCCAGCCCCCCCCCCCCCAAAGTCAGTGATATATATTAAAACTAAATAGCTTTTACTAATTTTCTATACTAATGAACGTTAGTCACTCAATATACCAATTGTTAACATTAACTGTAAGTCAACAAATGAAACTGATTTTGTATTCAATATAATGTAAAAATTCTTTAAAAGAAAGCATTAAGTCGGCTGGACACTATACCTGTACCTCCCGCCTGAGAAAAATCATTGAGCCCACTGTGTAATCTATAAGTAAATTAAATGAAACAAGCTAACCAATGTGACATTCTGGGAAGAAACGAAACATCTCACAAAATACAATAATAAGATATATATATTTATTAATCCACTTATTAAAATAAAACGGGCGAACACCCATTTTAATTCTCGTAAATATCGTAAATTTCAATAATTTATTATACATATAATCAATCAGATCATTAATATCTGAAGACTGGAAGGGGAAAGAACATAATTATTCGTTTTATAGAGGATTTTCTATTTATAGAAATTAAGGTTCTTGAATATCAAGTGTACCAGAAAGATTAAGGACACTAAAAAAATACACTATATATCAAGAACATCCAGTTCTTGACGGTTGAGTTATCCAGAGTTACCACCATACAATTATAATTGTATCATGCAATAAATATTTCAAAGAATTCTTCATATTTGTTGATAAAGAGATTACTTCCATAAACAACTTTAATTTAAACAACTTTATTCGTGCGTTTTTGGTTCATTTCAATTCACTTTTGAGTGTACAATTCCCTGGGAACATGTTGGGTTTTAGAGTCCATGTTTATACCTCTAGTAAGATAGGTTTCTTTACATGTAGATATACAGTATAATTGGAAGCATTTAGTTGTGCGAGAAAAAATGTCTGGCTATTTTCTGGAGTTTTTTTAAACATGTTTCACTTATGGAAAATCCATTTCTATTTTCCTTGCACACTATGTTAGACAATTACGCAGAATCGCGTAACCACTCCTTTTGCCTGACGGGCTGCGGAAGAAGCCGGAAAAGGCAGTCGCGCTGGCCCCGATCTCGAGCAGGAAGTGGACTCGGAAATGGAGGAACCGAACCGGTAGCGCGTGCGAGGAATGGTGCGTCGACGGTCACCTCGGGGGACCCGAGGGGACCTGAGGGGACCCGAGGGGACCTGAGGGGCGTCATTCAGGGCGAGACGAGGAGGAGGAGGCTGCGGGAGGAGAGTCCCGCTCAACGGGAGGCCATTAACCTGGAAGTGAGCTACGCTGCATTTGAACCAGTGCGGTCGACTGCCGATAAAACTACTGCCACCACTGTAGGCTCCACCACCATTATCATCGCTGATGCCTTGTAGTAAATCCGGCCTACAGCAAGGAACGGCTGGATATCCATCTCTATGTCTTGTGCGTTTGTCTTTACTTTCATGTCTTCCGTTGATTAGATATGACTACTCTTCCATTCTTCCTTCTCTTTTATCTATTTTTTCTTTTTCTTTTAATAATAACTTTCTGTGTATTACCTCTCCTTAAGATAGATAAAGGTAATGACATTATTTTCTTTTTCGTATATTTTTAAGTTTCTTTTGTGTTTCTTCTGTTTCCTGGAAGGTCTTATCGTCCGTTACTCTATTAATTTTATCTTCAATTTTCCTGTAACCACATTAAAAAAGTATTAAGATAGTTATCTCCAATTTTTTTTCGAATAGCCCAAATAAATTACGCTCCATACAATGCCATACTCCATTTCAAACATTTGAAAAAAAAATGTAACATTGTGTCTCTCTTAAGTTTTATGCGAATTCGTAAATCGTACGTCGTCACAAACTCTACTATCGTTTGAGCTACAAAACACACCGTACACCGTACGTAATGCATCGTATTAAGGCAATGTACAGCTCGTTTTGCATCCCTTGTATTTTGTTTCACTGAATGGATATACAGAAATCAGATGAATCCGTGCGAACATATTACAACTTTGTTTCTAAGGCGACCGCATTCAACTCGCACACAACTTCGAACGACAGATTCGTTGTTTAAGCCCGGCATTGTGCGTGATTACTTATATTTCTAGGCGTTTATTAGCCAACTTTGGACCTTAGACATGGACGATGAAATCTCACAGAAAACCATGTCGTGAAGTTTTAACAAAATACTGCGCAATTTAACGAAATGGGAGGGTATAATGTTCAAAAACTTTCCGTTTGAAACTTCATTCGATGAGCATTTTGTACCTATATAGGAATAGAAAAGAAGCATTTACGGAAATAACATGAACTTTCTTGATAATAATGAAATTGATAATCACACCATCAATCAGACGCATTCCTGGATGTCTATTTTTTTTAAATATTCGTATAATCCCCAGATCACACAATGTTCCACTTCTCAAACTTGAAATTTTTCTACTGTTTCTCTGTCATTTTTATCCATTGCAGCAAGTCTAAGTATAAAACCTGCTCCCCTTTCTACATTCCTTCACTATCGCTCAGTAGCCATTTTCGCGATAAGCTCCACTTCTTCAGCAACTCCGATTGCTCTAAAATCTCTATCAGAATTTCTGCTTCCCTGGTCACTCCGCATTCCTTCGCCCGGTTGCCTGGGCCGGGAATCGAATACCGTTCATTCACATCATTGACCTAAGTAGATATGCACTTGAGCTGAAGTAGAGTGGAAAGTCGTACTGATAACTTTAAAGTTATTATGATTGCTGTCGACTTAAGAATTTACGTCTGGTGACTTAGTGCATTCGTAAAAAAAATACCATAGGCATTCAATGTTTCACAGAATACGCCATTTTTTTGTAACACACCGCAAGTTTATTTCCAAAAATTCCTTAATTGTCTGTTGATTGTAATTACGTACTAGCTATTATTCTTAGTGAAGGGAGTCAGAGTGGACAGAGATATATATTTCATATAACGTGATTTTTATATCGAGAGGACAACTATAAATCCATTAGGTGAATTTTATGAATTAGTTCACACACCGTGCCCCGCTGGTGGGAGAGTCCTGGTTAGGGGGAAACCCCGCTAGCCGACGGTAGGTCGGCGACGGATCTCGCCATGCAGCGGGGGAAGATCTCCGCCATCTTTAGAGAGAAAAGCATGCACTACACTTACTTGACTAATGACCACCGCCGTTGACACGCCCGGAAACACGAAAAAATCAATCGATTTCTTTGATCAATAAATTTTATCAGTGTGTGATTTATTTACAGTGATCAAATTGATTGGATAAAGAGTTCTACAAATAGGGTTTCAAACTTATTTTGAGGTTAATTAACACATTTATTTTAGAAATCTCGTTATGAATCCATTAAACAAGAACATTCATCCAAGCCCGCAAATAAAAAGCGGTCGTGGGATCCACCTCGGGGCAAGCGGGTCACGGTGCTGTATCTGCCTGCCTGGCCAGTCCGACGAGAGCCTTTCCGGCATTTTTGCTTTCCTCATCTGGGCTAATGCCCGACCAGCAACTGCTCGCAGCTCTCTTTTATCTCCTTCCGCCCGCTACACAGGTAAAACTGCATTATTCTGCATGTGCACTCCGGACCCTTGCCTGAACTGGGTTGTCAGGAAAGTTGCATTACCCGACGAAGCACGGGAGGTCAAAGTCCTCGATGAGAAGTCCGAGATTTCTATTTCTGTAGAGTGTGTTGACTTGTAAGGAAAACCTACACTTTGGCTTGATTTACAAAATTTTCAAATAAAATTAACTAAATGAGAGGTTTTGTCAAAGGGCAACGATTTCCATATGACAAAAAAAATATTTATATGAACTATATATGAACACAATATAAAGAACTTTAGTAGGTACAAATTGTAAGAACTCGAAATAGTTGTGCATGATTGTAAATATTTCAAACAAGTATAAATAAATTAATTATTATGTTGCTTTTCTGATATTGATTGCAACTGCCTAAAAATTCCATTCGGAATATATTTTTCATTTATTCTGTTATTCATTGCCCTAGTAAATATTTATCGGATGAATCGAAGGCACATAGTGAACTTCATATTAAAAACAACGGTATTCAAAGTGACTGAAAGATGATTTATCATTGTTCAAATTCACAGTAAATATTAGTTTCAACTGAAATAATCTAAAAAGAATCACAATCCATCTGAGCAACATTTATATTCTCCAAATTTATGAATACGTTCCTAAGCTTCACCAGACATCAGAATAACGACCAGCCTGCCCTCTCACACGTCACAACATCCTTATTTTTATTAGTTTACCTTACATGAAACACACACACACACACACACTCATTAGCGTGGAGCATTTCCTCTTAAGGCACATCCTTGAACGTAAAACTGAGCACACACCGGCACTTCTTCAGCAGACGTCGTGGCAGTGCGCAATGACGTCACGTTCATCTAGTGGCAGCGCACGTGTGTCCTATTGAGCCTGGCTGCGGCGGGGGGGGGGGGCTGAGGCAAACCGGCTCGGATTGCGCGCGGTTGCAGCCGGACGACCGGAAACAGTGTCAGCGCGCGCCGGGCTTTCTTCTGCTGGGCTACTTCGCGTTTCCGCGAAAACGCAAGGAAGATGAATCGCCGCACTCGCCACGTTTCATGTGGCGGTGGTGGAGGCGAACGGGCCAGGAGTTGCGGTTGCAGCTAGGGTTGCCAACTACGTATATGTAAAAGGAAGGACACTCAACCCTTCCCCCCCCCCAAAAAAAGACGTATCATCACATTTCTTTGTATGAACATTTATTTTTTTTAACTTACGTGTTTTTAGATCACGTATATCCATATTGATTGATTGATTTTTTCGTGTTTCCGGGCGCGTCAACTGCTTCGGTCATTATTCCCGTTAGTGTAGTGCATGTTTTTTTCTCGGGAGATGGCGGTGATTTCCCCTCGCTGGATGGCGATATATCCATATAAAAATTAATATTTACAACATGTATTATACCAGTGCTAGGTTTCTAAAGTTTTAGGTCTCGGAACGCGCCCCAAATTAATTAGTATTAATTTAATAGAAAAAGCTATATATTTATAATATAATTTAATAATTATTCCCGAGGTACCGGAACTCCGTTCCGTCTCGTTCCGCCAGAAATAAAGCCTTGTATGATAGAATCAACACATAATTTTACAACACACAAAAGACCCTTATTTGTAAGTACATAATTTACTTAACTGTACTTACATATTCATATTTATAGTAAACCCTCGTCAACACGAAATCCAAGGGACTGAAATAATCAGTGACCTTGCTATAAAAATTAGTTATCCGATTTATATATCTTTTTACTAACTTTTTGTAGTGGAACCCAAATTTTGTTCGTTTGTCGACGAATTTCGTGTTAAGCGAGCTCGTGCTATCGAGAGTATTTGGTAGTTTCGTAAATTAAACAATGAATACATCTAATGTCATATGAATGAACCGCAAATGTAGATTATTAATAATAATGCGGAAGTTTCGTTTTTCTCGTTAGTTTTGTCGACTGCGCAATTACCTATTTTAGTCGCTAGACAGAGGTACTAGAATGATGAATGCGTGTGTCAGCGATCATAAAAAGGCTATTCATGATTTATATTCTAAATTAAACAATACACGATACGTCACATCAGATGTTGGTAATGTTATAAAATAAATGCCATTAAATGTTAAAGAATTAATAAAAGGAGGACATTTAAAATGCAAAGGAGTACGAGAGGACAATTGACGATTGACGAATGCGACCCTACTTAGAGGGGCTAAGCCACGGATGGGCAATTATTGGGAGTTAGAAACGTGATTAAGAGGAGGATGCACATATTTAGAAAAGTAATTTCAAAATGTGCAAATTTTGCTAGAGTTAGCGCTAATGCAAGTTATCTTGATCCAGAATCTCTAGAATCCAGATATTCCTTTTTGGCAGTTCAGAAACTATAAATCAAACCATTGGACTTCGTAAGTACTCGTACATGGTGGTTGTCAGTATGCTCAAAGATTAATTAGAAGTATGAGTTTTTGCGAAAATTAAATTTCTCTGAAATACCCTAGGGCGGTGAGAGAACTAGTTTTTTTTTAAAAAAGGCCTAAAAAATGAAGATTAGTGGTGTACTCAATTCGCACCATAGTTGAGGGGG
The DNA here is from genome assembly GCA_011170035.1 of Teleogryllus occipitalis. Classification (NCBI taxonomy): domain Eukaryota; kingdom Metazoa; phylum Arthropoda; class Insecta; order Orthoptera; family Gryllidae; genus Teleogryllus; species Teleogryllus occipitalis. The sequence continues at coordinate 43,346 of BLKR01000316.1, read as the reverse complement.
GTAAGCTAAAGGTTTGTAACCTTCCCTTTACTGGACACAGGTTGTTGGTGTTTTGCCATTAGATGATGAATAATGGGAGGGTTTATCTTAATGGAGGATTGAGGATGAGAGACGAATAATTACATATGGTATACGTGATGGCATAAGAAACCCGCCACGCTTCAATTACATGATGCTACAACCTATCCTTTCCCGCGACTCGCACGCCCTGTCTTTGGTCCCTGCATCACCTCGAGTCTACCCCACACTAAATGTCCCGGTAACGGAGACCTTGTAGTAGTCAATGATTGATGTTAAATAAGAGTCAGTGTGCGTAAAGCAAAGAAAGTGTCAAAAGTGTTATTTTAAGTACCAACTATGCTAAGTTCTTGTAATTCGAAGAATCATACATTTCTATAAAAAAAATAGGTATTTTTGTTTCTTCTAAAATGCAACACTAATTTTCCCTCTTAATATTCTTTTTACTCAAGGTTGTCTGCATTAACAAGGAGAAATAATTCGAAATCGCTGAATTAGACGATCGACGGGCAGTCGGAATTGAGGATCTTAAGAGACCATGTGGGTCAGTGATTTATACAACATGATTGATAAATTGATTGGTTCTGGTTTCGCCACTGTAGGAGTTGTGTTCCACTTTTCGTTACTATTCATATCCGTCCATGTGACGACGTACTCTCCCACGAGGAAAGTTTAATTTAAAAAATCACTATGCGAAGTTACACCAGGGAAATTCCTTCCTTATGAAATTGTGCGTTGGCTGCGACAAAGAGGCATTTGTAAGGGCGGAGAATGAAGGGGAATGTGACACGGTTATGGGGTTTGCAGGATTGCGACTTCCTAACGAAGTGCTTTACCACCAGATGTAGAGTAGACGTCGCTGTTTGTATTTCAAGTAGTCATTGCAGTCACCTCGAAAGCCGCTGTTTTTACCTTGTCGACACTTGTACAATTTCCGTTGAACGCTTCATATTTCTTATAGCTTTGCTGTTTGAGGAGATCTCGGACTGTCTACAGATCTAAGTATAGCGATTAAATCCCCGAAAGTTGCTAAATTGTTAAATTAAAATTATGGTAAAGACAATAATTTTAGTTGCCATTCGTGTCTTCTTGTGCTTATAACATCCCACTAGTTGATCAATACTCAAGGGTAGGGTTGTCAACCGTCCCCCATTTGAGCGGACGGTACTGCATTTGTCCTCCTTTGTACTTTAAATGTCCTCCTTTTAGTAAATTTTAAACATTTGTTGTCATTTATTTTATCACATGGCTAATATCTGCTACGTTGTATCGTTTAATTGAGTTTAGATTCAGAATGATTGAATTGATTTTTTAATTCAGAATAGAAAACATTAATATATTTTTCTGAACGGTGGCACACGCAGGAATGATAGTGTCTCTGCCTACCGACTAAAATAAAAACAAGAGACGATCAGACCATCTTCATTTGCATTTTGTGAATGAATCTTTTCCCTTGAATCGCAAATGAAGAGAAGAAAGAAATAGAGCTAATGTTAGTCTAAATGAAATATATTAGTAAAAAGAAATATGTTGATGCTTTTTTTTCTCTAATCAAGTGTCCTCCCTCTTACATGGGCATTGTTGGCAACCTTACTAAAGGGTGGAAACGTATTGCTCGTTCATTGAGGTATCAACGAATTAAAATAATATTATGAAAATGATGATGAAGAATTTTATGGTGATGATGATGGTTCAAATGATAAATATGTCGAAGAAGATGAAGAGAAGGAAGATGAGGATGATAACACGATGACGAAGACGATTAAGATGATGATGATAGCGGAGAAGAAGCGTATGACGGAGCATGCGACATCTGGATAAGCAGCCGACTTTCCTCCCCTCTCAAACTGCAATCATCCAGCTCCGGAGCAGAGTGAGGTGAAATTCCACCTAACGCAATTAGCCGCTAGCCCGGGCCGGTCGTTAGAGACGGTTAACATTCGCAGCAGCGGCGGCGGCAGCGGGCCGAGTGTGGGATGCAAACAACTTGCAGGCGTTTCGTCTCGTTGGCCAACGAAATGGAGTTCCAGAGGAGCGCTCGGTGCCCGTGAGGGCGCGCCCTGGCCCTTTGCGTCAGTCGCCCACGCCACGTTGCGGGAGGTTAGGGGCGGGAGGGGAGGGAAGGGGTTTAGAGAGGGGGTGGGATACAGGGAGGGTGGAGAAGGGGTGGGATAGAGAGTGGGAGGAAGCGGGGGTGCCAAGAAGCGGCGGTGATGGCGGCGGCATTGGCAACAGAAGCAAAGGCGGAGGGAGCAGCAATAACGGTGGCTACTGTCGTCATGGTAATGGTATGGTAAGAGGGGCGGAGGCCTCTCTGAACAGAGCGGGAGAGGAGGAGAGGGATGGAGGAAGCGGGAGAGGAGTGATGGAGGGAGCGAGAGTGGAGGGATAGGGAGAGATAGAGGGACGAGGAGGGATAGAGAGATAGGGTGGAGGCGGGGAGGCCAGAAGTGGTGGTGATGGCAGCCGCATTGTTAAAGGAAGCGATGGTGAAGGAGCAGCGGTGGTAGTGGTGGTGGTAATAGAGGAGACAATGCCGGTAGCGGACCCAGCATCTGAGCGTTCCTGGTTTGCGAAATGAAAGAAGGCAGATGCAATCTCGCTGCACTTCCGCTTCGCTTAAGTTGATAGCATGCGTGCTGCTACAGAAAAGATTTATTCTGAAGCAGCTTCTATGACCAACTTATACGAATAATAACATAAATATGCAGATATCAACTGGAATTGTAATATATAACTCAAAATGATAATTTATTCTCAATTATGGGTTTCTTTAACTCTTCTATTTTCGTTTTTCAAAACTTAGTATATTTTTGAAGAACCTAAGACAAAAGCAAAACGGTGTTTTGGCCTGTTTAGTTTCATGTGTTTGTTAGTATACGAAAATCAAAACCACAATTATAAACTGCTATAAACTGTTATAAAAATGCCATTTATTTTTGGAGATTGTTTAACATTCCACAGGGGAAAAAGAAAATCATCGATTTCAATTCCCTTTGCGTTCAAATTCAGATGTAACTTTTTATAACTTACATTTTGGGAGATTTATTATTCGAACTTTAACAGTAAGAAATGACCTCATCAAAAACTACAGATATTTCCAAAGTTCTAAAAGCTGTGACAAATAAAAGCATGGCCAAAAGAATAAGTATTCTCCCCGCATCACGACATTCGTAGTCTTTTTACGATCCAACTCTGGAATCGTCCATAAATCAATGAACAGATGCTCGGCGTAGCTTCCAATTCTTTCGAAGCTTCGCTTTAAACACAACCCCCTTTGTCCGTCAATCTCGTTTGCCCTGCAGTGACTCGCCCACGAAATGAAAGGCCAGCAGCGGCGCCCGTGCGTTTCCACTTCGGATTTCGCTCAAAGAGCACCCGACCGCCCGACCCGCGCGACCCCAACCTTCCGCCCCCGCACTCTGTGGGAGGCGGGGCGGTGCCACGCCCCTCCGCTCCCTGTCCCCGTCCCCGCCACCGTCACCTCCCCCGCCGCCGCCCCCGTCCCCACCCAGGCCCTCTAATCTCGCTCCTAGCCCCTAACCAGCTCCTGTCCCTGCTCCCGTCCCTACACTTCCCCCTGTTCCCGACCCTGCCCCTCTCCTGCCCCCGCCCTCCACCGTTCTCGATCCCATCCCCGCCACCACCCTTGCCCCTTCCCCATCCCCGCCACCGCTGAGGCCCATCCCCACCCCTTCGTTGCCCCATCACCGCCCCATCCCCATTCCATCCCCATTCCATTCCCGTCCCATTCCCGCCCAATCCCCGCCCCAATCTCCGCACCAATCCCCACACCAATCCCCGCACCAATCCCCGCACCAATCCCCCCACTAATCCCCCACCAATCCCCCCACCAATCCCCCCACCAATCCCCGCACCAATCCCTGCACCATCCCCGCACCAATACCCGCACCAATACCTGCACCAATACCTGCACTAATCCCCCCAACCAACTTCCTGCACCAATCCCCAAACCAATCCCTGAACCAATCCCCAAAACCAATCCCCGAACCAATCCCCTTGAACCAATCTCCGAACCAATCCCTGAACCAATCCCCGAACCAATCCCCAAACCAATCCCCTGCACAAATCCCCGCACCAATCCCCTGCACTAATACCTGCACCAATACCTGCACAATTCGCACCAATCCCCCCACCAATCCCCGCACCAATCCCTCAAACCAATCCCCGAACCAATCCCCAAACCAATCCCCGAACCAACTTCGAACCAATCTCCGAACCAATCCCCTCACCAATCCCTGCACCAATCCCCGCACCAATCCTTCGCACCAATCCCCGCACCAATCCCCGCACCAACTCTGCACCAATCCCCGCACCCAATCCCTGCACCAATCCCCGCACCAATCCCTGCACCAATACCCGCACCAACTCCCCCACCAATTTCGCACCAACTCTAAACCAATCCCCGAACCAATCCTCAAACCAATCCCCGGAACCAATCCCCGAACCAATCTCCGAACCAATCCCCCCACCAATCCCCGCACCAATCCCCAAACCAATCCCCGCACAAATCCCCGGACCAATCCCCGCACAAATCCCCGAACCAATCCCCGCCACATCCCCGCCCCCACGCCGATGCAGTCGCTCCCGTCGAGAGCAGCGCCGTCACGACAGGCTTTCTCCGTTCTCGTGCTCCGCGGTTAAAGCTTTATGAATGTACCAGCTAGAAAAGCTCGCCAAGGCGGAGATTTTGTGAGTCACTGAAACTTCATCATAATCGGTATCAAACATAAGGGATCTCTCCAGCTACCCGAAAGGGTGTATACCTGGACTCGACCCGCCTCCCTCCAAGGTTTCAAATAAGCTCTCAATTATCTAAAAAGGTGGATCAGAGGCTTCGCAAACGGTACAGCTCTTTTGGCGTTTAATTCTTTATATTTCGTGATTTCGGGAAATATCAGAAGTATCATTACCACAATCAATCAGAATCACAATGTCCCTTTTAAATACTGTATTATAATATATGTATCAATGCTTTTCACACTACTGCATGGTAGAGGACACCGATTTATGAACTGATGTTGATGCGACGATTGATGATGAAGCAATGATGGAAAGAGAGGCAAAGGGAATCGGAAACCTTGAGAAAACCTACCGAGAACTCTCTTTGCTCTCCATAAATTCCTCATGGACTGACAATTGAACTCCGGTTCCAGCGGCTTAAAGCGATTAGTCTGACTACTTCGCTGCGTGTTGCTCATATTTTACAAAATATGTTGTGTTATCATTTATGAAGGATACCCGGCGTTGCCTGGGCATACATTTATCACAATCATCTATTGAACAGCCCTGCCCGCACCGCCGCCAACACCCTTTTCGCCCTCCGTCCCGCGTCCACCTCTCTACCCTTCCTCCTCTACTCTTTGCATACATTTTACCCGTTTTGTCTGCACTGTATATTCTGCCGGCTTCGCAAAGTCTTCCGTCAACACACGCTCAATGGTAGCATAAAAGTTAAGAAAAACGGGAAAATCTCGAGAAACAAATGCCGCGAATACTTTTTACATTTTCACTGTTTCCACAAATATCGATCACGAATTGAATTTTGTTGCTGCTGACGGTAAGCAAGCTGTGTGACCGCTGAGCTTGAGATGAAAGTTTATGGAAACTTCGTAACTGCTTATTTCGAAATATTGCGTAAATGATGTTCTTTGGCACTTCAGTCTCAAATGTTTCGGAGTGAAATGTTCACAAATCGAGCTCCCACGGAAAGAAACTTTTGGTCACTTCACTGTTCTCCACTCATTCTCGTATTCCTTAATTGCCTCCGTAATCGTGTTCTCTCTTTATGTCTCGCTTATATTAACCAAACCATTGATGCGTTCTCCTCAACACTGCTCCGTTTGGCCCACTTCCTGTGCGATTATCTCTGTGGTCTTCCCATCCATTTTACTCCCGCATTTTCTTCCATTTCCATTACATGAAACTTTTACTCTCCTCTAGGTACAATACTTCACCTTATATTTGTAACTGTCCGCTTCCCTAATCGTCCTCCTGCTGTTTCAGCACCCTCCTTTCCGACTTCATTGCCATCACGCTATCCTAGTTCAGCCCACCAGCATCGATATCACCGAGTTACCTCCCTCTTCGTTCCCCTTCCTCCCAATCCGCCGGCGCTACCATCTCCTGCGATGCCATCACCGCCCCAACCGTGAGCCATTACGAAGATTGCCGTCCCCGAGACACGACCTCAGACCCCAGCCTGCCGCGCCAGCGCTGCCCTCCTGCCGCTTGCGTGAGCCTACAATTTCGGGCCGAAGGATTTTGGAAGGAAGTAGATTACCTCGCCGAGAACTATTCGACTTGCCTAAAGAAAAAAGACTGACATTTTGGTGGCATTTCGACAGGGTTTTTTTCTTGAATGCTTCAAGAAATCGCACAGTTTGCTTAAGGGAGAGCGTGGCGAGGGGAGACATATATAATGTTGAGGACAGGTTGCAGGGAGATCCAGTTGGATCAGAGTAATTTTGTAATGCCATCAAACTGTTGAAAATTCGTTCGTTAGATACTACATTATCTCATCTGTTTGAAAGTGTTTCTAAGTTAAAATATTGCTTCTCCTAGCCTCGTTCTCAATTGTCAATGAGTTACTCGTCAATCTTTCCGTATTAATTGCCGATAGAATAAAGAATACGATAATGTTTTGAAGCAAACGACAAAATATCGAGAATATGACGAAAAATGTTGTTCACGGAGCAAAACTTTCAATGTTATTCAATGAACTGTCAAAGAGACAATGCATGTCATGACTTTGCCATATATATACGCATCTGAAACGAGAGCAAATGTCTCCCCATTGCTGTTGCCTGTGTCAATTATATTAAACGAAATTATTAACAGAGTTTGAAATAATTTCATTAAAGGTTTTTCTTCAAAGTAAACACAATTTTTCATTGTTGCATTTCTGTTTAAAATAAAGCAGGACTGAGTACTTAAGTAACATGTATTACCACTTAGCAACGTACTCAGGAGTCGATTTTCAACTAATTTCTCCTACCGCTTTCAAAAGACAAAACAATAGCAAACAAAAACAAAACAGCACATATTGGCTGTCGTTCCCTTCAATTCAGTTTCATGTATTTGTCCACAAGATTTTCGACAGACAGCTTATTACAAAGATCCTATTATTAGTTTATACACGTATATACAGAGTTTGTCAGGAATATATGTGTATAAATTAATAATAGGATCTTTGTAATGAGCTGTCTTGAAACTAAAAGCAAAAGAAAAAATTCAACCTGCCCACTCGGCCGAGCATCCACTCACCCCCTACTCACCGATCCATTCAGTTAGCCACCCATCCAAACATCCATCCACCCACCTACTCACTTCCCAATCTACCCACCTACCCGCCTGCCACCAACATACCCGCCCACCCTCTCGCCATTTCCCGGCTCGCCCTCTGGGTTGCCCTTAGCAAGACGTGTGCCCAGCAGGCGAGGCGCAAGCCCTTCAAACTCTATTTTTTGAAACTTTAAGAAGCCTTCGATGATTATGACTAAACGTCTTCTGAAAATTTATCCACATTATCTATGTATAACCAAATTGATAGCCCACAGAAGAACAGATGGGACGGTTTATTCAACCGGGAGATGTGGCTCAATGCATCAACTGTTGTCACCCCAGTGCCTCTGACCGGCAGGTCGTAAGTTCGAGTCCCGACGGCAGTAGGATTTTGGGCACTAGCTTGTCAGCTAGGTCGAATTCAGTCATTGCCTGGAGGAGAATTCTAGCAGCCGACTGCTCTGATCGGTAGTTTTCCGTGGTTTCTTCAATCAACACCAGGCGAATGCCGGAGTAGTACCTAACAAAAGATCTTTCCTTCCTCTTCCTTGTCCTATCCTGACCCCTTACACACACACACACACACACACACACACACACACTAGCATGCACTACACTACCACACATACCGTAAGACCGGGCTTAGAGCATGCATCGGCTGGAGCGGTGGTCCGCTGGTGGGAGATACCTGGTTGGGGAAACCCCGCTTTTCGACGGTAGGTGCCCGCCGGATCTCACCATCCAGCTGGGCAAGATTACCGCCACCTCACGAGCAAAACACGAACTACACTTAAGGGAGTAATAACCTCCGTTATTGACGCGCCCAGAATCACTAACAATCAACGATTTATTGAAATTAAAGAAAAAGGAATTTTGATTTAAGGGACGGTTCCTTTGGTTTCGAGTTTCTTTCTCTGAGCTTCCATTTTGCGATCAGCTGTGGACCGCGTTCGTAAGTTGTGATTCAGTGACACAAAGTTCAGATCGATTTACACGCAAAATCCAGTCTGACTGGTTACACAGCTTCTCAAAGGTTCAGCGGCTATGCAAATTACATTTACAAATATCAAAAGTAAATCATCGTATTTTTAGCAGAATCCAGTAACAGTTCACGTGGTGCACCTGTAGCTCTACATACTTTACGTGTCGACACAAATTTTAGTTGCGTTATTTGTATTTCCTGTGGCACATGAACGCGATAGCTGTTCCCATTAGATTTGTACTACAAAATGTTGTTTGAGGGAAGTAACTCCGCTATTCAAACGCCCGTAAAAATTATCTCCTAGCATACTTTTATAATGAGGAATATATACAAGGTTACTTCAAGGAATTTTGTTGTTTATAATTATACTCTTAAAGTAAAACATTATATTACAAACAAATATTAAATCTAACATTATTTAGACCTGTTCATAGATACTATAAACTTATAATTTATTCTTTATTACACAAGCAATTACATTAATACAAGTTATTACTAAGAACTTTCTGCTTTTATGACAATAATTTAACCTACTAAATAGATATTTTTTTCTGTTTAAGTGAAATTTACAATATTTGTTCACAAGAGTATTATTATAAATAGATTCATGAGTTAGAGGAAGTCTTCGTCAAATCTCGAGTTGCTGAAATGTTTCTTCACATATTTTTTAAAGCTTTGTTTGGCATGTGTTCTCTCTCGTTAAATTACCATGCAAATTCACGAAAATATTCCAAAAAAAATGTCGTAAACATTTGTTTCATTTAGTACGATACGAAGAACGTCGAAACCGTATCCAAAAACTTACAAGAACATATGGAACGTTTCATCCATCATTTCCGTAATTTCGAATTCAACTGAAAACGTCTTAGATCAGTTCCCCCATCTAACACTCCACCCTGCAATTTCTTCCGGTGCCAGGAAGGGACGACGATTTTATCGCCGTTCTTTTTCCGCATGAACAATCCACGCCCGAAGGATCTCTGGTCTTCTTTTTGCTGCGACACTTTCTATCAAAACCCAAACAACGGAATTTCTCTGGCAACTTTCTCCAGGGCGCAGCACCGCCACGCACCGGCCGACCACTCTCGAAGTGCACAATCGACCGAGCGGAGCGGCCCTCGACTTCTGTTGCATTACGCCCGCGCGCCATTGTGGGTGGCCGCGCCGTTTGCTTTGGGCCGCGGGGCGGACAATGGCGACTCGCGCGGGCGACCGGCGCGCATGCAACAAATAGGCGGCGCCGGACTCCCCGCCAGGGAGGGAATTTGGCGATTTTTTTGTGTGGGTTTTATTGATGTGAAAACTCTTATGAGGATGAGAGAGGGAGAGAGAGAGAGAAACAGAGAGAGAAACAGATAGAGAGAAACAGAGAGAGAGAGAAACAGAGAGAGAGAGAAACAGAGAGAGAGAGAAGCAGAGAGAGAAGCAGAGAGAGAAGCAGAGAGAGAAATAAGAGAGAGAGAGAGAGAGAGAGAGTTTGGGCTGATAATCCTGACAAGAACATTTGAAATATGGTGGATCCACATTAATTTAATATTGATTGATCGATTGAATAATTTCGAAGAAAAAATTTTTCTCGTTCTTATTACAATCTCGACCGGGGTGCATATGTCAAATAGGATATTCCGGACACTCGATGAGGAAGGAAATTTGGCGATTTTTTGTGCTATATTGATGTGAAAACTCGTATGAGAATGAGGAGTGTGTGTGTTTGGTCTGATGATCCGTACAGGAACATTTGAAATACGGTGGACTCACATTAATTTAATGTTGATTGATCGATTGGATAATTTCGAAGAACAGTTTTTTCTCGTTCTTATTACAATCTCGACCGGGGTGCTTATGTCAAATAGGATATTCCGGACACTCTATGAGGAAGGAAATTTCGCGATTTTTTGTGCTTTATTGATGTGAAAACTCTTATGAGGATGAGGGGAGGGGTGTTTGCGCTGATGATCGGGACAGAAACATTTGAAATACGGTGGAACCACATTAATTTAATGTTGAGTCATTGATTGGATAATCCGAAGAAAGGCTTTTTTTCTCCTTCTTATTACAGTCTCGATTATTACAGTTACGGTGCATATGTCAAATAGGAGATTGCGGACTCACTATGAGGAAGGAAACTTGCACATCGAAAATATCGATTTTTTGTTTCTTTATTGATGTGAAAGCTTTTTATGAGGATGAGATGTGTGTTTCGACTGACGATATGAACAGGAACATTTCAAAAACAGTGAATTCCTATTAATCTAACATTGTGTAGTGCTGATGATTGAACACTCTAGAAAGGTTTTTTGATAGAAAATTTATTTAAAAAATGGCTTGTCATGTAACTCTAAATAATGAAATAATGAATTCATTTGTTCGCAATAAAATGGGTAATTAAATTATTATTATTATTATTAATAATAATAATAATAATAATAATAATAATAATAATAATAATAATAATAATAATAAATCTACGTAATTGGTAACTTCTTTTTCTATAATACTTCGCAACCGAACGGTTGAATTCACCAATAAAAAGTGTTTGAGGAGAAATTTAGTAACATTTATGCAATAACTTTACGACGACTGCTGCGTGCAATTCCACACTAGTAAGAACGTGGATGCTTACGTACAAACATAAACAGAACGGAATTTGCGCAGTCAGCTACGTAATATTTCAAGACATGACAACACGAAGTCGGCTTCTCAAACAACATACCGTTTTTCCGCCTTTTCAACCTCATTTGTAAGGCAATTTTCAAATATTAATGTTCTTCTTTCAGACGGGAAAAGTAGCACGCAGAAACAAAATAAAATAAAATAGAATATAATTGTACCTCCAGTAAATGATTTTTTGTTGACAAGAAGATACTAACCAAAATTATTGTTTCAATGAGACTCTTAGCTCGAGTCGCACAATACCGTTGTAAGCATGTAATTAACCATTTCCAATTCTTTTTGAAGGCATTCTTCATGCGTGAGGCACTGTTTGGCCCATGATATATTCGCCATTACTTAAATGCTTATTTTGTTTAACCTTATTTTCGCTTCCATTTAACTTACTCGAGTAACTAACCAAAATTTCTCGATTGCCGACTTTAAGCTAGATTGACATCATTAAAGGAGTTTTCACTAATAATTGTATGGATTAAAATCAGTAATTTTCTCTATTGCGTTTCTTGATCGATAATTATCTACTACAATTCGTAATTATTGCAACCGAAACCGTCACCAAACAAGCCAAACTTCTTGCAGGCGAGCTACTACGAGACAAGTGCTTTCAAATTCTCGCCATTTCCATCGAAAATACTGAAAAATACTTCCAAAATTCTCTCCTCACAGAATCAGCTTTGCACTTATTATACGCCAATAATGCATTATTCTTGATAGTTGTTTTCTATGTTGCAAGAATCGAATCTACGAAGAAAACTCAGAAAGAAAATCAAAGAAATCAAAGAAAATCAAATAGGGGACGTGACATAATACTAAAGTGGTGATCAGCTTGCAACATAGTAATTTCGAAGGCAGTGAGCGTGCGGACTTTCTGAGTACTCTGTGAGGTCGTACTTCAATTAAAAGTTATTGGCGATTGTTGCATACAGTGGTATTGAATCCACAATAATCAGAAGGACGTGGGTTCGAATATATGAGCCATGCAATTGGTTGTTTTGAAGAAATATACGATCCTTTCTTATGATATTATTACTAGATCATTAATACTCTAAAAGCTGAGACACACGTTTTCTTACGATTTTTTTTTAAATTTCTTCGAAGCCTCAATGATCTACTTAAGGAATTACCCTATTTTTAAGCGAACAATTTATTTGAGAGCACACACACTTTTAGTAACTGTTTACTGTTTTATTAGCATTTTTCTCAAACTCGTGACTTTTTTTGTCTACAGTAGCGTTTTCGTCTGAAAGAACTCCCGCCCCCCTCCTGCTTTCAAATCCAATGTGCAAGAAAAGAATGAACTTCTTTTTAATGGACTCCGTCCGTGACAAAGAAGGAGCGGGCGGGGCGGGGCGGGGGACGGCGGGGGACGGCGGGGGACGGCAGGGGGCGGCAGGGGGCGGCGGGGGCGGCAGGGTTGGCGGGGGCGGCGGAGTGTGGCGGTGGGCGGGACGGGGCGGGGCGGGGCGAGGGGGGTCGGGACGGGACGGAGTGGCGGGGGAGGGGTTGGCACGTGTCACGCAGTCGTTGCTGCCCGTGAGCCGCTTCGTTGTCTGCGGTTGGCGGCGGCGTGACGTTGGGTAGCGGTAAGCGGTTGGCGGCGGCGGACGGGTAGGCGGGCGACCCTGAAGCATCGCTCTACATTTGCATGCCGTTAAGCACCGCGCCCATCTCCCGCCTGTCCCCCCGCCCACTTGCCTGCTCGCTCACTAGTGCGTCGAAGCGATTTCTTGCCCGCCGATTGCTAGGCGGGAGTTTAGAACTGTGTCCCCAGTGGTGGGAGATACCTAGTTCAGGAAACCTCCCTGCAAGCCGACGAAAGTCGGCGCCGCAGCTCGCCATCCGGCAAGTGAAGATCATGCGATGAAATCATCCACTAGACTTACGGGACTTTTTATCGTTTATGTTGTCGCCTCCGGGAACTCTAATCAATCGACGATTGGTCTCTTCATGTGCCTCATACTCGAAGGGATTTGGGTGCGTAGAGTGCGTATAAGTGAATTCGATATTAAGCCAATCGTATTAATTTAAGAATTGGGAAGATTTTTGGAATTGAAAAATCAAATTTGTTGGTCTGTGTCATCAATATCTTCATTGTTATTTTGCTCATGGTTATCAGCTCCTTATGAGATTTCCTTAGTGCCGCATTCCTTTCCAACTTTCCCACCCGCCCACTTGCATGTCCGCTCACTTTCTTGCTCGCCGATTGGTCTCTTCGTGTCCTGCATCCTTGATGAGCTTTGGTTGCGAGGGACGCCTGGAATGTCAATCGCTAATTCGTTATTAATCCAAGCGGCAGTTCGTAATATATGCAGGGAGATGTTGGGGATCTAAGATTCGAAATCCAGTTAATTTGATGCAAGTGGGCATTCATCATTTATCAGTATCTTGGTTATTATTATTATTATTATTATTATTATTATTATTATTATTATTATTATTAACATAATAATCTTTCTACCTGTTTGCTTATTTATCCATCCCCACTTTCTTGCTCGCCGTCTCGCGGTTTAGATAAAGTCCTTCAATTGCTAGATATCCCCAGAATGCCAATCAACAAATTCAATATTAATCGAGACGTTTTCAGTATGTTCAGTTATGTAACGAGCACACTTGATCTTAAAACAATATTCTTATTATAGTTATTGTTCTTATGTATTTATTGCTATCATATTATCTGAGACTTCGTCTGAGGTCGTATTAAATTAAACATTGAATATTTAAAAACGTTCTGTCAATACTGATAGCGATAGATTTGTAGATAATCTATTAAAAGCTGGAAAAGAACCAGTAAACACAAGCAAGTGATACGAGAAGAGTGTCCAAAATCTGTCAGATACTATTATAGGGAGGATGGATGATAACGATAACCTGTGATCACTATTGTTTTATCTCAAGAGCTAAATGCGAATATTTCGTTGGATAATGAAATGAGTTTTGAATCATGTTACCATCAAGGATAATACTCTCAATATGAAACGCTTTTTTCCACGCAAAGTATTTAGAATAATATTTGGTCGAATCGATCCTCATAATTCTAACCATTCTAACCAAATAGGTCTCAATATTTCTTTACCAGAACTACAAACCTTGGAAGTTCTGATTGGCTTACTATATCACAAAGTATCTGATACTAGGAAACGATCCTAAAAAATAAATGCAAAACAGAGAGGTCGTTAGATGTCCTCAGAACAGGCTTACTGCCTAATCAATGTGCTATGTTATTTATAATTGTGGTAATTATCATTGGTACAAAAATGACTAAACCGTCTGTTCCTGCAACGACGCTTCCGAAGCCTCCGTTTCCACCATTCCAACACATCTCAGCCACACCTGCCGAATCGGCCCTGGTCCGCCCTCGCCCACGACGATTCGGTGGAGATGAGCGGGCGGGCGGGCGGGCGGGCGAACGGGCGGGCGCGCGGGCGGGCGAGCGGGCGGGCGAACGGGCGGGCGAGCGGGCGGGCGAGCGGGCGGGCGAGCGGGCGGGCGAGCGGGCGGGCGAGCGGGCGGGCGAGCGGGCGGGCGAGCGGGCGGGCGAGCGGGCGGGCGAGCGGGCGGGCGAGCGGGCGGGCGAGCGGGCGGGCGAGCGGGCGGGCGAGCGGGCGGGCGAGCGGGCAGGCGAGTGGGCGTATGAGCGAGCGGGCGAGCGGGCGGGTGAACGGCGGACGAAGCGGGCAAAGGAGCGGGCAGGCGGGCGGGCGGGCAGGCGATAGGCTTTGCCGTGTGCGTGGGCGGGGAATGTCAACGGCGTCTTGATTTGCAAGATGGAAAGCGCCCCCACCGCCCGCCCACCCCGTCCCACCCCGCCCCGCCCCGCCCCGCCCCGCCCCCCGCCCCGCCCCGCCCCGCGCCGTTCCGCCCTGCGCCGCCGTACGTCGCCCGTCTGCGACGGCGTCACCGCAGCGAGGGCGGCGACCCATTTGCATAACCCCGACCGCGGCGCCGCGGATTATCGTAAGGCTGATCTTGGCAAATTGATATAAGTTGAAGCGATTGTAGCGCGGTGGCTGGATGAGAAAGCGTACCGAGAAGGTGCTTTTGAAGACCGTGCTACGCCATGTTGCTCCTCCCGAGCTGTACTTCGCGTCCAGTGGTTGATAAGTCAGTCAGTTTTCGCTGAAGTAATTTTTATTTGTAATATAAATTCAGCCTGTGTTCAACATGTCATTTCGTCTTCCAGTTTTTGCTTGATAAAATAAATATAGGACTTGTCGGAAAACAGCGGACTCTAAAAGTAAAAATGGAAACTAAAAAAGCATCCAGAGAAAAACTCGAATTAAAATGAAAAGTGAAATACGAATAAATCTATTTAGTGGCGATAATTTGTGTTGTTTTTATTTGACACACATCAACGAGAATTCCACTTCACCCCGCATCTGCGCATACAAAAATAAGTGTTAGCAATTGTCATTTATAATTCCATTAATAGTTTTTCATCAATGCATTCAATAAATAAATGGAATGAAGGCGATAGACTATTTTGCTTTGTTTCAGTATATTCAGAGCATATAGTACGGAGAATCAGACTGAGTTTTCCTATTTTTGGTCATTAATAATTTTTCATCACTCATATTCAATAAAATAAATGAATGAAGGCGATAGACTATTTTGCTTTTGTTTCCAGTGAGTATCTAGAGAGCATTTAGTACGAAGAATCAGACTCTGAGTTTCAGATTTAATACTGTGAGTTATTCACCCTTAGTAATGTTACTTCTTCACCAAAATTATTCCAGGAAAACCGTACAGAAAATGTCAATGGACGAAGTTGCTGTCGGTATTTCGTCCCTGTGAATCCAATCACACCACAGACGTTTCCAACACTGTGAATGAATAAAACTTCATATTTTTGCAGCGTATGTCTGCGGCAAAACACGTGCTCGATGAGACGCGTTGATTAAATCCCGAGCACGCCGCAGAGACTTCTCCGTACCAGTTCGTCGACGCCTCACCTCCTTGCAGAGACGTGGAGCGAGGAGGTGACGCGACGGTGGCTGCGATGGCGGTAAGGAATGAGAAAGCAGAAAAGTTGCAGGGCGACGGGTGGAGGGGGCGGGGGTGACAAGTGACATATAGTCGAGATGACGTGAATCGATAACGTTGAAAGAATCCGCCCCTGAGTTTTGGCGCCTCCTCCGAGGTGTCACCCTCGGAGACAGTCTGGGCGGAATTTTGACTGCTCGATCGTTTCGATTGGCTGGTCATCATGAAGAGCCCCTAGGAAGAATCCTCCAAAGAAGTGTCGGGAGTCGTTTTCTGATAAATGTGTCGAAGAGAACTTTATGCCTTGAGTAGTTGTTTCATCGCTTGCGTTTCAGGAAAACTCTAGTAAATACACTCCTTTTATTTCAGAATATATTTTCTGTGTGATATACAGAACAATTTTTTTATAATTCAATTTTTTATATAAATATTTGTATCATTGTGAATGATAATTAACAAACAGAGTCCCAGGGGGTTACATCACAAATCCAAATTAATCTATTATTTTTGGACTGAAGTAAAATAAACAAAATAATTAAAGAGTCAAGTTAATTATTTGCAATCTCACTTATTTCTATTTTTGATTTAGAAACGTTTTTAGAATAACTAAGTCACTTAGAATAATTATATCAACTTCGTTTTACTTACCACAAAGAAAAATTAAAATAACCGTAAAATCAACCCAACAATATAGTTCGTGCTTGTCAGAGGTTGTTTTTCTCAAGATAGATTTACGAGAACATTTCACAGATGTTCTTTATTTTTACGACTCATATTCGTAATTACGAGCTCGAGAAGGAGAAATTATAAGCGCCTCTTAGTCAAGTCCCGTAATATCTCTTCTTGGATCTCAAACGCCCAAGTAAAGTGAAAAATACACACACATTTTCTGTCGTAGAATTAGCTGAAAGTAATTAAACAAGGTAAACAACATTCAGGTGAATACGTCAAGTGTATCTCTACAAGCGACTTGTTTTAACAAGTAAAAACCTCGATTAGAAAATGTTCAAAGATGTTTTAGTTTGAACCTTTTGAATGCCAATAAATGCAAACAGCAGCCAGAGTATTTTTTCGTGCCGACATTTTCTTTCTCTCGTCATTTAACACTGAATGAAACTAGGAACACAAGGGGGCCCACCCACTAGTTATGTGCCATAGAGCATCTGCAGTTTACATTTAGGTATTCCATTACAAACAATGGACGGACCGTTATTTCAATGCTGCTATAAAGAGGGCAGTAATAAAGTAATTAGTACGTAATTAAATTTTCTGCAATGAGCGGACTTGTCTTGTGCAATGGCGGGTGAATATCCTCGAATTCTGCATTGTGCGTGCGAGTGAGAAAGCGAATTGTATCCGCTGCGAAACAGGAAAACGTCATTTGTAGGCTACATTTGAGCTCAAAACAACATTGGAACGTTTGCAACATTTTGCAAAGCTTTTTTAACCCGCCGTATAATTGGTAAATATCTACTGTTTTGTACCGGAATGATATGAGAATGTAAAATTATGAAGAACTACGTTCCCCATAACGTGTTGAATGAGAAGTATACAACAAATTTAATACTAATTATTTCAATCTTCAATGAACAACATTCAGTTCTTATCTGAAAAAATCATACTTACTTGGTTAAAGTAATTTAGATACTGAAGATAAAATACGTAACCTACAATTGACATTATTACAGAAATTTTATCTAAATATTCATCGAAAAGAATGTTCACTTCATTTCAACTGTGTCAAGGATAGTACAGTTGAGTGTTTATATTAATTATTGAACTTGAAAATAAAATAATATAAAATAAAAATAATGAAGTTAAACTTTCTAGAAGGTCAGTGCGCGTTTTGTAGTTTTTCCAGTTCATTATGGAAATTCTATTTTTATGTCGTATTTTGTAAATTCAAGAATATTCATAGATCGATTCCAATTAATAAATGAGTTGTGAACAATTTTTGGTATAATATATGAAGTGATAATATTGAAAATCCCTGACTAACATTTTTTTGAATTCAAATAATTAATTCTAGATACTTAGCTTGCTCAATTATTTGTTACATTATTTTTCTGAAAAAACATTGTAATAACCAATCGATATATTTATTAGATGCTCCGAATAATATTCGTAATTGAATGCAGAAGTCCGAGAACAGTTCAAGTACCAACGTTTAGTAGCCACTACAATCACTGGTACTTTGTGCAGAAATACGTTCACATGAACGCATAATATCAGTTTCTGAGCGTTGGTTTTGGCTTAGAACATCGGTGCCGTGTAATCTGTTTCGACGGTGGTTCGCAATAGTCATTTACGTTTGCCAATATTACCTACAGCGTATGGGCTCATTAGTCTCAACATTTGCAACGACCACCACACCCAGACAGCAAAGGTAATTTGATCGTATCATGGCTTGGTGATTCGACCACTGCATCAGAAACAATTTTGCATTGTGTAGAAATGCGAAACAAGTCTTCTTTTCTAAAGAACTCGTGAGTTTTTTAATACTGAAGGGATGTTGATAGGTTTCAAATTGCTATCTGTTCGTTCTCTATTCTACTTGAGAAGCACCAAGGAATGAACATTTGTGAACAGACCAAAAACGTTCCCAGTTCATACGTTAATTTAATCTAAAGTGGGTTTTCTAAGCCAACTCAAGTTCTTTAAAAGCAAATGTGATCAGTATTTTGACGGAAAATAACGCGCCATATCATTTTGTTAATTTCTCGTTTCCTCTAGCTCTTTAATAGATAGCGAAATATATATATTCTATTATCATAATGAAAAGAAGGAGGTAAATCATTCAAACTTGGAATGTCGTTCTCGCAGTTCAATCCGACGACATTAATCCGATGTAAAACTTTTTCTATCTTTCTGCATTCCCAAAGAATTAGAGAAACGTTTCTAAGTGATGAAACCGATGCAAAAAAATAATTAAAGCAAATTGTCACTCCAATTACGTTTTCCTAACGAAGCTCCTTCGCTCTACGCATGCAAAAAGTTGAGTGGGACGATTCTTTCCTTCGCTCGTTGACATAATGGAGCAAGACCATTAAACCAGGAGTGCCCAAAACCTAGTACAAATTTGACCTGAAACGTGAGATGAGATACATGAATAAGGAAAAGAAGTAGATGATGCAAAAAGAGGGAAAATGTCTTGAAATCGATTATTAAAAATTCAAGACGCTCAAAATTCAAAGATAAAAAATAAAAACTCGGTCCCGATACATTTAAAATTTAAAAGAAAAGATTAAAATCAAAGGATATTCCTCCTGGGGACAGGAAGTCCTTTTGTCCTTTATTTTTCATAAACGTCTTACATTTTACACAGTAAAATAAAATAAAATGTACTTCTCCTTTAAACCGTGAAAAACTTCAGATAAACGGAATGAAAGAGAATGAAAAAAGCATGCTTAAAGTCTTGACATGATAGCCGCGAGTCAAAAGAGCGAAAATACCATGAGGCCGTAAGAGTCATGAGGATGGCTGGAAAGTCAAGGGGAACGGAGACAGGTAGGGTGACGATTGCGGCGGTGGACACGGTGAATACGACAGTGATGGTAGAGAGATCGACTTTGGCGATGGAGGCGGCGAGTGTAATGGAGACAAAGGAGGTAGTGAGGTGGAGGAGGCGGTGAGTGTAGTAGTGTAGTGGAAGCAGAGAGGGAACATGACTTTCAATATTTATTTTCGAATTACGTAATTATTTAAAAAATATAGTATAATACAATGTGTACACTACAATAGCAATATGCCATACAATAACAGATATGTTTATTATTACATATATGGTTCTCTATATAGTTTTAGACAGCCAGAAGTTTGTAAGAAATTGAGAAATTTTCATTAGTTGTATTTCTTTATTGCAATTATATTTATTTTCATATCGTATAAATATAATAAATGTAATATATTAAAATAAATAAAATCTTTAAGTATAATATATAATAAATACAATAGTATATTATATAAATGTAATAAAGAGATAATCGTTTTATGGAACGAGGAATTAGAAGAAAAACAAAAATTAAAAATATCTAGGTGAACACCATCATTCACCGTCACGCATTTCAAATAAACTAAAATATAATGTATAATAATATATGGATTTGTATTTATAGGACCTGATGATGATAAGAAGATTATTTCCTGAACCGCCCAAAAAAGAAAGTAATTTGTGTAAATTTCTCAATTTCTTACGAAACTCTGATTGTCTAAAAATATATAGAGGACCATCTGTGTAACAATTACGCATATTTAACAATAAAACATTTATAGCATGAGATATGTTTATTATTTTAAAAAATCTATTATGCACCTCCACCAAATGATCGGTTCGATCCGCCCCTGAAGACAGGGGCGACGGGGGGGGCGGGAACGCCTACAACGTCCCTGCGGGCCCTCCGCCGTCACATTCACCGTCACCGTCACCGTCACCGTCACCGTCACCGTCACCGTCACCGTCACCGTCGCTGTCGCCTTCGCTGTCACCGTCACCATCACTGTCACCATCGCCGTCGCCTTCGCCGTCACATTCACCGTCACCGTCGCCGTCGCCTTCGCCGTCACCGTCACCGTCGCCGTCACCGTCGCCTTCGCCGTCACCGTTACCGTCACCGTCGCCTTCGCCGTCACCGTCGCCGTCACCGTCGTCGTCGCCGTCGCCCCCGCCGTCGCCACCGCTCCTCCGCGAGGGGCGCTGGGGGCGGCGCGGGCGGCGCCGCGCCACGCCGCGTGTCGCATCGCGTTTGTCGCGCTCCGGAGCAGGCATTTGCATGCCGTTAGGACGCGCGCGGGCGCACGCGGCTGCCGGCGCCGCCGCCGTAACGGAGACGGCGCTCGAGCTGGAGCAGGTGTGACGGCGACGAGCAGCCCGACGGCAGACGACTGCGGAACGAGCGCTTAGGAAATGCCACGAGTGCCAAGGCGCAAAGACGGAAGAGAGGGGGGAAATGAAAAACATTGGAGCCGTTTTTGAGAAAATGTTGAGAATTTCCTTTGCTGTTCTTCATGTTAAGCACCCCCCAAAATTTAAAGTATCGCAGTGCATGGAGTCGAGCCAGTTCCACGTCGGAATATCCATTTCGGAAAAATCCTATTTTTGGTTTCAGCGCTAGTGGAGTTCAGAGACGGCCGAATGGACAGACAGACAGGCGGACGTTTTGAAACAAAAAACACTTTCTCGGTGTCAGGGGACCCCCAAACGTGTAAAACTGCATTACTATCGCAATCTATTTTCCGCAGCATTACATAACTTTCTCCATACTATGTATATTTACTCCGTAAATACGTACGCATATTAAAAGGTAAAAATCAGATGATTCAAGCAGGCCACGGAGGCGTAGGGGCTTCATGCACCCCGGGAGAACGTCGAGTCAAAGACTATGGTGTTCGGATGACTCGTAAGATATCAATATTTTTACTTTATGGTTTAGGTGTGTTTGGCTTCTCGTATCACACATGTCTGAGACATCATTAATTTACAGTAGTTAAACTACCATCATCATTCACCTGTTTTGATCACTTATCATCCTTTAAACATTATAAAATTAAGGAGAAACCACTACCATGATCATCTGCTGATTAGAAATAAAGCAATAAAACCATACGTCCTCTCCCTCGCATGGTTGTAAATGAGTATTGCGGTTGTTACACAACTGGTTTAAGAGTAAAGTCATTTGAATATGCGAGAAGTTTGTTAATAGTGACTAACTTGAGTGTAGGTCTCAAACACGATAATTTAAAAACAAACTTTTATGGTTCGAGAGAAATTTGCTGTGCCCTTCGTTTAGTAATTGACGATACCACTGTTCGACGAATCGCACGAACCGACGTTCTCACACGTGAATGAAGTGAGACGCAGGGTGAATGAAGGGAGAGAGTGCAGCGCAGGTGACGAGGGCTGCGACCGCAAGAAGAGGTCGTTTTTTCACTTTCGAGCGCAGCAGCCGTCGTCACCACCCCCGCCGCGCCCTTCCTCTCTTCGTCTTCCGCCCCGCCCTCCGCCTGGCGTCGACGCTGCCGTGAATAATGAGACCCGGCGCACACCCGCCCTCTCGGCGCTGCGAACCGTTGTCGCGTTGTATTAGCGTTTCCGCGTTCTCACGTCGCCACCTCCAACTCCATCGGGTCCCCGACGCCTCCCAGTTACCAATTCTTTTAACCCCTAACCCTTCGATCCGTCCTACCCTTGCAGCTCGTAAATCGTTTATGTTCCCAACACTCCGACCTATCTAACTCTCATAACCTCCAACCCTCCGATTATCAACTCTCCGTTCCATCCAACTCTGCAACATCCTAATCACAAATTCCCCAAAGCCGTAATTTCCAATCCCTAAATCCTATCCCCTGATTTCAAACTCCCGTCACCCACTCCCCCTAACACCAACCTCAAATCCCAAATGCCCAACCCCATACCTCCGTCTCAACTCCAAATCCTAAAACCTAACCCCCAACTTCTAAACCACCAATTTCTGAATCCATCAACTCCTTAACCCACCAACTCCTTAACCCACCAACTCCTTAACCCACCAACTCCTTAACCCACCAACTCCTTAACCCACCAACTCCTTAACCCACCAACTCCTTAACCCACCAACTCCTTAACCCACCAACTCCTTAACTCCTTAACCCACCAACTCCTTAACCCACCAACTCCTTAACCCACCAACTCCTTAACCTACCAACTCCTTAACCCACCAACTCCTTAACCCACCAACTCCTTAACCCACCAACTCCTTAACCCACCAACTCCTTAACCCACACACTCCTTAATCCACATACTCCTTAACCCACACACTCCTTAACCTATACACTCCTTAACCCACACACTCCTTAACCCACCAATTCCCCAACCTCCCAATTCCTTAACCCCCAAATCCTCAGATCCCCCATTCCAACCCTTTGTCACAGACACCCAGCCCTCTGAAGCTCCCTGACTGCTAGCCTCCCACCCCTCCAACCTTCGGTACTCGAGATCCTTCGCATCACGCGCGCCTGGCTGCTAACGAGAATTTTCCTGCCCGCACGCACCCCGGGGAAGACATCGTTACATATTTTGTCACCGCGCGCTCCTCGCAAAGGTTGCACAACGTCCTCAAGGGACCTTTATCGCGCCTGTCGATATTCATTGCAGGTGCAGCGAGATTGCAACACCGGCATCTGACGTTCTGCAGGTGTGGATGTTCCAGAGACAACACTTGAGTCATAAAAGTCTGCTTTTCTGATTGACACAGCAATGTAAAGAAGTTTTTCCATTCACCATCTTAGTGTGAAAACATTCAGTAATGAGATACAGTGGTGTGAATAAGATTTTGTATTCATGCCAATATACAATGATTCATGTTAATTTCTCAAATTGTTTCGAAACAGCTTTTATATTGCTACTTAGTTAAATATTCGTACATGTTTAAATTCATCCGTGTCATTTACAAATCTCTCTACACAACTTTATAATCCTCTAATTTGGTTGAATTTCAGTAAGTAATCACGCCCTGTTACTCAGATATTTCGTAAATGAAAGTAATAAGTAAGCCATTATAATTTATATTAATTCCTTATTATTTTATTGTTATTTAATGAAATTGGACGGATTTTTAACAAAGATTTAGAATTTCACGCGTAAGGTATAAAGCAGTTTTCGCATTTTCGTAGCTTCATTGAAAACTTCCTCTACCTAACAGCAAGAAATGAGTTTTACCTTACATTAAATTCTATTTTCAAGAAGCGCCACTCACGAAACAGAATTACACGATCCAATTATTTGCTTCACAACGGGGAAAAATTAAAATTCGGCGCCTCATTAAAACACTCGCTTGTGGAAAGAAATCCCCCTGAGTATAGAAAACAATACTCTCCCGTTACAAGAGAACACAGTCTGCACGTAAGGATCAGATGAACTGGCTTGGAGGTTCTATTCTAATATTATTTTCTGCCGAAACCGCGACTTCTTTGTTTTTCGCTTGCTTCAAAGCTCTCCGTGCTTGAAGTTCTCTGGAGACTCAGTTGTACCGCGTCAGTCGCTTGGATATTCTGCCGCTTTCATTACGGCCGTCCCTTTCGCCGAAACAGACCGTCTGTTTCCTTTATCTTAATAAGCCAACATCTCGTAAGCCGCGGGGACACGATGCTGCAACGCAAGACTTCATAACGACCTAGCTGCAGTGGAAATTGTTTCACCTCCACAAAAACCTTTGTTTACTCTCTGGTGAAATTTTGCAGCGGAGACGGCGACTCGGTGTGATACCAGCGCGCCCAGCGGGCAACGCGTGTACTGCGCCCTCGACCGTCTCCTGTGCAACGTGGCTCGCCTGTTTCTTCAGTCATCCATCACAGTTCGTCGAGAGCTTCTAGATGCCAGATGGCTCTCCTGGCTGTGAGTGGTAGCTAATGGAGTAAAGAATAGCATCCCACGGGACGCTCCGAGCACTTTTCGAGCTCGCGGTGAAAGCGAGGCAACAGATCTTCAAGGTGCTTTTCGGGAGATACAAAATATTTCCCGCTTGCATTGAGAATCTATAAAAGAGGATAGTACTAAGTTGTATCAGTGTTTAGAAGTCGTGACCGTCTTACGAAAAATGTCATAGAAAAAAAATCTTCTATCGTATGCCTACTGTGAGATGATGCAATATAATTATATTGCATTGCACCTTTATTGAAAAATTAGGTGATGACAGAAATTAAATATTTGTTTTAAATATTCCTTTCACATGCCAAAAATGCATCGGATACGTTAGGTTTATTGTTTTAGACCTACTGTCGAGTAACATTTATTCTGAAACGTCAGAACTTAGACGTTGACTAAGAGCAAATAATTTCACAGAAATTAAAATTTCAAGGTATTTAATAAGATGAAAAATGTTGACGAGAGTAAAAGATAAAAGAAAGTCTCCAAGGTGTTTTAAATAATTTGCTTCCTTGTTTTTGTGAGAACTCGAAGAGAAACAATTTTGCTAGAAATACTTTTTATTCTTCTGCTCTTTTTCTGCCTTGCTGCAGTTCATTTCCCTGGTACCTAGCTTATTTTTCTCATCATCCTTTTAGAGTTTCTTCCTCAGTCGAGTTTTTACTTTTTTTCTTTTTCGAAAACCCTCAGTGAATTTTCGTTTCTTTCCTTCTCTGTACTGAATTTTTTCTTGTCTCGTGTTTCCATGAACCTTAAAGGTTCTTCACCGTGTTTCACGCGTCGTCGAAAACAGAACTTACCGATTCTCCGCAGAACATTATGTATCATCAGACGTCTCTCTGATTATGTAAATGTCGTAGGAATGATATCTGTATCGAAGCAGCCTCTTACCAGGAAAAAAAGTGACTGATGGAGAACTTGTGAGTAGACTTGGTATTCTTCTTTTAGCTTTTTCCCTGTCAGACCTCTGAATGAGAATACAAGAGATAATGTCTGTTTAAAAGATGTGTTTTGACATTCAAAATCCAATTTCCAATAATAGTCCTATTTAATAATAAGTTAATGGAAGTAATTCTCAAAAAGTATTTATGATTTGTAACTGATCAGCAAAAATTGTGAATTGAGCCCCTCTATTACTTTTTGCTACCATTTGAAATACAAATCTCGTAGTAGGAAGAATTGAATTCGTATTCGAAAACAATAGTTTATTTCAATAATTCTGAGAAAAATATGCTTTGACCGAGATAATTCTCGCAACAAACTATTTAAGAAATTCTTTCTATTTACTGTTTCATGAGTAATATTTACGCTATCACAGTATTCATCATTATAATTGCGCAAAAAAACATTCTCACAAATGTTAATTATCCTTGACCGAAAATGTTTTCATATTGCTTTAATTTTGGCACGTTTCGGATGATGTTTTCTTCGCCCCGCCTGTTTGAAATCAATTTCTGTAATAATAAAAAACAAAACAAGAAGTATCTCCTTCTCAAAATGGCAGCTCTTGACAGTTCTCGTAGGAGGAAACTAAAGCTTCAATATCCAATTCACGTCACTGTCGCCTCCAGCCCAATGCCCGATCTAAAAACATGCCTCCGGCCCACACTGGGTGTCTTGAGCGCAGGAGAGAGTTATAGTTATTCCGTTTCTTTGGTCTTTAAACGTGTCCTTGCGGGGCGCACGAAAAAACAAGTTAACGATCCGCCAAATGGCGGTGGGACGCACGAAATGGCCGCCCACGCCGACCGCAAGGCACGCCGGGAGCCCAGCACCTATTAGGCGCCATTAGCCAACCAGGGCGACGCAAGCACCCCTGTGGCTTCGCTCGGCGAATAGGTGACTACCGACCGTGAACCATGTTGTCCAGATTGTCTCAGTAGTACTCCCTGAACGTGATGTAAAGTTTTAAAGAAAATTAGCCAAAGGAATGTGCTGCAAAATTGACACTGAAGTCATGGCAAGCTATGTCTGAAGGATGTCTTTTGAATAAATATTCACAACTGATCATAATTATGGACCCGAAATTAGTTCTCTGAAAAACTAGTTCAACTAAGTTGAACCCACTTATCAGAGTTCTAAAAAGGTAAGTGAAATAAACGAGAATTCAATAAAAAGTGAACCAAAATTACACACAGTTATATACTTTAAAAGCATATAATTTGATAAGGGAACAGTAAGAAGAATTGCATATTATTTATAATTACAATCAATTGAAACTAACTGGTAAGGTAACTGCTAGTAATAACAGGTAAGATAACTGAGTGTGTTGTTATTAATACTCATCCCATAAGTCCTTTCCACGTCCACTCCCTTTTCCCCCCTAGGCACTTTCAGAGCTACAAGAGTCAATTTGATGTTATTAGCCAATAGCTGGGGATCTGCCAAAATATTGCGGCTTTCCTCTCCAAGTGACTGTTTTTGAAGAATTAACTAACATTCCGAGGCGTGCCGTAATAAAAGTTGCCTTGTAATAGAGATCAGTCAAACTTT
This sequence comes from Teleogryllus occipitalis, assembly GCA_011170035.1. Taxonomy (NCBI): domain Eukaryota; kingdom Metazoa; phylum Arthropoda; class Insecta; order Orthoptera; family Gryllidae; genus Teleogryllus; species Teleogryllus occipitalis. Next base: position 16,500 of record BLKR01000316.1, on the reverse strand, counting down.
TTTATGATAGAGACATTTTATTGTTTAAAAACTCATAAAAAGCCCTGAAGTGAAGTTCCTTACACACACACACACACACACACACACACACACACACACACACACTTCTCTCGTCTAAGTGTCGGCGAACTTGAAAATTGTAATGGACAAAACAAGTAAAAAACTGTTGGTTTTTTTCTCTCACGTCAATACTTATTGACCTATCTTTTATTTCATCTGTAGTATGGTATCTCATCGCGTCAACACTTAAACGTTCATTTTTTCATCGATAAACGATATCACCAAATACACTTGTCTTCACTCTAGCCTTTTGATTATTTTTCATTCATGATTAAGTGGATGACATTGTACTTCATCGTTCATAATTATTCTGAATCATGAATAACAGAAACAATCATAACTGCAAATAACATAAGAAACTGCAAAGAAAATTAGATTTTCATAATTGTAACTGCAATAAAAGTGCATGGATTCCCCTTCCAGAGCAAACATTGACCAATTGGTGAGGCAACATTAGACCAAATAAAGAAATCACTTCACGACGAGGTCGTGTCACGAGTTACCCAACGATATTGCTCTGCAACCCATTCAGCGCTCATTGTTAATTTAACAACCACTAGAGCATTGTAGAGTACACGATGATTCATGGAAAGTGAAGTTTGCTCTCAAGAAGGAACACGAACTCTCTGGATGATATTTGAGCGGAAGGAGATCATGGAACGTTGACGAAATTGTGGTTCATAACCAGAAAATCATTTCCTTGCAAAAGCAATGCAGTAGAAAAGTAATTTCCGGTATGCTATGAGTAATCGACTTTTAAGCTAACACGAAGTACACATTCTTGTCTGTATAAAAAACGTCCTAAAAAGCAATAGATTCAACTTCATTTAGTGCCTTAGTGAGTTACACAATTTGCACGCTGATTTAGTGTTTGTTCATTTGCATCTATTCATTAATCCTCATTTTCAAGTACTTATTTCAGTTCAAGACAGTGGTTTGCACAATGAATTATAAAACAATTTGCAACTGTGCTTAATAATTTTTGAGAGCAAGTATACGAATACAAATAAATAAATATGCAAATAAATATATAGAACACTTTTTTCGGTGATGAGTAGTGTTTGGTGAAAAATGTACATTTATGTGTAAAACTAAAGGCACATTTGTTTTCCTCATTGAATTTTGCAAATGGAGCAATACCTTTATTACTTCCGTACCGCTTAATATATTAAGTTTTTCTTATATATCTATATCATAATACAGTTGAAAAGGATTGAAATATAAGATAAGAGTGATATAAATTACTTAGAAATGGTGCTGGTAGCAAGTGTCAAATCCAGAATTACAATCATGATTTAAGTAATTGAGCCACGAAGCCAGTACATATTTTTTTATCTTTTATTTTAATTTAAAAATCCGAGTTTTTCCTTTTTGTTCGTTAACGAAATTAAATTCACATTAAATATTAATCTAAAGAAACTTACGCTCTCTGAACCTTTTTTCTACTCTAACCTCTAATTCTTTTCAATCTATTCTCTATCACACCTGCGAGTAATAGGGTCAGATTTCAAACGAACTTATTATTTCTTTAAATCATACAATTTTACATATTACTTTTAGTTTTTGTTGCGCCGTTGGGTTTAATTCTCTCCCAATATATTTCCTTCTTAACCTCCCCCGACGATGCCTGAATCATGTTTCCAATCCTGGTGATTCGTAACCTTATCACAAATTTCGTACCGAATTCGGTCTGTAATTCACTCTTTTAAATTCCTCATATCGCGCCAACCATTTTTTCCCTAACTTTTTCTACTAGCATTCCTACATGCAAGCGTTTCCCACTATTTCCGGTCGTATACAACTTGGTGTCATTGTAACCGCAGGGCGGAGCATTGTACAGTCATCCACACGGTCACGTTCACGGTGTTCACAGACACGCCCTGACTCCCCCCTACACACACACACACACACACACACACACACACACACACACACACACAGAGTTACAGTTTACCCTCAGAGTCCCCTGGTCTTCACAAGAATCCTCCCGATACGAAGAATGGCATGTATTATTTTGATTTTGATTTATTACCTTGTCTATAGATTTTTCAATATATCAGACTGTTTTAGGTCCTTTATTTTAAACACAGAAGAATTTTTTTAGAGTAACTGCTTTATATTCATACGTATTACATGTGATGTACAGCAACGTTTTGGAAAATATCTATTTCGAAAATATCTTCTATCGTCAGGCTTAAATGCCAATTATGTATTTCTTCTGTTTATATCTATCTGACCTTTGTTTAAAGTATTATATTTATTTGTTTTGTCAGTAAGCCTGGCTATGGAAATAATTATTTTCCGAAACGTTGCTGTATATCACATGTTCAATATTTATATATATAATACATTGCTATGAATTAGTTATACTAAAAAAATGTTCTGTCTTTAAAATAAAGGACCAAAAACGGTCTTATGTATAATTTTGTTCGAGAATTTTCGCTTTGCCCGTGCAGGACTAGAAACGTATGTGGCGTGAAAAAATGCCGTCTTGATACCGTAACAATTTCAGTGAACTACAGTTTGATGCGTGATAAAGTTTAGTTATCGAATTCAATTATATCTTCGCCGAATACCACTCTTGTCTTTGGCTCTGCAACTCTTCTTGCGTTTCAATCGGCGGGCTCACACTGGCAATTCTTCCGCCATCTTTTCTAGATCATCAGGAATGTGACGTGAACAGCTTGTGATTATAAGGGAACAGCTCATCGATATGCGCCAGGGATGGGAGGGAGTACGGTATGAGAAAGGATAGCAAGCAGTTCGTTTTTTAAGGTACTACTCCGGCATCCGTCTGAAAGTGATTAGAGGAAACCACAAAGACAACTGTAAAATTCCCCTCCTCTCAGATCGCTTGTAAAATTCTCTTTCATTCAGAGCTCAGCATGTGCCATGCGTGCTCTGAATCTTTATTAGCGGCTCTCCCGCGAAATGCCATACCCTTCTTCTTGTGTCCATCGCTATCCTCTAGTCGTTCTCCCGGCTTCTTCCGCCCCCCCTTTCTCTCTGTCTCTCTCTGTCTCTCTCAGTCTCTCTCAGTCTCTCTCAGTCTCTCTCAGTCTCTCTCTGTCTCTCTCTGTCTCTCTCTCTCTCTCTCTGTCTCTCTCTGTCTCTCTCTGTCTCTCTCTGTCTCTCTCTCTGTCTCTCTCTGTCTCTCTCTCTCTCTCTCTCTGTGTCTCCCTGTCTCTCTCAGTCTCTCTCTCTGTCTCTCTCTCTCTGTGTCTCCCTGTCTCTCTCAGTCTCTCTCTGTCTCTCTTATCTGTCTCTCTCTGGCTCTTTCTGCCTCTCTCTCTCTGTCTCTGTCTCTCTCTCGTCCCTCTCCCAGAGTCCTTCTTCTTCTGCGTCTCGCCATTACGGACCCCAATTACGGGCGCTGGGACACACGAAAATCCGGTCGTTTCGCCGAGCGCTGATGCGCAAAAACGAAGATGGAATACTTGGAGCTTGCGGTCCCTTCTTGATTGAACATTCCGAGGACCTCGGTCGGCCTTTGGCCTTGGGCGGAACGCGAGGCTGGCTGGAAACTGGTGCACCACTAACAGAGACCCAACCGACCCACACGCAATTATTCATTTGGCGCTGCGTTGTGGAAATCGACAGAGTGACTCCCTAGTAATTAGTCGTAAAATTATGTTTCGAAGGTCAGTTTAAAATGTTTCGTCGCAAAGTTAAGTTTACGTTAAGATGTAACGTATGTGTAAATAAATTATTTTTTCCGTACAATTTTCGTTAAAACCTAAGCTTTTTGTATAGTTTTCGGTTAGAGTTTATTCACCATTATTTAAAAAAACGCATGTTTGCGTAAATCACTGACTATGTAAGGAGAGCTACGTTACATATACTTAGAGTAAAAACGAAAAGAAAGCACGCTGAGGTAATAAAGTTCAATAGGTTTTCTAATTTTCACTGTACTATAATTCAGAGAAAATTATTTGAATATTGACTTCATGAAATTAAAGGGATTCAATCACGCAATACGAATTCACAATATTCGCATTCATTTAATAGTTGGCAACTAGACATATATTGATATAGAGCGTGTTTGAATGTCATTTACGAGTTTCACGACCAGAAAACAATACTTACGTGGATCAACAAATAATTATTTATAAATATTCTTCATCTCATTGTGAATCCGAAAGAGATTCCTAAAAATTGTTGCTGATGTATCTGCATTTGAAAATCAATTTTGTCACTTTTTGCTTCTGTCATTGCTCATAAAACTTAAACTACTTCTCAAATACTAAAGAAACCACAAAAATAGCTTTCGTTGCTCTTGTATAAAGAAACGAAAATTCGTACAAAAATATTTGAATCTTCAACCTTCTGGTTCTCTAGTTTCTAGGATCTTGAATAACTCATCAAGGACGATGCATCTGAAAAGTCTCAAAACAGTGAAAACTGGAACATTTCTCCAGAACAATTACAAACTATAATTCATTTTATGCAACATATTTTTAAACGCCCTGATACTATACAAAAATATTTAACTTACTTTAAACAAATAATTATTTTCTTGTTAGCACACGTTCGTTGGAATGATTTTTGTTTTCAATTTAGTTTTTGGCTTCGATTTAGTTTTCTTTATATTTTATATCCTTGCTTCACTGTCTTCCTCTCTCTCTTTTTCTCTTTCCCTTTCACTTATTCTCTTCCTCTCTTTTTTCTCCCTCTCCCTCCCCCCCCTCTCTCTCTCTGTCTATTTATCTATCTCTCATAGGGGTTAAACATGTGCCTTGCTGCTTGTGCGATCATCTTCTGCTGCCTCCAAGGAGACCTGGTCTGGTGGAAGAGGCCATTCAACCCGCTTCATCTGTTTGCAAAGATCCTGTTTCGTTATTCCGTAGACCTCCAGCCGCTTCGATGGGCACGAGCCAGTGAAACGCTGTCAGTTTACCGCGAACAGGATGCGTTATTTTCAATGAAAGTAAACTGTACCTGCAATTTGCGGCTGCGCGAAATTGTATTCAAAATCGATATAGCATTCCGAACACAATCCGCCTTTTATTTTCTTTCTTTTCGATTTGTTTTTACTTGAATGTTTCCACAAACGGAAAAACATTCTCTTTTGGGGGGAAAGATCGTGAAATTTTATCAATGTTTTTAAGTTACAATTTAGTATGTATGCAAATGGGAAGACAGGTGCATGAATTGCGAATATATTGACAACTGACTTTTATGTAACGGGATTTCGAAAGTACGACTTGATTGGAATGTTTTCGTGTGGCTCCATGACCTCAGCCGGTCGTGGGTTAGGCCGAACAACTTTCATGCCGTAATAAACGTTACGAAACTCTTTCACATGACCGCTGCCCTTTAATTTTTGTTCCTCTGAAGATGGTCAACTACCGCCTCTGTAGATGGGTGTTAATGTGTGCTGAAGATTTGTATAGAAAGTATGTTGATCGTAATGATAAATCAGAAATTAACTATTAATTAATGGAGATAAAATAGCTGACCTGAATAGCATGCTTAGAAAAGCCAAGAATCAATTTTCTTAACTTGATCGCCAATCATGTGATGGATTTGGAATTAGAAGAAGAAAGGAATAAAATAGAGCTAAATCGTTCTCGAGGCAATATTTCATTCAATTCATGGTACTTCGGGAAATGGTACAATAAACATGTACAAAGTTAATATATTTTTCAATGTTAGAATGCCTTAATGTATGTCCCTTTCGTGAGTAGGAGAGGTACAACTTTTCTGTAGCCAGAAGTGTGAGTTACGGAAACCTTTACGTTGCCTTTTTTACAGCATTGCAGAATATGTGATAGAATAATGCAGTCTCGACCATGTCGCCTCTTTCGTATTTTTATGCCTTCTCAGAAAGTTGTATTGGACAATAAGAAAAGAAAGCTATCGATTGAGAATATAAATGCCGCTCTTATCTCACTCGCATATCGAATCGCCAGGGAACGTGAGAAGGACGAAATCCATTTCTCCAAAGTGGTGGTTCTAACAAAAGCAGTTCTGCTTCAGGCGCAAAGCGAAGGCAATTCCATTTTCATTTTTACGACGCTTGCTGTGGAAAAATAATGGACCTTGCAGATCTGTAAAGTGGATGTAACACCTCTTCAGTCAGGTTGATCAGGAGCGTCAAGATATCTAAACGATACTGTGGCTTCTAGGAAAAAAAGCAATCTAATTCTTTGCCGCTTGAATAGGAGCGGGTGTCCTAAGCTAAACGCAATAGTAAACATCTAGCTCGTTTCATTTGTGGATGTTTCTCTTTCCGTCTGGTGTGACGGAAAAGTGTGAAATTCAAAGAAATCAGAATCTTAAGGGTGAGCAAAAGGAAAAGAATTACTGATTGTATATTCAGTTTTTGGCTTACCTTCTTCAGTACTTCAAAGAGTACCATCGCAATGGATTACTCGATGTTTTTCTTGACATAGCAACAATTACAAGCATGGGAGGGGCGTGTATTCAGTTTTTCACAACCCGATCCCCTGTTATTAAAGGCGGTTCATGAACTGAATGGTTTGAAGTGAGTGACAGGGTAGACAACTACATTTCATACTACATAAGTAAAATCTTTGTAATGAAACATATTTTAGATATAACAATGTACAGTCAACACGTTTCTAAACTGTTTCATCAAATCAATTCATAAAGCAAGTAGAATGTTTCAGCTACTATCATGTAGCTAGTAAAACATTCCTGAAAGTTATTCGTGAAATACGACAATCACACAATTTTCCAATCCCTTCTTCTGCTCCCTTGCAGTCAAACATAACCCGTACAGTTACTAAGAAAAACTGCGAGGTTTGCGTTCCCAGAGAAAATACATAGATACATACTCTTTAAGCGTTCCACCGAAGCAGCCCGGCCACCGTCATTCGTCGATATTAAAATCTCCCGTTTCCAGCTTTGATTTGGGATTCCTTGTTCGGATTTAACGGCGGAAAGAACAGCTCGGATTCGCTTTCTCCCTCTAGCGAAGGAGGCGGCGCGGGCGGCGCGGGCGGCGGCGGCGGGCGCTGGGCTTTTGCAAACAGCCGGCTGCTACGCGGGCCGCCGCCGTTGCCGCCGCCGTTGCCGCCGCCGAGGCGTTCGCGAGGTCTGCGGTGGAAACTGTGGGGGTGGCTGGGGCGCCGATGGTAGTGCTGGCAACGATAGCGGCCGCGGCGATTGTGGTGTTGGTGGTGATAGTTTTTGATTGATTGATTGATTTTTTCGTGTTTCCGGGCGCGTCAACTGCTTCGGTCATTAGTCCCGTTAGTGTAGTGCATGTTCTTCTTGGGAAATGGCGGTGATCTTCCCCGTTGGATGGCGAGATCCGGCGCCGACCTACCGTCGGCTAGTGGGGTTTCCCCCTAACCAGGACTCTCCCACCAGCGGGGCACCGCCCCAGCCGGGACAAGCTCTAAGCTTCCCGACCGGTCTCCCGGAATATGTGGTAGTGTAGTGCATGTTAGTGTAAGTGAGTGTGTGAGGGGAGAGGATAGGACAAGGAAGGGGAAGGACAGATCGCGCGCGGTCCGTGGTCCGTTTGGTAGGGTACTGCTCCGGCATTCGCCTGGTGTTGATCGGAGAAACCACGGAAAACTACCGATCAGAGCAGCCGGCCGCTAGAATTGTCCTCCAGACAGCGACTGAATTTGACCTAGCTGAAAAGGTAGTGTCGAAAATCCTGCCGCCTTCAGGACTCGAACCTAGGACCTCCCGGTCAGAAGCGCTGCAGTGTTGGTGGTGATAGTAGTGGTGTGGGTGGCGGCAGAGGTGGTGACTGTGGCGGTTGAAGTAGTGCCTACCGATGGAGGTGATTGCAGGGACGGTGATTGTGGGGATAGGTTTAGTGCCGGAGGCGTCGGTGGTAGTGGTGGTGACAGAGGCAAGGGCAGTGGCTCTTGATGTAAGCAATAAGGTCCGCGGCTGTGGAGTGGTGGTGGAAGCTATGGCTGTAGGGAGTTCGGGTGGTGATGGTAGTGACGACGGTGTTGAGATGATGGTGATGGTGGGGTTCGAGGCGGGGCGGCGACGGCGCTGGTAGAGGCGGAGGGGATGACGAGGAAGTTGTGGGCGAGGCGCTGCAGGAGACGGCGGGGTGGGGACCACAGGAGCGAGGACGGCGGCAGCGGGGAAGGCGGTGGGGTAGGCGGCGGGGCGGGGACGTTGGCGCGGGTTAAGAATCGCGGGGTTGGGATCGGCGTCCTGCTGCTGCCTGTGGCAGTGGAGAGGACGAGAGAAGGTCCAGGGTCCAAGCAGGGTTAGCGCAATGACCGGCGTGAAGGAGTGGGGGCGGGGGTGGGGGCGCTAAAGGGGCAGCGGAGACGGCGGCGGCGGGGGCGTGTTGTAACCACGAGCCTTGCCACGCCTGCCTGCCGTCCAATGCGGTCCACCTTCGCCAATTTCTCTGCCGTCTGCCCTCTGCAAAGTCTCTCGCGCTGACCGGTCCCTCTGTAAGTTGGAACTGCCTTCTCGTTTCAAGTGACCCTGCAGCTTTTGGTTGCTGCTGATTCTAAATTTCCTCGTCTTCGTTTTGTGCTGATCGTACAACCATTATTCCCCCTTTCCCTCCTTCCTTCCGCTCTCGTCCCTCTCTTCACAGACATCGTCTTTGAAGTCCCTGCCGTCTATGCACGTTAGTTTATTCAAGCCCCTTCTCTTTTTCCCATTTTCCTTTCTCCATCCTTCGTCGCCTTCACCTGAGCCTCACTCCGCCTACTCCTGCCTACTCCTGAGCCCTAGAATCTCATCCTCTCGAGTTCGCTGCCTCCAGTTCACCCACTAAATTCTCCGACTTATGGAGTCGACAAATTTTGCGTAAGTTTCCCTCGTCGAGGCCTCTCTCTACTACCGTTATCTGTGACCTTTATTTTCCATATTTTCCCATCATCCTTATCTCTATTGCATCGTTCAAACTACCCGTTTCAAATCCCCGTATTTCATTTTACGTTTAAAATAGTAATTTGTTGGCTGAGTAAAATTAAAACTAATTCCGTACAACTTTCCTTTAATAAGTTTCTTGCCGTTTTATTAATTAATAAACCTGAAACCTTTCTAATTCGTGCTTTCGGTAGCAGAAATCAACTTCTAATGTTTTCATTTCTTTTCTTTTTTCTCTGTTCTTTTTCTTTCTTTCATTTATTTTACTTCAGCTTTCATTTATTCAACTTTCATTTATTTTACTTCTTTACTTCCATTGGACCTTCTCTTCTATTCCTTTGTCTTCACAACTTTTTTATACTGTTTTGTCGTTCTCTTCTCCTTCGCGGCTGCCCACAGCTTGGTGTCCGAGTGTGGCGGCCGGCGCGCCGTGCGACGTTGGGTGACAGGAGCCCCAGGAGGGTGAAATTGCCTCTGGGTTGGGTGAATGTTGTTCTCGTGTGCCTTGTTAGCCTCCAATTTTTTTCTGACACGAAAATTTATTGTTCGAAACCAGCTGGAAGGAGGGAATGATGAAAAAAAATATCTCGGTAACGTTTTGGTTTGCCTCTCTCGATGAAGCAGAAAGGACTTACTTGTGTGAATTATATCTTAAATTGTTTGCAATATGTTTTTCGTGTCTTGTATGTATATAAATATGATACAGAAAAATAAATCATGCTTTCAACTGTTAGGAATTGTTTTAATTTTTTACATGCTTTGTGTCATCTGAAACTATTAAAAATAATGATCGAATTACCTCCCATCTTAATTTTCGTTTTGGTTTTGAAATGAAAGAAATATATACAGTGTATCTCATGTGTATTTATTAACGTATTATTCTTTTTCAGGTAAGCTGCTAAAAACGGAATCTGCGAGATCCACCTCTGCTGTAGCAAGGTAGGAGAGCTAATAAACTATTAGTCAATTAAGCAATCAACAACTAGAAAATTCTTATTTGAAATAAAGACCAAGATATTATTTTTAGTGTGAATCTGTTAGGAGGAGAATCCAAAGTTTGAGATAAAAGCTGCAAATCATTACATTTTACACAAATTTCATCAAATTTACCTGAAAGCCAGGAATGTGTTGAAAACGATAAGTTCTCTTCATTGCATAGAAATAATCAGCACGCGTCTTTAAAAAAATCACTACTTTTTGCTTGGCAATTTCAGTTTGCTTGGCAATTTCAGTTTGCTTGGCAATTTCAGTTTGCATGGCGAGAATTACGCGTGTACATCAATGCTCCATTTATTCTTGAAGTAATTCATTGTTTAGTCACGCATAATTTCTTTCCGGCATCGATAATTGCATTCTGCCTTGCTGGGGCATCTATCACACCCTACACGAATCGCAAGTATCTGCGTAGAAACTTCTTGTTGTGTAATAAAGTTGTAAAACTTGCTAAAGTACTACAAAAGTTTGTTATGAAATCGGGTTTCTGCGCTGTATTTTAGTACTTAATTAATTTAGATTACTTTGGCAAGTAATTTATTTCCTAGAAGAATCCACAAAAGAACGTACGGTGTATGATGATGAACTTTATCATGATTTATTGTTCGATGTAAAAGATATCTGACAATATTTTTATACTACAGTTTCAAAAATATTTCATAGTTCATTATTTCTTGATTTCACACTCTGATTTCACCAGGATCAAAACGAGAAATAGATCCTTCACAGTAATGTTACACAGTAAGTACATAATCTCATTAAATTTTCACATACATTGAAGACAATAAGAGGTGAATATTGCTTACAGACTGAAGTTTTGTTACTGAAAGTTTTGGCTGTTGGATAGCGTTTGTAACCGATTTTATTAAACCTCATACACGTTTTACAAAATAGTATTTATTTGTCGCGTACGCATTGTAGTAAGTTTTCTGTTAAGCTGCATTAATATCCATTCGAAACACTTTGTTCATGGAGGGTATTCATATAAGGGCGTTGTTTTCTAGTAACGTTGATACGAAGCGAACTCCATTGATTTCGCGACTTTGACATTTCCGAGAACTCGAATGAAAAGTCCAGGATATAAAGCCGAGTATCACGTGTGCGCATGCCACACAGGGAATTTAGTAAAAGAACAAGGTAATAAGCTCTAACAGCGGATTTCTGTTGTCCGTATATGTCCGTACAAACGTGGAATACAATTGAAGGAATTTGAATAAATATCGCCTTGGTATTTTAGTATTTTCTCTTCATTTAATTCGTTTTAGCTCATCTGTTTCGTTATTGTGTCCGTTATGACTTATCTGTTGAATGGCTCTTCCTATACTCTTACATTATTTTCGTTTACTGTTTCTTTCTACCATTTCAGAAATCAGGTTTCTTGAATTTTCTGCCGAAAAGTAACTTATTTACACAGTCATGTGTTTCACATCTGGAGCATTGACTTTTTTCATTCTTCATTCTTTCTTCCAGACTTGCTTGAACATTCCGCTTTTCCTTCCTCTGTCAAAAATCTCTCTTAGCTTATTCCTATTTCGATTCAATCATACTGTTTTAAAAAGTTAACATAGTATTCGATCAAATCACGAAAAGTATAAAAATTCTAGTTTTTGAAAGACTAGCCGTTTTCAGCAAAGTTAAATCGTTTGCGTAGTATTCGATTAAATCTCGAGAAAAATATGAAGATTTAATTTTTCGAACGTCGAATCATTTTCAACAATTTAGAAAAGGTTGAGTATTATTGGATCAAATCACGAAAAAATATGAAGATTCCAATTTTCGAACGTCGAATCGTTGCTGGAATAGCAGGAGAAAAAAAGTACGCGAATGAACATATCCCATGAACGCAACGGATGCGTCCTTCTTCATCGGACGTCGGTTTTCGTGGGTGCGGGTCTGGCGGGCGGGTGGGCGGGCCGCCGAAAGCGCGCTTCGTTAGCAGCGCTCTCCTCAGCGTGCGCGAGCGTGCGTGGGCGGCGTGCGGGCGTGAGCGCGAAACCGAGCGCGTTTCTCCCCCGCGGCGTGAGCTCCCTGAAGCGAGCAGCCCCACGCGCTGGACATGGCGGGGGCGGGGCGCCGGCGGACAGAGTGCGAGTGGGAAGGGCAGTGGCGGCGGTGGTATCGATGGCTAACCACACGGGTGGGGGGGGGGTGATTGGCGGGGGCGGAAGCGGGGGCGGCAGTGGCAATGGCATTTTCGACGGAGGCAGCTGCAGTGACGGCTGTAGCAACGACTGGTGATGGTGGGGGCGGCAATGGCGACGGTGATGTCGAAGGCTAACCACATTGGCAGGGCTCGGGAGCGGTAGCTCAGTGCATCAACTGATGTCACTGCAGCGCCTCTGACCGGGAGGTCCTAGGTTCGAGTCTTGACGGCGGCAGGAGTTTCGACACTAGCTTGTGAGCTAGATCGAATTCAGTCGCTGTCTGGAGCAGAATTCTAACGGCCGGCTGCTCTGATCGGTAGTTTTCCGTGGTTTCTCCTTTCAACACCTGACGAATGCCGGAGCAGTACCCTAACAAACTGTCCACAGACCGCGCGTGATCTTTCTTTCCTCTTCCTTGACCTATCCTCACCCCTTACACACTTACACTAACATGTATTATACTACCACATATGCGCTGAGGCTGGTCGGGGATCACTAACCATCACGTGGGGAGGGGCGGGGGCGGAGGTTGGCGGCGGCGGCAGAAGCGAGGGCAGCAGTGGCGGTGGCAGTGGCTGCGGTAGTGTTGGAGACGACGGCGATGGCGACGGTGTTGGCGGTGGCCAACCCACACTGAATTAAGGCGGCTCGGAAAAGGTTTCTTGCGGTGTGATGGACGATGTGTTTCATTGAGCGAAGGCCAACTCTCCGAGGCTGATTGGATTTAAATAAAAGAGAAACGGACGCTTGTTTTCCTTCCTGTGAGTGTATCGTCAAAAATAATTTACAGATACCAAAGTTCTTATTGATATTTGAAACTGTAGTTAATAGTGAATGGAAAAGGAAACATGTGTACGGTTTACGTGTTTCTGGGAGAAGAAGATGTTTTGAAATAACAGAACAATACAACTTTGGAGTACAGTTGTGAAAGACCGAAAGTCGAAACACAGTGAAGGGGCGAGTGAAGGAAGTGTGTGTGGAGGGTGTACAGCAGTGGAGAAGTTTAAATTACTTATTTCATCAAATCCGTAATCAAGATTCCTAGCGATGATAGATGTTAATTGTTTCATAAACTGCAACATAGTGACGATTTTTTTTCTCGACCCCATCGCAACGTTATCGTAAAAATGGAGCAACCGACCTCGAGGGAGAGAGTGGTGGGGTGGGGGCTGGGCTGGGGCGCCCAAGTGGCTGCGGAGAGGCGAAGGTGGCGCCCGCGGCACCGTTAGCGCGCGCGGCACGCCCGAGTGGCGCGCCAGGCGTTGGCGCACGCCCCTCCTCGCCCCACGCCCCGCGCCCCACGCCCCGCGCCCCACGCCGCCGACGCCGACGCCGACGTGCATTCCGAGCGCCGCCGACGCCTTTCCCGAAGCGCGGCCTTGCCCCCGCTACCGCCTCGTACCGCCCCGCCGCGCCGCCCCGCCCCGCCTCGCCCCGTCCCGCCTCGCCTCGCCTCGCCTCGCCTCGCCTCGCCTCGCCTCGCGCCTCGCCTCGCCTGCCTCGCCCGCCCCGCCCCGCCCCGCCCCGCCACGCCACGCTCTGCCCCCCCGCCTCGCCCCGCTCTGCCCCGCCCCGCCCCGCCCCGCCCCGCCCCGCTCCGCCTCGCCTCGTACCGCCCCACCCCGCCTCGCCTCCCGTTTCCCCTCTTCTCGGTCTGCCCCTCCCCGCCCCTCTGCGCTTCGCCACACACCATGCCGTATCTCATTTCGCTCTGTCCCACCCCGCCCCGCTCCGCCACACCGCACCCCGTCTCTCCTCATACCGCTCTACCCTTCCCCGCCCGGCCGCGACACGTCTCTCCTCACCTCGTTCTTCCCCTCCCTGCCTCGTCTCTCATCTCGCACTGCTCCGCCCCGCCCCGTCTCATCTCATTCTGTTCCATCCCGCCCCGTCCCACATCCCGCTCTCATCTTCCCCGCCCTGCCGCGATACATCTCTCCTCATCTCGCTCGGCCTCGCCCCACCTCTCTCATGTCCCTCTGTCCCACCCTGCCCCGTCTCTCATCTCGCCCTGCTCCGCCCGCCGTGTCCGGTCTCCTCTCATCTCACTCTGCCCCGCCCTGTCTGTTCTCATGTCGCTCTGCCCCGCTTAGCCCCGCCCTTCCACAACACATTCCGCCCCCGCCGCTCCCCATCTCTCCACATCTCTCCCTGCTCCGCCCCGCCGCGCCCCGTCTCTCTTCATCTCACTCCACCCCGCTCGTTCCTGCTCCACGCTGCCGCGCCCTGACACTCCTATCGTGTCCACTTCTCTCTTCTTCTCAACGTCTTATCATCTTGACTTGCCCTGCAATTCCTCACGCTGCCATGCTTTCCCTTCCCTCAGTTCTCCCCGCCTCGTTCCCTCCCTTCCCACCGCTTTGTTGTCCTGCCGCTTCCACATCTCTTTTGGTGTCCGCCCGCGTAACGCCCACGACCACTAGACCGCTGCTCTGCCACCTGCTCACAGTGCCCCTACCTCCGTCCTCTTTCACACGTGTATTAACCTTCAAAGCTGACCTCGACCACCTACCGGTACCCTAGTTTATCTCGACTTGATTTAATGTTGTTGTGATTCATTACGCCTGTCCCGAAATTATTTCTACATCTTGCACTATGCCTCAAATGTCCGCTCAGTGTCCTGCAACTGTCCATTACCGTCCGATCAGACCTCTCAACACTCTGCTTTTGTCCTGCAATGTTGCATCGTTGTCCCATGATTGAAGTGCAACTCTCCCACTACTTTTGTGCAACTGCCTCTACTCTATTATTGCATCTCTGATTCTGTTTTTTTGTCACTTTTTTCTAATATCTTATCATACGTTGCTAAAACACTATCCAACCTCATTCAAATAATTAACCTTCGTAATCTTCCAATTCTGTAGGTACCGTTATAATAGTCAAATTGTTGTAGGGAGGAAAAGAAAACACAAAGTGTCGTGTCAACTCGTGAATTGTGAATTTTTTAACAATCTCCTTTCACGTAAATCACTAATTTCGTTTTACTTGATTAGCACGATGAAAAGAGATATTTCAAACTCGTAAATGAAAAACTGAATCCATAAGAACCATTTTATGATCAGCACGCTAATTTATAAATGTATGTAACTCTTTCTGATAAAAGAACCATCTTAGTGCTTTTATATATTTGTGTTTGAGATTCAAAGAACAATATCCATGAGCACACATTAGCGAGTGTTCGTGAAAGACGAATAAAAAAAAAGAAAACTCGCTTTATAAATGAAGCTATTGTGGTAGGTAGCATTTCGTATTTGTTCTAAATTAGCGAAAGGTTTTCGACTGACGTGAGTTTTCCGTCATGCTCCCTGGACAACAGCGCGGTAAATATCCTCAAGGACAAACAACGGTCGAGGCGAGAAACAAATTCCTATCCCCACCACCATAGCAAGATATGCGGACCACTGGAAAGTATTCGAGCAACCACAGGATCACGAGCGTAAGCAAAAGCATATACAATATTGAAGGCTGATTATTTTACATGTGTGTAAATTATTTTATAATTGTTATATCTTCACGCAATAACAAATGTGCATAATTTGATGAACATTCACGTTGAGTTATTTGTACGCTTTTCTAATTTTGTGTTGAAAAAAAACCTCATTCGAAAGCGGATTACTTTGACTATTCACATTTGATTACGACAATTTATGTAAAATTTATTCGAGTCGAATGTTTTCAGATCACTTACTAATGTTTGTATAGTTTTTAAAATCCATTTTTTTCAAAAATTACGAATTTGTTCAAAGAAGTTTATACCATATACATAAAGTGTATCGAAAGCACGAGTTGCGATAAATCCTTAATTACTTTGAATCTCATTAGATAAGAAACCTACGAATAATTACCTTTTTACTTATGTATTTCGTTTTTGTAAAACAACGTGGGGTTTAAATTTTAAAATTCTTTATAAATTGTATAAACATACCACAATCCATATTAGCAAAGTTTGTTCGCGGACTGTTCGGTATTCAAATAAGGCATGTTCTTTCACCAAGCTTTCGTTCAAAGACATTCGGAAACGTGTCACAACTGTCACATATGGATACATCATTATTGAGGTTTATTTCCTCGGTGAAACTGACAATCCCTGATGCTGAAACTCCCACAGTCAATTTAAAGATTAGACGTTGCAGGTAATGGTACCTCAGTGGCAGGCACCTGTACAATGGCAGATAAGTGGGACGTGTGCGCCTGTTCATTCGCCCACGGGCAAGGCAATCATGCGTGAATTGCAGCTGAGTACTTCGCCGCGACCCGCCCGCTCCAGCCCACCAACCCACCAACCCACCCGCCAGCCCATCAACCCACCCACCAGCCCACCCACCAGCCCACCCACCAGCCCACCCACCAGCCCACCCACCAGCCCACCCACCACCCCACCCACCACCCCACCCACCACCCCACCCACCACCCCACCCACCACCCCACCCACCACCCCACCCACCACCCCACCCACCACCCCACCCACCACCCC